>OW028583.1:14640768-15240768 GCA_932294295.1 Alitta virens | reverse complement strand
ACACCTGCTTACACTGTGTATGACCAGCCAGAAGTAGATGTGATGTCTTGGTAACACATAACAATGAATTGATAAGGCTTTTCATGAATAATTGTATGTCTTCACATGATTTTCTGTACAGCCAGGGACGAAGGCAGAGGCCAGGCAGCCATTGAAGATCTGAAGAAGGAAGGTCACTCACCCAAATTTCATCAGTTGGACATTGATGATATAGAGAGCATCAACCGACTTCGAGATTTTGTCAAGGATAACTACGGAGGGCTTGATGTGCTTGTTAACAATGCTGGCATTGCTTATAAGGTAATGTCAAAATCATTAAACCTCAATGTAAAACTCAAAGTTCATTAACTCAAACCTTGGTTCAGAATTCAGTTGAGAGCTTGATTATAATAAAAGACTATATCCACAAGTTTAGTCAAGACCGCAGAAAGAGCACTCTTGGCTCCATGAAATATATATCACACAGCGCTTATATGATAACGATAAGTGATTATATATGTTGTATACCTTTTCAATATTTTCAGGCATCATCTACTGCACTTTTTGCCGAACAAGCTGAGGTCACCAACAGAACCAACTTTTTTAGTACGCTTAATGTTTGCCGAGCACTGTTTCCTCTTCTTAGATCTCATGCTAGGTCAGTAAATCAGTCAATCAGTCAATCAAAATGTAATATTCGTAAGAGTTGCAATTAGTATATTTTTAGCACTAATGTTGTAAACTCTCAATTATGTAATCATTGAATTGATCAATCAATCAGTCAAGTATTCATTCAGTCAAACAGTCAAGTTGTCTAGTCAGAAGAAATACAATATGCAAGTGACATACCTTTGGTCCAAACTTTGATTATTATTTTTTCCTTAGGGTGGTAAATGTCTCCAGTTTTGTTGGAGTGAGGACTTTGAACAAATGCTCACCAGAGGCAAGAAAACGCGTCCTGGCTGTGAAGACTGTTGAAGATGTGGAAGCCTTCATCAATGACTTTGTCAAGTGTGTTATGTTCTCAAAAGAATTTCAGGGGCATAACTCGATGTTGGCATGCTGGGCTTCAAACTGCTGGGTTGCGGGTTCAATACCCAAAGGGTTTCATCCTTGGCCTCATTACCTGGCACCTGCATGTCTTTGATTAGTCCACATGGTGTAATACCTCATTCACTGAACTAAATTTTTTAGGCTCAAACGAACATTCATTTTTAATAACATTAGCTAGTGTGTAACCACAATAAGTGATTTTTCCCACATGGTAAATGTCTCCAGTTTTGTTGGAGTGAGGACTGTGAACAAATGCTCATAGGAGGCAAGAAAAGAGTGATTGTTTGTACAAAGAATAACTCATCAAAATCCATACAGTCAGTTGTTAATTACTACAAATTACTTGTTTACTGGAAATATGATACGTTCAAATCATTTGCAATTTACTAGAAACTTGAAATTACTTACAAAACCTCAATTTCAACCAACATTTTGGCTATATCTAATAAATTATTGCTGGAACAAATGACTAAGTTCAAAATTCACTAGTTTGTTTACCTTTTGATCAGTGTGTTTGTTGTAGCAGATGTACTGACACTGATTTTGTTACAGATTAGCGAAGGAAGGCAAGCACCAGGAACACGGCTGGCCCGACAGCGCTTACGGCATGTCCAAGGTGGGATTGACGGCCGTCAGCATCATTCAGCAGAAGGATATTGATGCCGATAAGTCAAGAGAAGACATTGTTGTCAATGCGGTATGTTTAAATGAATTAAATCATGATAATTATGTGTATATCCTAATTTGAAGTGATGTATTCCATTTCTTATAATTGTGTTGCAGGTCTCTCCAGGATGGGTCCAAACAGATTTGAGTGGCCAGTCGGGACCCAAAACAATTGATGAAGGTATGTTGGTATTTCAATCATTTCATTGCACCATTTACTGCAAATATACAGTCTTAGCAATTCCTGGGTCTCCTGGTAGTGAGGGTGATAACAGTGTGAGTGAAGGATGGCAATGGCCAACACTGGGCTTTGCGCAATACACACTCCAGTTATCCCTATCTCCAAATATCTTTGAATGGAGTTGTCTAACCCCCCTCCCCCTCTCATCATGACTGAATAAAATCAAAGCAAACATATGGAGCAGGGAATATGCCACATAGGTTTGATTTTTAGCTCCAAATGATAAAATAATTTGGTTTAACAGGGAAGTCCTCGATTCCAGGGGATAGATTTGGACAGTTTAGCAGGTAGCAATGAGATATCTTGATATCATACTTTTTACCAATATGAATCATCTTCAATTAATTACAATATTAATTATTTCGGTCACCATTTAAGTTTTAATTAGCAGTATTGATATAAAATGTCCTCAACGGGGAGCCCTTAATTGTGTCTTCAAATAAATAATTTCTGAGTTCTAAGTGTGACTTATATCTGATGTGCTGCTTTTAAAAAATTTTACTATATACTGTCAGGCCAAAAAGTTTGCATTCACTCAAGATGTCATAATGAAACTGTTGAATAACACCCAAATGAAACAAAGTTGCTTATACTTTTAACAGAAATAAAGTAAAAGGGTTAGGAATATTATTGGAATTAAAAGAATGGTGTTAAGTAGTAAACATTTTTAATTTTTTTTTTCTACAGGAGCTGAAGCACCCTTGTACCTTGCCCTCCTACCTCCTAATGTGGAGAGTCCAAGAGGATGTTATGTCACTGATGACAAGAAAATCGAAAAGTTGGGATAATATCTGCAGCCATAAGCTGAGAAGTAGATCTGATTCTAGGCCTATATGTACTCATTTATAATGTATTTCATATGTATACACTATTTAATTTGGTAGTTCTACAAATTCAAGTATGGAAATAATTTGATACTCAATGTTCTGTCACACAGAGGATGTGAATAAAATGAGTGTTGCAAAGCGAAGTAAATCTTTTATTGTCTATTAACAAGGTCTTTCAGTGGTGGTGTTTATATGACAGGTGGCAGCACATGCTCAACATATGCAAGAATGCCCTCTTGTGGGAAATAATGGAAATTTCAGACCAAGAGGAATTGGCAGGCAATAACAAGAATATTCTTTTTCAAAAAAAAAGAATAGATACCTGGTGTTGTGTATAGAATGCAAGCAGTCTGACCAAGTTAGAGGTAATAATAAATACTATTGGACCTTTTGATCCTTTCACTGAATTTATAGACATGATTTCTAATAACTGCTTCACATGTGCTCTATGACTAGTGAACATAATATCCCCATGCAATATAAATATTGATGTGGTAACCTACTGGTAGTAACCAAATAATTTGCATTTTGTTGCAAACGGCGATCCGTTCACGTGAAAAATAATATCGTGGTTACCTCCATGTTCCTGACTTATTTCGATCCCTGTATATGTGCCTTCTACCCGGTGAGTTGTTCTAGTGTGCAGATACTGAAGAACTGCAGTATAGTTTCTTGGTGTGCAAGCAGCATACCAAAATAAGAAACAATTTAACTGCAATGAAAATCCCTGTATTTTTCAAAATTTGTACACCTCAACAAAAGTAAGTTCCTCCTAAAATATGTGCTTATATTTTCTAATCCACCCATTCAATTCCAGTGACATCCACAGGTTTCCCTCAGTACGATGATAGGAACAAGCAGTAAAAAGGATTATGCAATCGTCAAGGAAGTGCTTGAGTGAGCGAGCTCTGAAGTCAAAAGTTACCCATTTAAAGAACTGCAAAAGGCAATACAAGTTGTAATCCCAGCTGGTTTAATTAATTACTGTAGGCAAACAAACAATTAGTGGTTTAATGATACACCTGATTAACATTGTTTCCCTGGTATTTTTAGCCATCTGGGATTACAACCTGTGTGTATTGCTTCCAAATTTAGAATCATGACAGTATAAGTTAGTTTAGAATATTCCAGTAGGATTCCCGGTGTTTCACCACACACTGAGATATATGATGTATGAAATGTATTTAAGTTCATTTGTTTCAGTTTTCATATAATTTTTCTTAGCTTTTTCCATCTTTGGTTTACCCATTTTACAAAATGAAATTATAATGTATTTACGTTTTTTCCCTCATTTTTATGTGTGTGTTTTTTTTCTCAAAGGGTGGGCCCCGTTAAGCTTCCTTGGTATTTTGGGGTGTCCCTTACAACTTTTTTGTCATTTAACGGCATCCATATTATGGCCATATAAGTTCTCTGAGTAGTTCAAAACAGAAATATTATGCTGTAACGGAAAGGTTGTTAAGAACAGTTTATATTAAATTTGATAAATACAGTAGTGCAAATAAGTTTTTGCACATCTGTCCGGATATATTTTATATCCCCTACTAATAATATTTAATATCCTTTTATGGACTAAAGCAAAAATAAAACTGAGTCAATTAAAACTTTATTGACCTATAATATATATATATATATATATATATATATATATATATATATATATCTTGTACATTGGTAATATAGCCTACACATAGGTAGACAAGAACTAAAATATGAAAACAGGTATGCCTAATTAGAAATTTGTATTATGATTAAAACATGCAATTAAATTTGGCACCATTTTCTAAAAAATAGTTTATACCCTGGATGGATGGACTATTGCACAACATTGAGAAATACTTATATTCTATGAATGAAGATATTGCATGGGGATATTATGTGGACCCACATAGTGACTCGGCAAAATTGAGTAATATTTACATTCTATGAATGGAGATAAATAGTGACTCAGCAAAAATATGTTGGAGGTGTTGCTTACTCATGCATGAAAGTGCCTACCTATATACAGAATCACTGTCTTGTTGATGCTTAGAATTCTGACTTCGACTGTAGCTGGAATATATTACGATCTGACAATCACTGAGCATGGCTAAGAAGATAGCAATTGTAAGTATTGAGTATTCATATCTAATCATACATGATTTGATAGTTGCAACATGTCTTAACCAGTAACTGTGTCACTGTGTCCCAATATATGGTCCGTGTCACATTGAAATTATCAAAGCTTTATAAAGTTGACACTGACAAAATGCTAAAATAAGTACTTTGGTTCACATGTGATTTACCGGTTAGTCAGATAAGGTATTGCTGCACTAGCAACATCTTTGATCAATATATAGATTCATTGCACCTGAATATAAACAAATATTTATAGTGCCATCTACATTTAGACTGTGAAACTATTAAGCAACTTCTAGGACATATATTTAATTTCGGCTATGAATTTATATATCTTGGAGTCCACACCATGTTACACATTTACTGATATTTTAGACCAGATTGGCTTAAATTACACTATTTATATCTATAAATGAATTGCTGTGAATTGTTATTGCACTACTAATAAGCAGTCTCTCGCGAAAAAACAAAAACAAAAAAAGACAGACAGATATGTAGACAGAGAGATATTGACAGAATGTTGTATCTTACAGTATATGTAAGGCTACAAGCAAAAAGAGCATAATTCATTATATTAAACCTCTTTTTTAACAGGTAACAGGGGGAAACAAAGGCATTGGTTATGCCATTGTTAGAGGTCTGTGCAAGGATTTTGATGGGGATGTCTATCTGACTGGTAAGTGAAATTCATCAGGATATATTCATGACAGTATATTCTACGGACTTTAGGCACTGTCTAATTACTAACACATTTTATTCCTCATTATAGCATAAATCAAAATAAATATCCACTTGTTTTTTTTGGTCTTATTTTTGCATACATTTTATGAAGAAGCACAAAATAGGTACCAAAAAAAGTCAAAACCAAACTTTCTAACCCATAAAAACACCTCTCTGTACAAATTAACTTCAAGTTCCCTATCTTTCCAATGATAATTTTATGCCATTTTGTCATTCATTATAGCCATATGTTATGTCACAAAGAAGCAGCAGAAATACAATGGATAATATAGCAAACTTTAAGTTATTTCGTTCCCAGAAGGGTTTTTATAGACTAGAAAGTTGAGATTTGAATTGGTGCAAAAATGTTGTGCTGGTCCAGGCCATTTGTGGCAAAGTATGAGCGAAAAACAGGTGGACATTTATTTTGAATCCTACTTTAGTATGCATGTTATGGTTAGCAGCAATTAACAGAAAAGATGTGTATCACAAACCTGTTTGGATCTGTATGTTTCCTAATATCTCTCATATATTTAAATTAATTTAAATCCAACCATGAATGTCTAACTCGCCCAATACCTAGCTCATGCTATATGCATTGCAGTTATGCCTGTCTAGCTCCTATGTCTGGTGCCCCTATACCTAGGACTCCTCTTATGTCTGTCTAGCTCCTATATCTGGTGGCCCCCTATACCTAGGACTCCTCTTATTTCTGTCTAGCTCCTATGTCTTGTGCCCCTATACCTAGCACTCCTCTTATGCCTGTCTAGCTCCTATGTCTGGTGCCCCCTATACCTAGGACTCCTCTTATGCCTGTCTAGCTCCTATGTCTGGTGCCCCCTATACCTAGGACTCCTCTTATGTCTGTCTAGCTCCTATATCTGGTGGCCCCCTATACCTAGGACTCCTCTTATTTCTGTCTAGCTCCTATGTCTTGTGCCCCTATACCTAGCACTCCTCTTATGCCTGTCTAGCTCCTATATCTAGTGCCCTCCTATATCTAGCACTCCTCTTATGCCTGTCAACCCCCTTTGCCTGGTGCTCCCTATACCTAGCATTTCGGGTCATGCCTGTGTAGTTCCTATGTCTGGTGCTCCCTATACCTACAATGTAGTGTTCCTGTTATGCCTGTCTTGCTCTCCCTACCAAGCTCTCCATACCTAGCGCAGACATGAATGGCTTCTCAAGTTAACGTGTTAAACAAAGTATTAAACACCAGGTTTACAGTGTGTATGACCTGCCAGAAGTAGATTTGATGTCTTGGTAACACATCACGCTAAACTGATAAGGCTTTTCATGAATAATTGTATGTCTTCACATGATTTTCTGTACAGCCAGGGACGAAGGCAGAGGCCAGGCAGCCATTGAAGACCTGAAGAAGGAAGGTCACTCACCCAAATTTCATCAGTTGGACATTGATGATGTAGTTAGCATCAACCGACTTCGAGATTTTGTCAAGGATAACTACGGAGGACTTGATGTGCTTGTTAACAATGCTGGCATGGCTTATAAGGTAATGTCAAAATCAGTAAAACTCAATGTAAAACTCAAGGTTCAATAACTCAAACCTTGGTTGAGAATTAAATTTCACTAAATTTGAGCTTGACTATTAGAAAAGACTATATTCACAAGTAATCACAACCGCAAGAAAGAGCACTCTTGTTTCTATAATATATTACACAGCGCTTCAATTTTTTTTTTCAATATATAGTAGTGATCAATTATTTTAGTTAAATATGCATTTTCTTCTTTACCTTTTCAATATTTTCAGACATCATCTACTGCACCTTTTGCCGAACAAGCTGAGGTCACAAACAAAACCAACTTTTTTAGTACGCTTAATGTTTGCCGAGCACTGTTTCCTCTTCTTAGATCTCATGCCAGGTCAGTAAATCAAATCAATCAGGCAATAATTCATTCAGTCAATGAGTCAATCAATCAGTCAATCAACAATCAAAGTTTAATATTACTAAGAGTTACAATTACTTTATTTTAAGGCACTAAGAAGGTGAATTTTCAACTGAATAATTACATTAATCAATTAATCATTCAATCAGTAAAGTATTCATTCAGTCAAAGAGTCAACCAATCAGTCAATCATTGTTGCTGGATAATTGCTTAATATAATTCTAATTTTGGGGATTCCCATAAGAATGCAATTAATTAATTAGACAGCAGTGGGAAAAGTTAAGGACAGCCTGTTGAATTGTATATTATAATGATGAATATGAATACCTTATATATATATATATATTCTGTTTATTTTACTTTTCCATAGGGTGGTAAATGTCTCCAGTTTTGTTGGAGTGTGGACCTTGAACAAATGCTCACCGGAGGCAAGAAAACGCGTCCTGGCAGTGAAGACTGTTGAAGATGTGGAAGCCTTCATCAATGACTTTGTCGAGTGAGTTGTGTTCTGAACAAGAAATATTTTTAAGGTAAAATGTGTAGGTGATGTAGTTTAAAAACCAAATGATGAACATGGGGAAGATTGTAGATTGATGAGTTTTAACAGATTTTACTATGAAACAGATTCATGAAATAATTTCATACATTGCAACATTTGCCTATTTATATGTAATTAATTACAGTCTACTAACCCTGGCCTTCAGTACAATCAGCTATCAGAAACCTAGATGAAGAGCAATCCAATTTGTGTGGTTTCTCTTGAGAAACAGTAAGCTTAATATCTACTTTAATTATTTCATTCCTATGAAAACGAATGTGATTTGAATGGGTAACTGTGTTGTGGATTGTTTTAATAACAAAAAATCTATCCAAAGTTCTCATTAAAAGAGACCTGAAGATAGACAATGCCATACTAATATGATAGAAATATGATTGTGTTGTATTTTATTTTCACATTAATGACAGATGTGGCTTCACAGTAGAGTAATGTTTAGAGTGTAGCCACAACTTTCGCAAATATGTCCTCTTACATTTCCTGGAAATTACAGTAATATATACATAGTCATACTATTATATAACATAGTAAAATTATGTTATTATGATCAAACATGGAGGAGCTCTATGTGCTAGTGCTCAAAGCCACACCAGTTTCCACTGACCAACATATCATTGCCTGTATCACATTCAATTATCTTTACTATCGCAACCTAGATGGTATCATCATCCGAGACTCTCTATCATCCCATGACCCGTAGGGTCGAGGGATGATACAGGTCGAGGGTGATGATACCTGGGAGATACAGCCTCTTGCCATGTGTATGAATATAGTATCTGAATCGGTAACTAAGGTGTCTAGGCTGCGATAATAAAGTTAATTAAATGTGATACAGGCACTGATATGTTGGTCAGCCACAATTCCAGTCAGCTAAATGCCACAGTCGGAGCTAAAATGACAGTGTTGGATTCCCTGTGGATTGGTTTTTGGGAATATTTCAAGAAATATGACAACTTCTGACCGATTACAAGCCCAGGAACACACACAGTTCACCTAAATGGTCTCAATGTCGCACTTGAGTGGTGACTTGTTGTTGATCAACAAGTGGCAGTGTTGAGATCTCCTGCACAACATTTGAAGGTATTGGTACCCTCAGAAATGTTCTGTAATTGTAGAATTATGAATACAAATCATTTTTATCCCTTTGATGAGTCTGAAAACTTTGTTACATTAATTTATGTAGGAAATGCCACTGAAATCCCAAATTTATCATTGTTCTGAACAAAACAAACTGATAGCAAGAGCATTTCATTGGCCAGTTCTGTTTCGGAGGTGTGTCCTTGAAATTGCTCCTGATTGGTGGAAATCAATGTCTCTGTTTAGTGGTTGCTCATTGGTTACAAATTTATAAAGCTGTATCGTCCCTGCAGTTCTTGTCTCTGATTGGCTGAATCTTGTATCGTTCCTCGAAAAGCCGTATCGTCCCTCCAAGCCTTTGATATCATTCCTCTTAGATCAATATCACCCAGGGAAAAACACCAGTATCCGGGAAAAAAACATGCTCAGTCATGGGATAAAAGTAGATATTAAGCTTTTGTTGAATCTTAAATGTTGCTCGGCAGTTTTACATTATGGGGCTCCAACTGGGATTTGTGAAAAACTTTCTACAAAGAGGTGCCTCTCTCAGAGGTTCAAAATGGGTTTCCACTTCTATGTAAGCTATCTTTTGAATGGTCACAGCTAATAACTCTAACAGAAAAGGGCCTCACTGGGGGCATTTTAATTGGAACCGAGTCTTCAATATAGTATAGGCGTTTCTGAGGGACAGCCTCTCCTATGATGAAGATTTTCTATAGGCTGAGGCTCGCCTTCAAAAATATTTGACATGAGGGTGGGGTCTAACTTGGTGTTAACTCCCTGGTTGAATACCATGTTGGAACTAATTTGGACGGCTGTTTCATCCTTTGCCTCATTGCTGCAAATATGATATGTCCATATTACTTGCAATTTACTAGAATTTACTGGGAGCTAACGTTACTTACAATCACTCAATTTTGACAAACATATTTTAGCTACAAAGTTCAAAATTCACTAGTTTGTTTACCCTTTTATTGAGTGTGATTTAGTAATCTGCATTTTTTCTGACACTGATTTTGTTACAGATTAGCGAAGGCAGGCAAGCACCATGAGCATGGCTGGCCCGACAGCCCTTACGGCATGTCCAAGGTTGGATTGACGGCCGTCAGCATCATTCAGCAGAAGGATATTGATGCCGATAAGTCGAGAGAAGACATTGTTGTCAATGCGGTATGTTTAACTGAATTTAATCATGATAATTATGTGTATATCCTAATTTGGAATAATGTTTATTTATCTTATAATTTAAAAAAATTTCTTGTAGGTCTCTCCAGGATGGGTCCAAACGGATATGGGTAGCGAATCAGGGCCCAAAACAATCGATGAAGGTATGTTGGTATTTTTAATCATTGCATTTGCGCACATTTAGAATGTGGGTGAAGGATCCCGATGGCCAACACAGGGCTTTGCGCAATACACCCTCAAGTTATGCCGATTAAAAATATATCATTTGAATGGAATTGTCCCCCCTCTCATCATAAATAAATAAAATCAAAGCAGACATCTGGAGCAGGGGATATGCCACATATGATTTTTACCTCCAAATGAAGAATAAATTAGTTTTAACATGCAAGTCCTGGATCCCAGGGGCAGGGTATGGATTTGGATAGTTGGCTTAGTTTATTGAGTAAAAAACGGGTATAAAAAAAATCAATTTAGAGGTTTTTTCTTTACACAAAATATACTCCCCCTACATGTAAAATTGGCATTTTAAAGCTTTCGTTTGAAGTTGCGAACTGATTGGCTATACGCAGTATCTCTATGGAGGCTATTCAAATCATTGACAATTTTATAAATTTATCCAGAACAATTTTCTCAGTTCTGCAGTAATATTTATATAAAGGAAAACCATAATTCTATGTTAATTGACAAATTTATATAATTCCTCTATATTAATTGATTTTATACCTTTGATTTTTTTGAAAAATAATATCAAATCAGATTTTTACGGCTTCTTTCTTAAAAGCGTTACCTAAATTTACAATACGTCTAGTGAAATAAATTTGAACATTTTAAATTTTGTCAATATTTCCTTTCAATATTGGGGACCATACTTGACTTGCATATTCTAGAAAAGGTCTAACATAACAAGTGTACATTTTTAAATAAAATTCATGGTTATGGTGCTTCAACGAGTTAAATATATTTCGAGTAACAAAATACGTCTTCTTTATAACATTAGAACAGTGATTTGTTTGAAAGAGTGTCATCTATGAATGATGTTGGTGTTATGTACAGTCAAACTTCAAATTTACAGTTACATTCCCACTAAGAACATATTCATGTGTATAGATAACGTTTCTAATATTAAGTAATTCCATCTGCCATGCCAATCACTAGCGTTATGTATAGCTTTGTACAATTTTGTATCATCAGTATATATACTAAGTGCTTGCGAAACCCCTGATAATACACTCGCAGAAGGTGGTATTGAGCTGTTTACCTTTACATGTTGTACTCTATTGGTCAGTACACTATACTTAGATGATTTAAACAATAACTTATTGTACAGTGTAGCACTGAGATATATTGATACCATACTTTTTACCAATATGATTCATCTTTAATTAATTACAATATTTCAGTCATTATTTAAGAATTTTAATTAGAAGTATTGATGTAAAATGTCCTCAAGGGGGAGCCCTCGACAGCGACTTCTAATTAGTGTTAGAGGGAACATCCTGAAGACTTAATTGTGTCTTCAAATAAATAAGTTCTAAGTGTGACTCATACCTGATGTGCTGCTTTAAAAAAGTTGTACTATATACTGTCAGGCCAAAAAGTTTGCATTCACTCGAGATGTCATAATGAAACTGTTGAATATCACCCAAATGAAGCAAAGTTGCTTATACCTTTAACAGAAAGAAAGGAAAAGTGTTAGGAATATTATTGGAATTAAAAGAATGGTGTTAAATAGTAAATCTTATTTTTGTTTTTCTAAGGAGCTGAAGCACCCTTGTACCTTGCCCTCCTACCTCCTAATGTGGAGAGTCCAAGAGGATGTTATGTCACTGATGACAAGAAAATCGAAAAGTGGGGATAATATCATATTAATGATGCGAACACCCCATCAGGATCTGGCATTCTACGCTGTGACATATTGTAGCCATAAGCTGAAAAGTATAAATCTGATTCTAGGCCTGTATGTACTCATTAATAATGTATTTCATATGTATACACTCCATATTTAATTTGGTAGTTCTACATGGAATTCAAGTATGGAAATAATTTGATACTCAATGTTCTGTCACACAGAGAATGGGAATAAAATGATTGTTGCAAAGCAAAGTAAATCTTTTATTATCGTTTAACAAGGTCTTTCAGTACTGGTGTTTATACAACAGGTGGCAGCACATGCTCTACATATGGAAGAATGCCCTCTTGTGGGATATAATGGACATTTCAGGCCAAAAAGGAGGAATTATAAAAACCTCACAAATCAATAAAATCTGGGTGTTGTTAATAGTAAATTTATGGTCAAAAGAATTTAATGAATATAAATTCAATATTCAATGAATTTCTGTTTGATCTACCAAAGTATCTGGAAAAATCTAATGGTATATCTATAAACAACCTTATTTTAACTCATACGCTGTATGCAGATGATATAGTGCTCTTGGCAGACACGGCAAAAGCCTTACAAAATAATTTGAATGCTCTACTCGGGTTTTGTAAGAAGTGGCACCTAATAGTAAATTTAACGAAAACCAAAATAATTAAATTCAATGATAAATCACCCTGTCTTTTTTTATTACAATACAGAACAACTTAAGAAAGTTGACTGTTTCAAATACTTGGACATGTGTTGACTAATAAGCGAACTTGCACAGTAAAATTACCGAATACCTTGTGACTCAAGCCAAAAAAGCAATATTTGCACTTCAAGGTGACACTACGCAGTCGTATTAGGAAGTATAGCGTAGTAGAAGTAGCTGGTTTGGCGGAGTGAGTCACATATTAAATACTTGTGGTATAGTCTTCAATGAAAATAGATACAACAATAACAAATATTTGCAGAAATTAACATTGCGACACAGCAACCTAAGCTAAGAACTTACAAACACATTAAAACTGACTATAGATTAGACTTCTTAACATGAATAGGAAAACATGCAGTAAGATAGCTTAATTTAGAATCAGTTCACATAACCTCCGTATAGAAACAGGAAGACATGAAAAGCCTAAAATACCATCTGAGGATAGAACCTGTTTTAAAATGTAATCTGAATGAAGTTGAAGATGAAATACATTGTCTTGTGACCTGTCCAAGCTACTCTTTATTTTGAGAAAATCTAAATATGATAGCAAGGAAATATATTGGTAACTATAATACACTAAACAACATGGGAAAATGTAAAGCCATAATGACATCCAAGGAGCCTGAGGTGCTGATAAACTTTCTTTTACAAGCTGATGTTTGAACAATGCATTCATCCGTCTCCAAAAATTGCTCAGTCATATATATCTTGAACTTTAAAACTGCCTAAATGAACTGCCATGATGAAAACTCTTTGTGATTTTGTTTTCTAGAAGTGAAGTCAGATAATCTCTGTAAATATATATGTATACTTCCTATTAATTAATATATATTTAGCTCTATTTTGAAGTAAAATCATTCTGTAAATAGTTATATCGTACACATTATATAAGGAATGTATTTTGTTGAACATGTTAAAATGTATTATATATGTAAAATATAACTGTGTTTATGATACAAGCTGTATGTATGAAAGATTCTGATTGGATTTTATAAGGAGTGGATAAACAGCTAAACTAATGTTAACTATGTAAATACTTAAATTTGGTGGCTGGAACCATCTGTAACTGTAGTCTTTGTTGTATTCCCTATTTTTGATTATTTTCTGATTGCTTTTATTTCTTTTTATCTTTTGGACTTGACATATATGTCTTGTCTGACATCTTCCATCAATAAAATTATATATAATATTAAAAAAGAAATCTGTGCTTCAGTTGCTTAAATCTTGGAGGAATTAGAGCAGGAGGAAACACTTAGGTACATCAAAGGTAGAATCACTGTCGCACCAGAAGCTTGATGACCAGAGGACCCGCCCATAATTTAGGGGCAATTGTGCAACAAAATGCATGAAATATACAAATTTATCTGTTTTCAAGCACATTTATTTGCATTCCATGATATACATAATTTGGTTATTCTGAGCAGAAAAGCACTAAAAACTATACTCTGAGTATGATATTACCATGAGAGCTTTTGTTATACCACACATTTGCAAACCGAAACTTCGATGACCCTTTAGGATGTATCCATCCTACTGGCTGGAAAATATGTTAAACCATCTGGAGTGGCATTTTTCCTTTGTAATGTTATAAGAATGATTCTTGTTGAACCTTTAAAGGGGCATCTACACTGTCAAGAGTGGGGATGGCGAATGAGTGTGGATAGAGATATGGCAGACGATCGATGAGTGAAATTGCTACCTTTTTACTGGAATCACTCGGGGAATCGCTCGGTGAGAGGTTGGTGATCTATGGATGTCTGTGGCCACTCACCAGGAATCCTACTCACTCAGTGTCACACAGGCGAGGCTGTCCACTTGTGTATACTCGCCATTCACTCATGAACGGGGCTTAAGTATCCATTCTTTTGTTTCACAACAAAAGTCTTGTTGTTTAATCCAACCGATGACAATCAAGGTGCAGTGAAGCTGCCACTTCAAGAATTTGGTGACCGGCGAGGTCTTTTACTGAAAGTTGGCGGTAAGGTGGGTTGTAGGATTAAGTGTGTCTTACTACCATCACTGTGAGCTTCAGAAAACATGTGATTTATGAAAGAAGCTCTGAGTAAACATCTGCAAAATATACGTTTGAATATGCTGAAACATAGGCTGCGGTGCTGCTCAACCCTCAGCAAATCCCACATAGCACACAGGCATCATTAAAATTGTGAAGTGTAGTAATGTGGACTGGACCGCTTAGCCAGGGGTGGTCTGGTATTTTCCAAAGTGGTCCAGTCCTGGTCCAGTCAAGGGGTGAGCTGTCCTCTGCTAGAGATCAGACCAGTCCAGAGGTGATCCATCGAGTTGTTTCACCAAATAAAATTAAAAAGTTTTTTGTTAGTACTGGCAGGCAGGACAGACTTATAATTTCATTACTGCAATATTTATATGGTGTATAATAAATTCATCGGACTGGTTCAGTTCCGGTATTTTTGGACAGGTCTGGTATTTTAGCGGTCTGGGGTTGGACCGCGCACCGGACTGGTCCGAGGCGGTCCAGTCCACATCACTAGTTAAGTGTTCTTCCAACAGGCAGGAGGGCAGGCGTTACACTTTCGTTTCTTGAGCTGAACACTAATGCACTTACCCTAATGAAATTGTATACAGTAACACTCTATATGGCCTGGTGGTGCCTTGTGATAGCCACACTGACATATCTAGGCTATTTTTTTACAAAATTTGGAAAATTATTATTCAGCAACGATGTTATGTCACATAAATATGTTGGGTAAAATTTCATACAAAATTAACCTTTAAGGTTGGTATTTACCTGTATTTACATAAATATAGTCTAAACACAAATAAATACGAATCCTAAAGGTTTATTTAGTATGGAATGATACTCAACACACCCATTTTAATGCTTTTATAAGTCAATATATTTTTTGCTCACTGTTTACATTTAGCTGGCAACTAAAGGAACTGTATATTATCAATTGCCATATTCCCCTCAAGAGTTACTGAATTGTTGGGTTGCTGTTTGCATTAAATGTATGGCATTTAACATAGTATTTATAACCGAGCACTTTACATTTTGAAAAAGTAGGAATTTTCCCTATTTTGCCCTAATTTTGAAAATTCTATAGTATTTACAGCCACAAGACCCCCAAAAGGCACCACTACACTATTTTAGACATTTATGACAATGTTTCAAGCAGTACTGTGAGAGTTCTGCTCTGGAAACGTAAAACGTTTTTTTCTATTTTTCCAAATTTTGTAAAAAAAAACCAACATTTGTCAGTGTGACTATCAAAAGGCACTACTAGGCCATAAAGATTATTACTGTAAAAAATTTTGTTGGGTAAGTGCATTAGTGTTAGAGTATTGCTCTGGAAAAAAAAGCGTTACGGACATTAATTACAAAAACCCTTTTCGAACTTTGTACGCTGAGGGTTGAAAATCAGTATATATATATATATTTATATTTTTTACAATGGTAATATATACATAGGTAGACAAGAACTAAAATAAGAAAACAATAGTTATGTTTAATTAGAAATTTGCTATATTTTGATTACAAACATGCAATTAATTTTGGCACCATTTTCTAAAAATAGTATATACCCTGGATGGACATTTGCACAACATTGAGCAATATTTATATTCTATGAATGGAGATTTTGCACTGGGATATTATGTTGACCCACATAGTGACACAGCAAAATTCTGTTGGAGGTGTGGGGCTTACTCATGCAAGGAAGTGCCTATATATAGATTATAGAAGCAAGCTGTCTTGTTGATGCCTTTACAATTCTGACTTCACTGGAACATAAAAGATCTGTTTGACAATCATTGAGCATGGCTAAGAAGATAGCGATTGTAAGTATTGATAACATATCTATCACATGCTGACACAGACATAATGTCAACAACACATAAAACACAACATGCTAAAATAAGTACTTTAGTTCACATAAACTAGATGTGATTTAATGGTTAGTCAGATAAGGTATTTGCTGCACTAGCAACATTATTGATCAATATATAGATTCATTGCACCTGAATATAAACAAATATGTATAGTGGCATCTACATTTAGACTGTTATACTATTAAGCACCTTTCTGGACATATATTTAATTTCAACTATCTTTGTTTATTAAATTTATGTAGTGATGAAGTGATGAGACTTAAGAGTTACAAATTTGCTGATATTTCGCACCAAATATGCTTAAATTACACTGAAAGTATGTTAAAAAAATTAACTGCTGTGAAATTTTTCTACACTACTAAAGACAGTCTCTCACGCAAAAAAAAAGAAAGAAAAAACCTGGAGAGACACACAGATCAGATGTGTAGACAGATAGATATAGATGGAATGGTGTATCTTACAGTATATGTAAGGCTACAAGTAAAAATAGCATAATTCATTATATTAAACTTTTTTTTAACAGGTAACAGGGGGAAACAAAGGCATTGGTTATGCCATTGTTAGAGGTCTGTGCAAGGATTTTGATGGGGATGTCTATCTGACTGGTAAGTGAAATTTATCAGGATATATTCAGGACTGTATATTCTACGGACTTTAGGCACTGTCTAATTACTATCACATTTTATTCCTCATTATAGCATAAATCAAAAATAAATATCCACTTGTTTTTTTGGTCTTATTTTTGCAAACATTTTATGAAGAAGCACAAAATAGATTAAAAAAAGTCAAAACCCAACTTTCTAACCCATAAAAACACCTCTCTGTACAAATTAACTTCAAGTTGCCTATCTTTCCAATGATAATTTTATGCCATTTTGTCATCATTATAGCCATTTGCTATGTAAAGAAGCAGCAGAAATGCAATGGATAACATAGCAAGCTTCAAATTATTTCATTCCCAGAAGGTTTTAATAGAATAGAAAGTTGGGATTTGAATTGTTGCAAACATTTCAGCCCATTTTGTGCTGTTCCATGCCATTTGTGGCAAAGCATGACCGAAAAACAGGTGGACATTTAGTTTGAATCCTACTATAATGTGTATGTTATGTGTGTATGTGGTTAGCTGTAATTAACAGAAAAGATGTGAATCGATCTATATGTTTGCTATGTTTGCTAATATCTCTCATATATTTAAATTAATTTAAGTTCAATCTTGAATATCTAACTCTCCCAATACCTAGCTATTTCTGTATGTGTGTCTAGCTCTCTATACTGAGCACTCCGGTTATGCTTGTCTAGTTCCTTTACCTGGTGCTTCCTATTCCTAGCACTCCTCTTATGCCTGTCTAGCTATGTCTGGTGCCCCCTACACTTAGCACTCCTCTTATTCCTGTCTAGCTATGTCTGGTGCCCAATATACCTAGCACTCCTCTTATGCCTGTCAACCCCCTTTGCCTGGTGCTCCCTATACCTAGCATTTCAGACATGCCTGTGTAGCTCCTATGACTGGTGCTCCCTATGCCTACAATGTAGTGTTCCTGTTATGCCTGTCTTGCTCTCCCTACCAAGCTTTCCATACCTAGCGCAGACATGAATGGCATATCAAAATAATGAGTTAAATAAATTATTACACACCTGCTTACACTGTGTATGACCAGCCAGAAGTAGATGTGATGTCTTGGTAACACATAACAATGAATTGATAAGGCTTTTCATGAATAATTGTATGTCTTCACATGATTTTCTGTACAGCCAGGGACGAAGGCAGAGGCCAGGCAGCCATTGAAGATCTGAAGAAGGAAGGTCACTCACCCAAATTTCATCAGTTGGACATTGATGATATAGAGAGCATCAACCGACTTCGAGATTTTGTCAAGGATAACTACGGAGGGCTTGATGTGCTTGTTAACAATGCTGGCATTGCTTATAAGGTAATGTCAAAATCATTAAACCTCAATGTAAAACTCAAAGTTCATTAACTCAAACCTTGGTTCAGAATTCAGTTGAGAGCTTGATTATAATAAAAGACTATATCCACAAGTTTAGTCAAGACCGCAGGAAAGAGCACTCTTGGCTCCATGAAATATATATCACACAGCGCTTATATGATAACGATAAGTGATTATATATGTTGTATACCTTTTCAATATTTTCAGGCATCATCTACTGCACTTTTTGCCGAACAAGCTGAGGTCACCAACAGAACCAACTTTTTTAGTACGCTTAATGTTTGCCGAGCACTGTTTCCTCTTCTTAGATCTCATGCTAGGTCAGTAAATCAGTCAATCAGTCAATCAAAATGTAATATTCGTAAGAGTTGCAATTAGTATATTTTTAGCACTAATGTTGTAAACTCTAAATTATGTAATCATTGAATTGATCAATCAATCAGTCAAGTATTCATTCAGTCAAACAGTCAAGTTGTCTAGTCAGAAGAAATACAATATGCAAGTGACATACCTTTGGTCCAAACTTTGATTATTATTTTTTCCTTAGGGTGGTAAACGTCTCCAGTTTTGTTGGAGTGAGGACTTTGAACAAATGCTCACCAGAGGCAAGAAAACGCGTCCTGGATGTGAAGACTGTTGAAGATGTGGAAGCCTTCATGAATGACTTTGTCAAGTGTGTTATGTTCTCAAAAGAATTTCAGGGGCGTAACTCGATGTTGGCATGCTGGGCTTCAAACTGCTGGGTTGCGGGTTCAATACCCAAAGGGTTTCATCCTTGGCCTCATTACCTGGCACCTGCATGTCTTTGATTAGTCCACATGGTGTAATACCTCATTCACTGAACTAAATTTTTTAGGCTCAAACGAACATTCATTTTTAATAACATTAGCTAGTGTGTAACCACAATAAGTGATTTTTCCCACATGGTAAATGTCTCCAGTTTTGTTGGAGTGAGGACTGTGAACAAATGCTCATAGGAGGCAAGAAAAGAGTAATTGTTTGTACAAAGAATAACTCATCAAAATCCATACAGTCAGTTGTTAATTACTACAAATTACTTGTTTACTGGAAATATGATACGTTCAAATTATTTGCAATTTACTAGAAACTTGAAATTACTTACAAAACCTCAATTTCAACCAACATTTTGGCTATATCTAATAAATTATTGCTGGAACAAATGACTAAGTTCAAATTTCACTAGTTTGTTTACCTTTTGATCAGTGTGTTTGTTGTAGCAGATGTACTGACACTGATTTTGTTACAGATTAGCGAAGGAAGGCAAGCACCAGGAACACGGCTGGCCCGACAGCGCTTACGGCATGTCCAAGGTGGGATTGACGGCCGTCAGCATCATTCAGCAGAAGGATATTGATGCCGATAAGTCAAGAGAAGACATTGTTGTCAATGCGGTATGTTTAAATGAATTAAATCATGATAATTATGTGTATATCCTAATTTGAAGTGATGTATTCCATTTCTTATAATTGTGTTGCAGGTCTCTCCAGGATGGGTCCAAACAGATTTGAGTGGCCAGTCGGGACCCAAAACAATTGATGAAGGTATGTTGGTATTTCAATCATTTCATTGCACCATTTACTGCAAATATACAGTCTTAGCAATTCCTGGGTCTCCTGGTAGTGAGGGTGATAACAGTGTGAGTGAAGGATGGCAATGGCCAACACTGGGCTTTGCGCAATACACACTCCAGTTATCCCTATCTCCAAATATCTTTGAATGGAGTTGTCTAACCCCCCTCCCCCTCTCATCATGACTGAATAAAATCAAAGCAAACATATGGAGCAGGGAATATGCCACATAGGTTTGATTTTTAGCTCCAAATGATAAAATAATTTGGCTTAACAGGGAAGTCCTCGATCCCAGGGGATAGATTTGGACAGTTTAGCAGGTAGCAATGAAATATCTTGATATCATACTTTTTACCAATATGAATCATCTTCAATTAATTACAATATTAATTATTTCGGTCACCATTTAAGTTTTAATTAGCAGTATTGATATAAAATGTCCTCAAGGGGGAGCCCTCGACAGAAACTTTTAATTAGTCTTAGAGGGAGCCTCCTGAAGACTTAATTGTGTCTTCAAATAAATAATTTCTGAGTTCTAAGTGTGACTTATATCTGATGTGCTGCTTTTAAAAAATTTTACTATATACTGTCAGGCCAAAAAGTTTGCATTCACTCAAGATGTCATAATGAAACTGTTGAATAACACCCAAATGAAACAAAGTTGCTTATACTTTTAACAGAAATAAAGTAAAAGGGTTAGGAATATTATTGGAATTAAAAGAATGGTGTTAAGTAGTAAACATTTTTAATTTTTTTTTCTACAGGAGCTGAAGCACCCTTGTACCTTGCCCTGCTACCTCCTAATGTGGAGAGTCCAAGAGGATGTTATGTCACTGATGACAAGAAAATCGAAAAGTTGGGATAATATCTGCAGCCATAAGCTGAGAAGTAGATCTGATTCTAGGCCTATATGTACTCATTTATAATGTATTTCATATGTATACACTATTTAATTTGGTAGTTCTACGAATTCAAGTATGGAAATAATTTGATACTCAATGTTCTGTCACACAGAGGATGTGAATAAAATGATTGTTGCAAAGCGAAGTAAATCTTTTATTGTCTATTAACAAGGTCTTTCAGTGGTGGTGTTTATATGACAGGTGGCAGCACATGCTCAACATATGCAAGAATGCCCTCTTGTGGGAAATAATGGAAATTTCAGACCAAGAGGAATTGGCAGGCAATAACAAGAATATTCTTTTTAAAAAAAAAGAATAGATACCTGGTGTTGTGTATAGAATGCAAGTCTGACCAAGTTAGAGGTAATAATAAATACTATTGGACCTGTTGATCCTTTCACTGAATTTATAGACATGATTTCTAATAACTGCTCCACATGTGCTCTATGACTAGTGAACATCAGACTAGCACTACAATATCCTTGGATAGCCCATCAGAACACGAAATGTTATACACTATGTATAATTCCTACTAATTTGTTCTGTTTTCACAAACAATTTTAAAAAAGTACCCTCATCTAGTGTTTCCTTAAACAATTCAGCCTTTATTTGACGAAATTCGGAATATTAGGGGAGCAGCAGCCTTTCAAAGTATATAAAAGCATAGGCAACCCCTTCCATGCCTACGCTGGCTGGCGTTTTACGGATTTTGACAGGCTTGAATTTGTACTGGTGTGCTGTACCCCCAAAAGTTTTGGCAGAATTTCCCTATTATGTGAAACCACTTGCCCCCTTCCTGCCTACGCTGCCTACGCTGCTGCTGGGTTGACCCATATATTTTCAGAACTCAGAGCGTTCGTTCGCTACTTTATAAAGGCCTAGGCCCAGGTATAAAAAACCTCACAAATCAATAAAATCTGTGCGTTGCTAATAGTAAATGAATTTAAAGAATATAAATTCTTTATATTACAAAAAAACAAAAACAAAAAAAAACCATAACAAAATCTGTATTTCAGTTGCTTAAATATATATTCATTTATTTCAACTATTACATAGCCACTGTATCAGCATTTTCATATATTCACAAATTAAAATATGAAATATTCAGGATGAAAATTTGCAGTTTCTTTCCAGCCCTCTTATTTATTGTATTAACAACATTCACGAAAAGAAAAAAAAGCAACAAATGTTGATCACCATTTTATGTATGCACAACAACTACTGTTGAAATTCATCAGAGGAAATAAATCTGAAATATATTGCATTAATCAACCAGTTGGCTTTTATTATTAAGTTGAGTTAGTTTTATTTTTGATATCAGTTCACCATTGTTTGGCAGGCTGTCAGTGTAATTATCATTGCACTTTCACAAATAACATTTGTAATTCGACAAATACAATAGTTTCTGGCCTATTTTAGAGACTGCAAATTTTTCTAATGTTTAATTAGGTTTTTTTCACAGAAGACCACAAGTCCATATATGTGTTGTATATTAAAATTCAATGTCTGAATTTCCAGTAGTGAACTAATCAGCTCTATGGCATCAAAGACAAAATACTAGATACAAATTTGCAGCCTGCATGACATGAAATACGAAATTATCAGGTGTATATGTAGCATAAATGAAACATTATCATCATGCTGTGATAAAGATATTTTGTCGAAAGGCATTTAATACCAAAACACTTCAACCCGCTTTTGGTTTATTAGTCACACCGCTATTATTAAAATCCGGAATAACACCGGAACCATGAGATGTCCAGCATGGAGTTTTGTGGGATGAGGAAAAATTATATTGTCTGAGGTGAAACCATGCAAGGCCAATATAATATTCCCAAATCGCACAAAATACCATCCACCATCACTTCTCCAGTGACTACAAAACAAAGTGCCACCTTGCAATATACACCTCAATGAAGAATACATTGTAGCCATATCTGGTGCTATTCAACAATAGCTAGAAAGACATTGATAAAGTAAGTTCATGATCTTATTCTCAAATACATTCAGCTTTTTCTTTTATTTGACGACATGGAAAAGGCTGTGAATAGGACCCTTGCTTTTAAAAACTATCCACAAACTGATTTGTTTGTGGAAATTGTTTATGTCATGGAAGGATTTCATGATGCTTTTCAACTTGTATCCGGAGAAGTATTCTTTGTGTTTCACTACCAACACAATGTCATATTCTAAATCAACATTTTATATTATTTTCAGCAATACAATTGTACATACCATATGTATTATGTAACCTATTCACGATTTAGAAGTTGTACCTCACTCACAATAACTACAATCATGTACAGTACATGTACATACTTTAACATGCAACTGACAATAACTACGTTTTCATAATTATACAGCAGTCTGTACATTTCATTAAACAAGCAGTTAGTTAATGTTAGATGTCAATATTAAGGCAGCTATATGATATACCATTTCACTGGGCCTTTTGGATGGTTAATACATGCGACTACTTATTCACTGTTATGTTAGGTACAGGGTACAATCTGACGAAGTTTTAGACTTCACCGAGTCATCGTGGTATGTCATAGAATAATCCGATGAATCCACGCCAAGCACAAAATCAACATACTATTTTTGTTGACCTTAAACTTGTTTCATTTGTAAATTGTTAATGTTAGAGCTCATCGTGATTGCTACATATGAAACATGGGAACTTTTGTTATACCTTAATAACAGAAATTGTCTAACAAAATTTTCGATGACCCTTTTAGGATGTATTCATCCTACTGGCTGTGGAAAATATGTTGAACCATCTGGAGTAGCCATTTTTCCTTTGTAATGTTATACGAATGATCCTTGTTGAACCTCTAAGTATCCATTCTTTTGTTTCACAACAGAAGTCTTGTTGTTTAATCCAACTGATGACAATCGAGGTACAGCGAAGCTGCCACTTCGAGAATTCGGTGACCGGCGAGGACTTGTACCGACAGTTGGCGGTAAGGTGGTTTGAAGGATTAAGTTTGTCTTACTTCCATCACTGTGAGCTTCAGAAAACATGTGATCCTTGTGAGAAGCTCTGAGTAAACATCTGCAAAATATGCGTTTGAATGTGCGACGGAATTTCATGCTGAAAAATGAGTAGAGAAGAAAGTTTGCCGAGGAGTTGAGCATCACGAGGAGATTAAAAATGTTGGCGGTGATGGTAAGGATAGCTTTACGGGTAGGAGTGAGTTTATCAGCCACTTGTAGATATGTGATGTAAAGGTTTTGGATAGCCTGGGGCATCTGGCATAACAAGAACACCAGTACAACCCCAATTAACATGATTGTGATTCGCTGCTGTTCGCGTTGCTGTCGTTCTTGGCGGTCATTTTGGGTGACGGCCATTTTTACCATCGAGCGCCTCTGCTTGTTGGCCCGCATGACTGCACGAATAAGAAGTGAGTTAAAAACAAGCAAAAGTAGCAGAGGTAAGAAGGTGAACAGTGCTTGGTTTACATAAGTATATCCCCACTTGTAGGCATTAGCTTCTCTTAAAGATGATGGTCTCACACTAACCCTTGTATTATTATTGGCGTCCATCGATTCAATTGTCACCCATTCAAAGAATTCTGGGAAAGTTATAATGGCAGCACTCAACACCACTATTAGAGTAATGACTTTAGCCCTCTCAGGGGTGCACAGGACTTTCCCTTTCATTGGGTAACACACACCGATGTATCGTTCTATCGTAAACGTTAACGTAATCCATACTCCAGTGTTGCTACAGGTGTCCGTAATAGGTTTCCCAAATGGAAAGCGATACCTTATGTAGGTAGGGGCGTTTTTGATAGATTTGTAATGCTTCAATCCCATGGAAAGTCCAAATACAAGATACAGGACATCACAACATGCAAGGGCGGTAAGGTAGAAGTTTGTCGAAGAGGTCCGCATCACTTTTTGGGTCAAAACCGCAATATTTATACAGTTGCCAACTACTCCCAATATGACAACAATTGGTACCAAAATCTTTTGAATCACAAAACGAGTTCTCTGGAGATGCAAATGTTGGTCAGCAAGATCTTCTGAAATATCAAGAGGCGCCACTGTATCGTTAATCTTCTGCGCCACATGGTATGTAATGTTGTCATCCGATTGGACAGAAACGCTGTCACCAACAACTAGGTGGCAGCATATGAATGATACAATTGCAACCAACATGGCTGCCATTTCTTGTGATGAAGACATTGTCACTTCAGTGAAGTATGTCAAGGGTCATCGATAACCAACACAATGCTCCATGAATCTGGAAAGAAGAGAAAAAGAAAAATCTGTTTATGTAATGATATACAAATAACAGTAAAAAGGAAACAGACACATGGGCTTGTATAGATTAAATTTGATACCCGTTTGTTTACCAAACAACCACAAACGATTAAAAGAAAAACTAGGAGTGTGTGTGTGATTAGGGCTTTACGACCTGTATTTCTGCACCAGTTGGGCTAATTAGGACAGGCAGAGACCATGGCAATGACACGAAGGAGGAAACAGCCTTCCAAATTAGGCTCGACTGGGAATCGAACCCCACTGAGTCCATTCCCAGTGAAAACAGTCAATATTTATTGAGATATTTATACTTTTCTGATCTGTCAAAACCCGTCACATCTGACAAATCTGCCACGAGTGGAACTCGGGACCCAGCGGTTGAAAGCCCAGAGCGCTACCTCTGAGCTAGGCCCCCGCCCCAAGAAAAACGAGGACGAGTCTTACTTAAATCTGTGTGAAGCTTTTAGCATGATTAGTCAGGTGGCCAAAATTATGGAAATATCCCCCCTTATAAAATCCAAAAATGCGGACCATCAGGAGTAAGGGTTTGTACTTCTTGTGTAGTTAACATAATTAGGTTTAATTATTAATTGCAATGGGATCATTTTTTCTTTTAATAAGAAAGTTCTGGATATCAGAATACAGATTTGGATAGCTGGATTTGAATAGTAGGCCTGCAATACATTAACATATAAGGATTTCATGTAGAATATGATTTGATTTGATGAAAGACCCCCAGTCCCCTCCCCCCCCCCCCCACCACAGCATGGGTAACTTGGGTAGATCCTCGTGCAACCTCTCACCCTCTCTGGTGTAATGGGTACTTGGCACTAGGCAACTATATGATGGTACTGGTGTGAGCGCCTAAGCCCTTGTGGCAATATACCTACTATTTCAATATGAACCCTGATTACATGTACAGTTAGTTTCATAAAAAACGATCGACTCTAGAAGGCTCTAACGACCTATACATGACTGTGTTCTAAACATGCTAAAGCCAGCTGCTTCTGTCCACTTCTATAGCTAATAGAGTACATTTGTCACCGGAAAAGTGTAAACATTGGCAAATGTAAGAAATAAATGTAATATATAATTATGTACTTTTAGATCCGGTTTTGAGTAGCCAGCAATTACAGCTTTGTCTAAGTTCAATTTAACGGGCCGTTTTTAATGAAACTAACTGTATGGTACAGTTATACATTGCATGTACATGGGCTTAGATGGTTTTAAAGCATGTTGGTGCACATATGAGTACGCCTTGGTTTTTGAGGAAACAAACGGTACCCCAATTGATTAACAAGACAGGACCATCTTAAAAAGGTTAAGCCTACTTGGCTTAAAATAAACGTGATGAAATGTTCACCAAAGCTATCAGAATAGGTGGCCCGTACTTTCCTGAATGGTGTAACACAGGGTGCGTCAATACCCCTAATGTTATTATAAGGTTTTAGTAAACACCTTTAAGGGGTAGTAATCCAGTAATCCCACTTGGCTAAAAGCTTATGCCGAGGAGAGCTTTACTACGAGTGTGGGTATGAGCCATTAACAACTGTCGAGCTCAGCAGAAAGTTATTGATAATGCAAGAGGTCAAATGCAAGAGTAAGGGTAATGGGATTATGACCATTTGCATTTGCCTCCAAACCAGTCAATTGACCACCGGTCAGTGTGGGGGTGGAGCATTGTAGCAGTGCAATCTTAGCATCATACAACACGAAGACTGCATGCAGTAAGACTGTATATAGTTAGTTCATAAAATATGGTCGAGTCTAGACAGCTGTAGTGACCTATTCCTGACTGTAGCTATAACTGACTAAAGCCAGCTGTTTCTGTCTACTTCTAGCCTACAAGTCGGCTTACATCTACTACCACAGAAAAAATAAATCTCGGTAAATTTAAGAAATTAATCTAATATATCATAAATATGTATTAAATAATATATATGGAAATAATCATCTTTCCGACAAAGATAAATCTGCGTAAACCTCAACTTTTGCACCAAATGTACTTTCAGATCCAGCTTTGAGTAACCAGCTATAGCCAAACAGTTACGTTTAGTGGCAGGTAGCATCGTATGTCAGAAGTTATCTAGCTTGGACTAGGTCCAATTTGACAGAACCAGGCGGTTTGTAATGAAACTAAGTGCATAACAAAAACAGTTATATCCGAAGTCTGATTTCAACCACAGGCGTCAGCCGACACATTGGATCATTGAAATAAATTACACAGATATTGTTAATAATAAGAAGGTTCTGCCCTCCACCATTACCAGCATATGTACAGCCTCTAGGAAGATCTGAATTGAATTTGCACGTAAAAACGTGTTTCCTCTAAAGTCCGCGACCTTCTCTGGCCAATAAGAAACCTTCACCTGGGTCTGGGAGGAGTGATTCTTTGAACATGTATTTCAGTGCAAAAAAAGGGTTTAATTGATTTATTTTATTGGAAGAAGCCTGTAATTGTGGTCTTATTTACAACACTTATAACTTATGAATCTTGCTTTATTTGTAATAACGTGTTCATGTAGAACTCACGGTTCTTTGCCAAAGGTATTTTCTGTATTCTTATAACAAGCAGGCTTATAAAAATGCCCTATCCGCTTGTTTTCTACCCATCTTGTTTTCTTAGCAACCCTAACGTGAATGACCCCTTATTGATTAATGCGTCGTTAATTTTAACCTCCTCCGGCTCCTCCTCCACCACCACCACAACCACCACTACCACTACCACTACCACTACCACTACTACTACTACTACACTACACTACTAATACTACTGCTGCTGCTACTGCTACTATTGCTACTACTGCTGCTACTGCTACTACTACCACTACTACAAATATTACTTCTATTACTACTACTACTACAATTACTATTACTACTACTGCTGCTACTGGATTACTACCACTACTACTACCACTATTACTACTACTACTACTACTACTACTACTACTACTACTACCACTATTACTACTACTACAATATAATTTGCATCAGACTGATAACGAAACCCTTCTATAAATTGAAATGCTGATAAACCCTTGTGGAGAATTTTTGGAGACATCTTGCCATCAGTATGATAAAGATGACAACACACCAAAACTGACGTGGCATGCAGGGTCTTAATAATAACGTCTTACAACAGTACAGAAAAACCCTATCTTAGACCACCTCACAGTTTAGAGGAAGGACATTTAATTGAGATCAACTATATGGGGTGAAATACACATTTTTTAGAGAATAACATATTAGATAGATATATAGATAGAGATTGATAGATATATAAATAGAGATAGATAGATAGAGATAGGTAGATAGTTAGATAGAAATAGATAGATAGATATAGATATATAGACGTAGAGAGATAGATAGTTGTATGGATAGATGGATAGATAGATAGATAGATAGATAGATTGATGAATAGATAGTTGGATGGATAGATCATAGATGGATAGATATATAGATAGATGGATAGATGGATAGATAGATAGTTGGATGGATAGATGGATAGATAGATAGATAGATTGATATATAGATAGTTGGATGGATAGATCATAGATGGATAGATATATAGATAGATGGATAGATGGATAGATAGATAGTTGGATGGATAGATGGATAGATAGATTGATTGAGACAGATAGATAGATAGATAGATAGATAGATAGATATATAGATAGATATAGATAGATGGATAGATAGATAGTTGGATGGATAGATGGATAGATATATAGATATATAGATAGATATAGATAGATGGATAGATGGATAGATAGATAGATAGATAGTTGGATGGATAGATGGATATATAGATAGATAGATAGATAGATTGATAGATGGATAGATAGAGATAGATAGATTGATAGATTGATAGATATATAGATAGATACAGTCAGACCGTGGTTTTGGGACCATCAAAAGTTTGTTATATAATAACTCGGTTTCGTTATATGTGGCAAAACATTGTTATAAGTGTGCTGCATTTTATTGTAGCATCTAGCAAGGGTAATACATCAACTGCGTTTGCCTCTTCATTTTTGTGGATGCAACCCTATTAGATGTTATGGCTTGCATCCTTCATGAAAACATTCCCCTGAGATGCAACTAGACATGCTATGATTGCTCTGTGCATAATATAACGACATATCCACATAGAATGGTGTGCTGACCAACAACATGTAAAAAGAGTTTCAGACAACTCAAAGATATGAAATAATATTCAGTTTTGGCGTTTTAAAGCAGATTCAAATTCAGATACATTTATTTGCAATAAACATAAAAAAAAATTAGCATTAAAATATCAAAAATTTTACATTAAGGCAGGAGACCCCACTAAGAAAACTTCAACTTTCGCTACCGTGGGGCCACCTAGACAGATTCTATTGCGTTATATAAGGAAAGTGTAAAAAAACTGCCCCCGTCTTATTATTTATTTAAGAAAATATTTTATAGGTAAATATGTTTTATAATGGTAAAAGCAGCCCTTTTATATGGCAAAAAAAAACCCTCACTAATATTTAAATGATATATATTAAATATTTTTTATAATGGTAAATAACCATGGCAATTGGTATGATTCTATGCTACTGGTCTGAAGCCTAGTCAGCTTATATGATCAGCTGCATGCAGATGTAATGATGACATGACAAGGCTGTGAGTAAACTCCATCATGTTATTCATATTCTACATCAATAAGGTATCTTACTTGTCCCAGCATAGACACCGAGTACGGGCACCTCCAATTTAACGTCTCATGCGACTGACGTCCAGCTGAGATGTAGCTCATGAAGAGTGCCTCGGCCATCAGTTGAACCCAGGATCTTCAGAGGAGCCGGGCCAGTGAACCAAAGGGCCAATGCCTTTTAAAAGGTCAAGACTAATGAGATAATGAGATAGTGGTTGCAGCTTATCTTTGGTTTAGGGTAAGTGGACCATAAGGCTGGCCAGTTGGCATTTAACCAAATGTCATATCATGACTCAGTACTGATGACAGACAGTTAATTATTGTAAGTATTTGAGAATAGTTATTAGCAATGACAAGTTGGCAACTGATACTGGTGGTGGTGGTGGATTAGGGCTTTACGCCCTGTATTTAAGCACCTGATGGGCTAATTAGGACAGGCAGGGACCATGGCAATGAGACGAAGGATGAAACAGACATCCAACATAGGCTTGACCGGGAATTGAACCAGGGACCCAGTGGCGCTACCACTGAGCTAGGCCCCCACCCCTTGGCAACCGATACTAGGCCTATAAATACACTGCAGTGCCCAATACAGTATTTATCAGTTTGGAGTATATATGTATTTATCTTTTTATTTTCTCAGTGTTACAGACCTTAAACCTAGCCAACTTATATGACCTGTTGTCAGTGGCAGACGTTATGATGAGATGGTAAGGTTTAGAACCATGTTACTTATCTACCCTGGGCGGGATTTTATTTGTCCCAGCATAGACACAGAGTACAATAACTTCAGCTAAGATACACCTCATGGAGGGTTCCCTGTCCTAGACTGGGAATTGAACCTGGGACAGTCAGCAAAACTGGCAACGCCTTTACCTCTGGACCAAGCAGATGCTTTCCAATTTCCTGCATCTTACGGTTGCCAAATTATCCACCAGGATTAATAATATGGTTTACAGCACCATCTAGTGTTTTATTAATTCTGGGGAAGTTGGCTGTTTTATGTAGCTCCTCCAAGTTAAAGCTGCTCATTTACCTAATGTGCAGCTTTTTTAGTATCCCTATGGGTAAATCATGTGCAAATTACAACACTTATATGACCTATTGCCTTTCTAACATGTCACTAAATGAAGTGACCAACCTTCTTTAGTGCCATCTCGAATGGCCTTAATTAAGAGAGCCTCATAACTCACAATTAGGTCAGCCTTAATTAAGGTTGTGTCAAGGAATTGGGTTTCATCGATTAAGTAATTGTGGACCTTCTTGACCTTAACAGACCACATGCTTAAGTAAGAGCTGGCTGTATGACTGTATGACAGTCCTGCTGAAGGTCCTGGGTTTGGTTCCCGTCCTGGGCGCTCTTCCTGAGCTGTGTGTGTGTGATTAGTATAGGGCTTTACGTCCTGTATTTCTGCACCAGTTGGGGTAATTAGGACAGGCAGAGACCGTGGCAAAGAGACGAAGGAGGAAACAGCCATCCAACGCTCTTCCTGAGCTACATCCCAGCAGAATGTTTATTGCATAAGACATTAAAGTTTAGTCAGCTTATATGACCAGTTTCCAGAGGCAGACATAATGATAAGATGATAAGTCTTTGAGTATGCAGTTAGTTTAATAAAACATGGTCGACTCTAGCTGTCTGTAGCGACCTGTACCTGGCTGTGATCAAAACATGCTAAAGCCAGCTGCTTCTGTCCACTTCTGTAGCTAATAATCGGCTTACATCTATCACCAGATAAATATAAACCTTGGTGAGTGCCAGAAATTAATCTTATATATCATAAATATGTATTTTAGATACGGTTTTGAGTAGCCAGTTTTGACAGCTTAGTCTAGTTTCAATTTGACGGGTCGTTTTAAAATTAAACTAACTACCATATTACACATGTAACCCATGGTTGGAGTCTTGTATTTGCCTCAACATAAACGCAGAGTACCTGAAATTCAACGTCACATTTGATCGACATCCAGCGGAGATGTAGCTCATGAAGAGTGCCTGGGGCCGAGAATCGAACCTGGTACCTTGGCAGTATAGCAATTTTCTCATTGCTTTCTCGCATTAAGCAAGTCAATTCTTCCCAAATTAAGATGCCAAACACGACAACAGACAATCTTTCTAGCATGTCTAATAAGCCCCTTGGGACGTTCCTGATACCCACTTTGAACGACACACACATGTAGTCTATTCACTCCTTCTTTAAAGCATGCAAGCTGCTGCTGCAGGAAACTCTAGGCCTAATTTGGACCGCATATGTCACTAGGTCCAAGTCAGGTTTCTCCTAACAATGTAAGGTGAATCTGGGTCATGATAAAATGGCAAAGAATTGTCAAGCCCAACAAATCGTAGACATAGTTAATTAGGCAGGTGTATGAATTGCCCAATCTACATGACAGAGATTTTATTCTGAAAAGTGCAGAAAGCCATGTCAGTATATTTATAGAGTGAAACATAGCATGACTTTAAACGAGGACAAAAAAAGATAGATGATAAGATAAGATAAAGATAAACATAAATAGGATAACATGAGATAAGGTGAGATTAGATAGTGTACGGCAGATGACTAAGTCAATGTTATTTGACTATAAATCTTTCAGCTATCTATCTATCAATCCCTATCTATCTGTCTATCTATCTATCTGTCTATCTATCTATCTGTCTATCTATCAATCTCTATATCTATCAATCTCTATATCTATCAATCTATCAATCTCTATATTTATCAATCTATCAATCTATCAATCTATCAATCTGTCTATCTGTCTATCTATCTATCTATCAATCTATCAATCAATCTATCTATCAATCTATCAATCTGTGTATCTGTCTATTTATCTATCTATCTATCTATCTATCAGTGGCGTGGTTTAAATGGGCTTCTTTTGTAGTATATAAACATTTGTTCTTTCAAAATTAATTTCATAAGCATTGTAGGAATGCAAGTATGATTAAATCTTTTGGAAAAGGAACCTTTATCTGAAGGGATTGGCACAAAAAAAATCTACATTTTCTATTTGTAAAGACGATGCAATTTCACACAAATTCATGCCTTGCAAATGACATTTCTGGTCTTTCCTTATTTGACCCTTGTGATCTGCAAAGGCTGACCATCAAACAGGCAGCAAAAAAATATTGCAGTGTGGTGCACAATGGTTCAAATGTGCACAGCAAGTAGTGTTTGATGGCTGGACAAGCAACAAAGATGCCTGCACACTAAATGTTTACGGTTCCCATACTCCATTTCGTGAGATTGGAAAAATAATTTGCAATGGTGTCATAAAAAAAAGAACATTGGTACCAAAGAGACTAAAAAAAACTCCAGTCTGACCATCCGTTGACCATCATCTGGACTGAGTCCACAGGACGAGGGGTCTGATAGCAATCAGAGGGCAGCAAGAATTTTGAAGGAGAAGATGAGTTGATATTAACCTTAAGCGTACAAAGCGACAAGCTCTGAATAGAAATGACACAGCATCGTATCTCATTTTCTCAATGCTACTGAGTATGAAGTTTAGCTTATATGACCAGCTGCCAGAGGCAGACATAATGAGGAGATGATGAGGATTGGAATCCATGCCATGTTATGCATTTATCTCATGGTTGGGGTCTTTTACTTGCCTCAGCATAGACACTGAGTACAAGGCACCTCCAATTGAATGTCTCATGCGATCGACATCCAGCTGAGATGTGGCTCAAGAAGAGTGCCCGGGTTGGGATTGAACCCTATACCTTCAGCAAAGCTAGCCAACCTGGAATTGGCGGATGCCTTAACCATTAGGCCACCAAGTTGCAACTTTATATTACAATATTTTAAAGAAAAATTTGTTTGTGGCAATTTTGGAATTAACGGGTGCAATGACTGATCCGCTTTCTAAGCCATATTTCAAATCACTCAGACGCTCCTCCTCAGACAGTTGTGCGTCTGATATGCAATAATATAGTAATGATATGGTAATGGTCAGCATTCTTGGCTATGATGCATAGGCTGAAAGGGCACACCTTCTTCGCATTCCAAGGCATTTAGAGGATTATTTTGTGTTCGCTTCAATGCAAAACTTCGAAACTATTCAAGATATAACAAATGTGTTATGTTTGTTATTCAAAGCAACTCCAGACTCTATAAGTAGACTGTTAGTCTAAACTACAATTTTTTTTTAATATTAAAAGCTGGCTAACCCGTTGGTAAAACATGGATGTTGGGAGGGTGGGCTTTATGTCATTCCAGAGACCTTCAAATAGCTATGACCTTCGTCAGTGTTAAGTTTCATTAAATGAGTCCTTATTTTCAGTGAAGCAAATTTTATACAAAAATACATTTAAATAGTTTTATTATTAATTATTTTATTTTATTTTTTGTTATCAATAGTTATTGTCAGTTTATGAATGTACCTTATCTGGGTATGGAGTGGCACAGTGCTCTCCAGAGGGCTGGGATAACTTGTGTATTGTATTTCTGTAATGTTTGCCACTTTAAGCAATAAAATATCAAATATCATATTTCTACAAACACTATCAAACAGCTATTTTGACCAGCTATTCTATCCTTGTTTTCAATCACCAATTTATGGCTGCGATTTCCACTGAAACCTTTCACAGCATCTCATTGCTATTTATCTAACCTATAATTTCATAAGTCTAACAAACTTCTCGGCTTCAGTCAGTGTCATACAAAATGAAATACTTTTCGACTTAATAGTCAGTCATTCTAAATGTAGACATATTTACTAAGGCTTCAGTAACTTGCATTAGAATTGCTATAGGTTGCCAATAAATCTCAGATTGTCAAGAGAAACAAAATGGCTGCCATTGGCAGGGTTCACATTAATTCTCTTCAAGATATATTTGGATTCTGTTAAATAAATCAGAGAAAACAGGTTTCACATTGAAGTTCATTCTCTTCAAAATATATTTAGTCTGGATTCTGTTAAATAAATCAGAGAATTATTCAAATATCACACTGGTGATAGTATTCCACATTTTGCCACATCTTTGATGTCATATTGTGATGTCAACTGATGTAAAGATGTTTGAAAGCCAGACCGTTGTAGTGTGAAGTCAGGCTACAAAGTAAACAGAATTCAATGATGTCTAGTAGCACAAAGGTTGGAATTTAAAAGCAAGCTTACACCAGAACTAATTAACTTGCATGATTGGGTTGTAATCCATATGATTCTTCCAAAAAATAAACACAAGGCTCGAGAGGCTCTGAGGTATTGTGTTTAAAAGGGATATCGGGAAGAAATCAACATAAAACTCTATTGTATTGGCCCAGCCCCTTGTCTACACGTAAGTCAACGTAATCCAAGAGGCAGACATAATAATGAGATGACAAGGCTTTGAGTCCACTCTGAGTTACAACTTTATCCCATGGGTGGGGTATTTTGCTTGCCCTAGCATAGACATCGAGTACACATCTCATGCGACCAACAGCTATCTATCTATCCATCTATCCATCCATCTATCTATCTATCGTTCTGTCTATCTATCTATTCATATATTTATCCATCTATCCATCTATCAATCCATCTATTCATCTTTCCATCAATCCATCTATCTATCTATCTACCTATCTATTTATCTATTTATTTATCCATCTATCCATCTAATCTATCTATCTATCTGCCTGTCTTTCTATCTACCCATCTATCCATCTATCTATCCATCTATCCATCTATCTATCCATCTATCTTCCAGTGTTGTTCATCTCCCAATTCTACCATTAAGCTTACTTGAAAACAGGATGACAACCTAAGTGTCTATTTCCTCAGTTGCTTTGTCAATTCTAACTGCTATCTCTTGCTGAATCCTGCCAGGCAACCTGTTCCAAATGGTTTTTTCAAATATGTTGCTTCTTTGGGGGTTCTGTAGTGGGCCAAAAAGGAAGGTAGCCAAGACATACTCCGGTACAGTATGTTATCTGGGAAAGCACACTGCTTGCTTCAGCCACAGAAAAATTACATTCTGTTCATATTTTATTTCTATGCTAATAAAAAAAAAGACGATGATAAGTAAGATAATATTAACCTGAAGGGATTGATGTTTCGTTTGTCATTGGCAAGTAAAAGTGCTGTCGAGATCACATTTCTGAGGTTAACATCGTTCCAATACTGGCTGTCATCGACTGATATCGTATCAATGTTGTATCGATGTCATACCGATGTCAGACCGATCAAGTATGTTGCACAGATGGCAACTGCATTTTGGATGATAAGATGAAATAAGATGAGATAAGGACCATATATTGGTGATTCGAAATAACAATTAAAGAATAAGCTAAAGAGATTTTTTTTCTGTCCAACAAATCTTTTAATAAGCATTCATAAATTAATGCTGCCAAACTTTTGATGTCAACAACGTGTATAAAAGGAAATTCGAGGAATTATTGGACTGTAGTTCTTGGGACACTCCCTGTTATACAGTGTGCACATGGCAGCAAAGAGTCAGGTTTTACTCTTACAAAACTGTGGTAGAAACCATTTGCATTACGAATAGCTGAAAAAGATATGTATGGTGTGCGAACAACAAACTTCAGAGCAATATTTCAGTACTGAACATGACATTTCTGCATATTTGTGGTAGACTTCCATGATCTCCAAGAAGAAAAATGTCAATAAGATAGGACAACTTGGTATATATGGTACAAGTCAGTTCACATAAACATCATAACAAGCGATATTAGGTGCAGAGGAAAAAAAGTAAAGGGAAATAAAAAGCCTCGCCCATCTAATGTTTACGGTTGCCCAACTCCATTTTCAAGCCATATTTATGGGCTATCATAAAAAACCGACATCGCGGCAGAAAATTGCTTACCACAATATGGCAGCACCTTACCTAAGAGACCTAATAAAATGGTAATGAAATGGTAATAATATTGCACTGGCTGCATATTGTCTATTAGGAATAGATTGCATGGAGTAGAAAAATGTAGTAACTGCAGTCTCGTCCAGTAGTCATATCGACAAATATTCGGATGCTTTTTGACTTTCCGCAAATATCCACCATCCCGAGACTCATAGAAATATACAAACAAGCATAGCCACATACATTACTGTTCAACTCATAATAGAGAATTTCTACCGTTTTCAATTAAGTTACTTAAATTACGGTCGGAATTTGCGTCAACACCTGAAAGCGTTTGAATAATATTTGTCGTGACTAGAAAATCCATGTTGAAACAATGCCAACCGATCTTATTACATGTATGATGCATGGCTTTTTTTTTTACTTGCTCATAAATTATATTTATGAAGCTTGACAGTCAAATTGATTGCTGTTTTCAAAGCGCGGAGTGTAATAACACTGTTATGTTTCTGTGGTGATTGGCCGTGAGTTTTCAGTGGGGATATCTCGAACAGTTATGTATGGATTTCGATGAAGTTTTTTGAAGTGGCAGCTTATGTTTGAGAGAAGTAGTGATTATATTTTGATAGCAATTGGTACTTTTTACAGCTCTTCTAACAATAGGCTTATCTCATCTCATTTTTAAGGTGAATGGTACTTTTTACAGCTCTTCTAACAATAGGCTTATCTCATCTCATTTTTAAGGTGAATGGTACTTTTCACAGCTCTTCTAACAATAGGCTTATCTCATCTCATTTTTAAGGTGAATGGTACTTTTCACAGCTCTTCTAACAATAGGCTTATCTCATCTCATTTTTAAGGTGAATGGTACTTTTCACAGCTCTTCTAACAATAGGCTTATCTCATCTCATTTTTAAGGTGAATGGTACTTTTCACAGCTCTTCTAACAATAGGCTTATCTCATCTCATTTTTAAGGTGAATTGTACTTTTCACAGCTCTTCTAACAATAGGCTTATCTCATCTCATTTTTAAGGTGAATTGTACTTTTCACAGCTCTTCTAACAATAGGCTTATCTCATCTCATTTTTAAGGTGAATTGTACTTTTCACAGCTCTTCTAACAATAGGCTTATCTCATCTCATTTTTAAGGTGAATTGTACTTTTCACAGCTCTTCTAACAATAGGCTTATCTCATCTCATTTTTAAGGTGAATTGTACTTTTCACAGCTCTTCTAACAATAGGCTTATCTCATCTCATTTTTAAGGTGAATTGTACTTTTCACAGCTCTTCTAACAATAGGCTTATCTCATCTCATTTTTAAGGTGAATGGTACTTTTCACAGCTCTCCTAACAATAGGCTTATCTCATCTCATTTTTAAGGTGAATGGTACTTTTCACAGCTCTCCTAACAATAGGCTTATCTCATCTCATTTTTAAGGTGAATTGTACCTTTCATATGTCTCATCTGACCATAAATCTCATCTCATCTCGTATCTTGTGTTTGTTCATGTGTGCCCCTGTCATATACACTGTTGATGCAAAATTCAGCTTTAAAAAAAGAAAAGAAAATGGCACAACTCTTCATAGTTATTATAGCATAGAAACTACAAAGGGTACATGGATTATCAGAGATATCAATGATTTCACGTAGCCCTGAGGTTAGTTTGCCAAAGTTGGCTTAGAAATTGTAACTACTGTGATGTTTGATAGTGTTGTGAGGTCATAGTCTTGCTATCATATTTCCAAAAGTAGCATCATAAATGTTAAAAAAGAAAAACTATTTAGGAAGGTTTAGGTTATGTAATAATGCTGTCATTGTAGTATTGCTATTTTATTACCAAAAGCAGTATCATAAATATTAAAAATAAAAAAGCTCAGGTATTTGGACAGGGGTTCACGGGTTTACAATGTAAAACTATCAGTTGGTCACAATTCGAATTTTATTGTGAAATAACACACACTGATATCAGACTTTCTGAATATGACGAATTAGTTAAAAGATGGGTTTAAAATCTTATATTTTCCAACAATTTGATACCCAGAAGAGTATATATGAAGCTTGGGTTATTATTGTTGTCATAGTGCTGTTCAATTTCTGGCCAGTCTCTTGATAGAACCTTTCATTGTACAGTAAAATCTATAAAATAATATAGGCTGCCCAGCAGCAAACCCTCAGCAAATGCCAACCTCGTACACGAGCATCATCAACATTGTTTGAAAACTTCTGTAACAAATGCAGTTAAGCACCTAGATATTTGTACTTAATTCTTGTTCCTTCCAAGGAAAACACAATTTGATAACGCTGAACAAATTCCAATAGGAAGCGCACATCATTCGCTGAGGGTTAAAAAAGTAAAGCACCACCACCTGCTGTAAGGAGCCACCAATGCCCACCATATCTCCACTCCTAGACTAAATTATCTTACTATTAAAGAACCATATGTGTTGAACGACTATATTTTTGAATTCCCTAGGGTGATTGCTTTAAACAGGTTTGACTGTGCATGCAAATGTCTTTCAATATTTGTCAAGCTGCCTTTTGTTTGTTCAAAAAACGACAATTTCCACGCCATTAGTGCATTTCACCGTTTTTTTATGACCAGATTAAGGAGAAAACCCATTAAAAGCCAATCTGTAAATGGCCCAAAATGCCACTCAACAAAAGCCTCATTCTTTAACCCAAGCCTTAACAGAGTGCAATTTGCAGATCAAGGTATTAGGTGAGATTTGCCCAGGATATCAAATGGGCAATTAAAATAGACATGTAACCAAAATGCCAAATAAGTTCAATACCTCGCCATTACGACCACCACCTTGGGTACAAGTTCACTCATCTTAAAGGTTAGCCAAGATTTGTTTTTCAAATTGGGCCAACGCGTTTTCAATATTTTAGCTGTTGCAACATCATCATATCAACATCGCCCACGTCGCGCTGATGATGTCACAATTTGCGAAGCTATCTGGGAGGTGAATATAATAACCAGGTGATATCATAAATACTAGAGCGACTGGCCATGGCATTTTCTATCCCTATGGTCAATTGATCGACCCAACAAGTGTAACTCTTCAGGGAGTTGAGAAAGGCTCAAGCTGGAACAGGCCTGCTGCATGGTAACGTCAATAGAGCTAGTTATCGATGATCACAAACACAAAGCTCATTTGCATCTGCACTCACATTTACACATTGCGAATGTAATAAGGAACATTCATTGTTATTCTGAACGTTTAATTTTTTTTCAAAATTATTATATTTATTTTAATATCACTGTGGTAATATTGTACCATACCACCAAAGCCCATCTCTAAGATGACCACTATAAAGACCAATTTATCACAAAATGTAGTTTTAATCTAAAGGTTCAGTTGCAAGTGAAAGTTGCCTCTCAGCTCGAAGAGAAGTGTAACATTGATAAATTGATTGCTCTGAGGTTTGGGTGTTGCTTGAGCTGTCAAAATATGCCATGCCCCTGCAAAATGGTGTGAAATTATGGCAGGACGTTAACACCAAGTTGACAAATATATTTCTTTCAATATTTCTTCTGGTATTTTGCCATATTCATAAGAACATAGATCACATCTTTCCAATATATTTGACAGAAGATTCAATAAAAAAGATGTATGTGTACAGTTTTTGGTGGTCATAACTCCTATTTTGAACGATAAATGGCTTATAGTCAGACATATCCGGACAATTTTGACTTTCCGCAAATATCGACAAACCCATGACTAGTGAAATTCAGAATAAATGCATTGAACGCATAGCCAAAGACAGCCATCGATATTAGTTTTGGATGAAACTAAAGAATCGGGTGCCATCTTTAATGAAGTTACTCGAATTACAGTTTAAATTTGCATCAAAATCTGAAAGCATCAGAATAATTTTGTCTTAATTTGAGAGGAATTATCAAATTGTTTGTACTGAGTGTATTATGTCTTTGTAATATGAGAAAAAGAAAGGTAACTTCTTGAATTGTCTTCATAGTTTTACGTTTTATGTTAAACTCTTAAGATGAGGTAGAACGATTAAGAACCCCTCACTATTAAGACATAACAATTAAGACATAACATTTCAGTATGCTCACTGTTATAATTGAAAACAATTAAGAATTGCTGAGAACTCATTTTTTTAATACTGCAGGCTATTCATAACTTGGAACAAACTATACAAATAGGTAAGATATATTAATTTTCAGTTAACCTAATTCTTCACCTACCTATCTTTTGTAATACCAATTGTGTTTTTCTTGTTCCTTGACACTTTCTTAGTGGCCTTCAATCACACTTGTTTCATCTCTTTTCCAGAAGAAATACCTGCAAAAATAAAACAACATGGTTAATAACCCCATAATGCATTTCAGGACAATGGCTATTGTTTTGCAATCGCACAATCAAATAACATGATCAAATACATTGTTTTGCAATCAATGTTTTATGCACAAATTATTCCAAGGACGAATTTGATTAGTTTCCTGACCAATAAAGCGTCTTGATGACCTAATGAAATTGATGTATGTGACAAAAAGATAATTATATTTGAGTTGTAGTTCAATCTTTTCTCAATCGGGCTTCTGCGAGTTTACTGTGTCCGTCGTAAAACTGACAAATACCATTATTTCAATGCTTTGTCTCATTCCGTAAATAAAATAAATATCCATTTCAACTGTAATATATAATGGTAAACTTTCAATTGCACTGCCTGATTGTCTGATGATATTTCGTAAGCATCATCGGATGCAGCACTAGTAGTCATGTTTCATCTGTACGGTGTTATAGCATCAGAAATATCACAAAATACTGACTACTGATAATGTTTCAACTGTGCTGTTAATATTTTCAAATATTTTGCTTGTTTAAATGTCACTGTTTCAATTTTGATTCAAATAGTTTGGTTTCAATTGGACTGTCTAGAAGTACAAGGCTTCACTTGTACTTTCTGGTTTCATTTACATTGTACTATCTTATAGCAACATTTCATTTTGCCTCTGTCATAGCAATATTTTAATGATATTTGCTTGTAATTTATTTTGCCTGTGCTTATAAACAGTAATGGTCCATCAATATTTTCTTATAGTATCATCCATTATAATAGCTAATTTACAAGGCACTATCCGGGGTGGGGCCCTAGCTCAGTGGTAGCACGCTGGGCTTCCAACCACTGGGTCCCGGGTTCCATCCCCGGTCGAGCCTAAGTCAGATGGCTGTTTCATCCTTCATCTCATTGCCATGGTCCCTGCCTGTCCTAATTAGCCCATCAGGTGCAGAAATACATGACGTAAAGCCATAACCCATGCTCCACCACAAGACACTCATCTGAATGAGTATATAGCCAGCTACTGCTACAAACAATCAAATCTATTTTCCATCTTGCAGTATAATGCAATGATCATACAGCCTTAAATGGCTTTCCAAGTGATACAATTCACTTTAAATGTTCTTGCAAATGTCATTCAAATACCATGGTATTCTCAGCTACAATAAATTTTGCTAAATTTCCATTGATGCCTCAAGCTGAAGTGCAATTTTCAGGGCTAGATGGTGGTTTTTAGTTTGGATTTTAGACATGAAGACCTCTTCTCATCTTATCTCATCCAAGCCTAATCATCTCATCATTACATCTGGTCATACAAGCTGGCTAAGCTTCAGACCCAGTAGAATTGGGACATTGACATCTTATCTCATCTCATCTCATCTCATCATTCATGTCTGCCTCTGGCAGCTGGTCATATATGGAGACTAAGCTTCAGACCCAGTAGCATTGGGATATTGATCTCATCTTACTATCTCATCTCATCTAAGCTCTCATCTTGTCAAAACCTCACTTTACTTCTCTCATCTTGTCTTGGTTGTCTTGTCTTGGTCGTCTTGTCTTGGTCATCTTGTCTTGGTCTACTCTGTTAGAGAATAAATTTAGCCCCTACTCTGTTGGCGAGTTTCTTTTACTCCTCCCTACTCTGTTGGCGAGTATCTTTTATTCCTCCCTACTCTGTTGGTGAGTATCTTTTACCCCTCCCTACTCTGTTGGCGAGTATCTTTTACTCCTCCCTACTCTGTTGGCGAGTATCTTTTACTCCTCCCTACTCTGTTGGTGAGTATCTTTTACCCCTCCCTACTCTGTTGGCGAGTATCTTTTACTCCTCCCTACTCTGTTGGCTAGTCACTTTTACTCCTCCCTACTTGGTTGGCGAGTATCTTTTACTCCTCCCTACTCTGTTGGGTAGTCACTTTTACTCCTTCCTATGCTGTTGGTGAGTATCTTTTACTCCTCCCTACTCTGTTGGCGAGTATCTTTTACTCCTCCCTACTCTGTTGGTGAGTATTTTTACACTCCTCCCTACTCTGTTGGCTAGTATCTTTTACTCCTCCCTACTCTTTTGGTGAGTATCTTTTACTCCTCCCTACTCTGTTGGCGAGTATCTGTTACCCCTCACCAAGATATCGTGCTGGATCAGATCGACATCGGGGCGACATCTGGCCATGGCAGCCATGTCGACAAAACAATGGTGTCCCGATTGAAAATGCTATCCGAATGCTCGGTGAGAGAGTCATATTACTCCGTACTATGATTGTGAGAAACCTTACTCCCTACAGGGGGTAAAGTTTCCTCTCAAAAGGGTAGAAGTTTACTCCACTTTTAGGGCAAACCTATTCAGTGTTTTTTTAGTAACGATTCTTGTCTTGTTTTGTCTTGTCTTAACTTATTAAAATAAAGACACCAAATATAACGAAATAAATAAATTTTGGACTCATCCACACACAGAATAAAATGTAGGTCTACATGGATTCCTTAGGATTTCATATACAAGGAATTCGCAGTAAATTCCTATGTAGCAAATTCCAACATCTATATTGAAGAAATAAGCGAAAACTTAGAAGGTTCTTTACTGTCAATATGACTGGCAGACAGCAATTATCCATATATGTCATCTTCTTTGAGGCAAATGCGTTAGAAATAGCTGTAGAAATATTTGAGCTGATTAATTCTGCTGTCGTTTTATATATCAAAATTATTTGCAGAGAATCTGGGAAACCATTTGATAAATTACCCCATGAAATGTATTTGCTTTTGTGGCATATTTGTCACAGAAAAACAGCTTTGGGAATATTAAGCATTCGGATGGGATTTTCTGCACATTATGCAAGTATGTTTAATGTTGGTATATATTCTCCTTTGTCATATTATGGACAAATAAAAATGTATAGATAAAAGTAATATTTATATTTGTCATATAATCAATATAGAAATAATCAAAATAAAAAATAAGTATCAATATTTGTTATATAATCAAAATCTAAAAAAATAAAAGATTTGTCTTTATCAACCGAGTTTATATTTGCCTATCTAGTAATACAAATCAGTGAATTTCATTCTCAAAAGATGCTTATTAATTATTGGCAGTGTCTTTTACTTGGTGTCTATGCTGAGGTAAGTAAAAGACCCCATCCATGAGGTAAATGTGTAAACTGTGGTGGACTCCAAGCCTGACCAACCAACTCATTAATCATCACTTGTTAGCATAAATTCTTATGAAATAAGGAAATGGGTAGCATAATGTCTTTTGCACACACCATAATTGTGAAACACAGATTTTAATTTATTAAATAATATTAATAACACATGTTTCATGTGATTCTATATCTTATATAAGAAAAGCAGACTATGCAGAATTTTAATTAATCTGTTATTTCCAAATATCGAAATTGTCCTTTATTTCCTGTAACAGGAAATAATTTGATGGGACAATAAACACAAAGACGCAAAAAAATCCATATAATTGATATGTAAAAATCATCAAAGGAAAACAAATATATATAAATGTGTGCTGAAATCAGACAATAAATTTCATGAAATATAATGATGCTATTGATGTAACCCATCTTATATTACTTCTATAAGCAATTGTAATTTATATCCTAGAATTCGTTTATATATCAAACTTATGTTCTTCCTTATGTTAGGTACAAGGAAAGTTCCAAAATAAGGAGGCCATTAATTAAGGCTATATTGGAGTCATTCAGTGCAACTGGTTCAAAATGTGACCTATCTGATCAAAATCTAGTACTAATGTTGGAATCCTGCCACTTTGGAAATCAAGGAAAACTTGGAAAATGAGTTAAATTCCAGTGTAGGAAGAGAAAGAAGAACAAGGATATGAAGAAAAAGGAGGAGGAAAAGAAAGAAATTCCAAGAAAAAGGAAAACACCTGAAGGAGGAACATAAGAAGTGGAACTTAAACAGTTATATAAATTTAATATAAACACAAATTCACGATTTTCGCTCGATAATTATCGTAATTTAATTATATACCATGAGTGAGAAATGCATATTTAGCACATATGATGATCAGGTTGTGCTACTGACTTTTGAACTACTTAGATGTGCCTTTAACTACATCGTTCTGTGAATTTTATTCTTGTGTCAAATGTCACTCACCACAAACCAGGCCCAAGAAATACTTGAAACTTTTCATCCAAGATTTGGGAAGAAAATCCCTAAAACCCAATTCGAAAATGTGCAAAAATTATTCTGTGCAGGAGCCTAATGGGCACTTTAGCAAATCCAACGGGAGTCTACTTCCAGAGGGCTGAATGAGTTTGCCAATACCATCGAAAATAAGAAACTTGACAAGAAATTATTTCGTGACCTACAAAAATACTTCATGGCTAAAAAAACCTACTTAACGGCTTAGAATATACTTCACGGCTTAAAATTACTTCATGGCCTACAATAATTCAGTTCTCAAAGAATAACTTCATGGTTTGAAAAAAATACTTCATAGCTTAAAATTATTTCGTACCTCAAAACATTACTGAATGACTTAAAAATTACGTCATGGCAAAAAAAAAGGCATGGCTTCAGTTATTACGTCATGGATAAAAATTAATTTATGCTTTAAGAATTACTTTATGGCTTAAAATTACTGTATGGCTTAAAAATACTCCATAGCATAGTGTTATTATGCGTGGGCTTCAATCCTTGCCATCTCATCATCACGTCTGCCTAACAACATCACCTCACATTTACACATTTAGCAGGCCAATCCAGAGTCTTTCTCAACTTCTAGATAGAGAGATAGAGAGACATAGAGATAGAGAGATAGATAGATAGAGAGATAGCGAGGTAGATAAATAGATAAACAGATAGATAGATAGATAGAGAGGTAGAGAGGTAGATAAATAGATAGATAGAGAGGTAGATAGATAGATAGATATATAGATAGATAGATACTGGAATGGCTAAAGAACTCACATCACTGTGTTTTCTATTGCCAAAGTGCATATTACACCTGGGAGGGGTGAGGCAGCGGTTGCATGGTGTATATACATGTACTTTTAAGGGATTTAAACACATAATCTGTCAACTGCGTGACACCTTAGCCACTCTGCCACAACACCCCTGTTACAGTGTACATAAAGGCCAAAGTTTCCCATACCCCTATGTCTGTCAGTACTTGTCACCCCCAGAGTAATGGGACCGGACAGGTAAATGACCTATGATGGGCAAGTGTCAAAACACAAACTGCAGCAGATTGCCTCAGCGTGGTTTGTCACACTAGGGACAAAGCATAAATGAGTAATGACCTGCCTAATTTGGACATATGTCTTTTTGATAGATCTAGGCCTATACATACACTGCATGACAAATGTTCATACAGAGCTGACATGTAAGGATTGGTAGTCCTTTATGAATATGGATGAGTGCATGGAAATCATTTGTTGTCCTATTTACTGTGGTGTGTGTGTGTATGCAGCCAACCTGCAAAACAGTTTGTTCAAAGTGGGAGTATTGTGACGCGGTGACACTGATGTTTTGTATTATATTGCATTGGGTCGATGCTACTGGTCTGAAGCCTAGTCAGCTTATATGACCAGTTGCATGCAGACATAATGATGAGATGATAATGTTTTGGAGTCCACATCATGTTACACATTTAACCTATTGGTTGAGGATTTGACATGCCTCAGCATAGACACCGAGAACAAGGCACTTTAAATTTAGCGTCTCATGCGACTGACATTTAGCTGGGGTGTATCTTATGAAGGGTGCCCAAGTCGTAGGGGCTGGGCTTCCAACCACTGGGTCCCGGGTTCGATTCCCGGTCGAGCCTAAGTTGGATGGCTGTTTCATCCTTCGTCTCATTGCCATGGTCCCTGCCTGTCCTAATTAGACCAACAGTTGCAGAAATACAGGACGTAAAGCCCCAATCAACCCACCCAAGAAAAGTCACCAGGCTGAGATTCAAACTTGGGGCCAAATTATGTCATTGCAAAAACGATTGATCGAATGCTTTAAAATCATCAAAAGTGTACAATTTAGATACTGTTTTTACACTATGCATGTTGTATATGTCAAGTGATTCTGCTACTGGCAGTTAGCAAGACAGAAAAAATGGAAATATTCTGCATTAATTTCTCCATGTACTAAATTCCATATTTTACTGTATTTTAAAGATCCAAATATTACTCGACATTTTAGATTTATATATTTAATTTACTTATCATACCTGTTATGTTTGTTTTTACATAAAGTATGATAGCTTCTCCCCCAAATACAATAACTAGTGTCTACTTCTTAGCATCTCTTCATTGCATCTGCAGCTAGCTAAATTCCTCTCACGTGGCAACTGACATGTCACATTGAAGCGAAAGATAGAAACAATATTCATGATATGCATGATGTTTGACATAACATGAAAAATATGACAAGTAATCTTGTATGTTTCACTTAAGAACTTATGAGACCATTCATGTTCCAAGAACAAGGAAACATCATGCAAGAGACAAAGTATTCTTGTTACTGCTTATTGTCCATATATTGCTGTATGCAAACGGAAGAGCACTCTTTCATAATGTCATGATTTGACTGCTGTTTTATGTATGACAGCCTGAAGGAAACATTTGCACACACTTTACATACACTTGTAGCAGGGCAAAGGGACTTGTTCATATCTGAATAAGTGTCCGGAGTAGGAATTGGCGTAGAAATGAGTCTCAATGCTACTGGTATTGAGTTTCAATGCTACTAGTCTGGAGCTTAGTCAGCTCCTGGATAGCATTCAAAATTGTTTCAACATCGGCGCGAAGCCGACGATGTCAAAACGATGTTGTACCAACGGCAGCCGAAATAAAAACGACAACGATTTGGAATGCTATCTGGGTTATATGACCAGCTGCCAGAGGCAGATGTAATGATGAGATTTAATATGTCCCGAGAATTGCAGAAATGAGCAGCTGGGTGACCTGATGGTAAGGGCATCTTCCGATTCCACGCTGCCAGCTTTGCTGATGTCCCGGGTTCATTCCCTGTCCGAGGGAACTCTCCATGAGCTACATCCTAGCTGCATATCGATCACATGAGACGTTAAATTGGAGGTGCCTTGTCCCCGGTGTCTATACTGAGGCAAGTAAAAGTCCCCACCCATTGGGAAAATGTGTAATATGGTGTGGACTCATCATTAGGTCTGTCTCTGGAAGTTGTTCATGCCTCGACAGCTGGTCATGTAAGCTGTTTGATCTTCAGTACCAGTACCCAGATAGCATTCCTAATCATATCAACATTGATGCGATGTCGGCGATGTCAAAACGATGCACCAATGGTGGCCGATATAGAAATGACGCTGGCCCGATTTGGAATGCTATCTGGTTAGCATTGAGATATTGAGGCATGAAGTTCAGTTAAGACCACAATACAAATCCAGGAGTTTCAGGGGAGATGGATCATAAGAGTTTAGGAATGCATGTGAGAATAAGTATATGCATAAGTTTGGAATGGGGATGAGTAAGGTCATGGATATCGGAAAACGTATTGGAATGAGAATCAACTGGATGATGGCAAATTTCAGTTGTCCTGATTTTGAATGTCATATGGCATGCGAATAAGTAATGGAATGAACTGAATATAATGGCAATAGGTGTACAAATGAGTACAGGGAACGATTATTTGTATGAAGATAAATATGGAGATAAGTATTGTTGAAAGAGCATGGCTACATGTATACTGGTTGTGGGGTGAACATGGAAATGGATATCATAATGAGTAAGGGAATTAGCAAGGGAATGAGTATAGGAATTCGTATGAAAAGCCCAGGGTACAGGCAATCTAGTTCTGCTGGGCAATGGGGCAGCTAGAGACATGCAATTGCATTTGATGCTAAATTAAACACCTGATTTCTGGCTGTCATGCAATCAAACCAGGAGCAAAGCAACTTATAGGAAATGTTGGACAGAGAGACAGAGAGACGGATTATGTGTATACAGGAGATAAAAGAAAAAGAGATATCCAGACACAGCAGAGGAGAGATAGCAATTGGGACAGACAACCAAAGATAGCAGCCAGCCAACCAAAGATAGCAGCCAAAGACTATCTAAAGAAAGGTCCCAGGTACAATTCCCGGCCTGGGCACTCTTCATGAGCAACATTCCAGTTGGATGTGGTTTGGATAACACATAAATTGTGCAGTGTCAATGCTGAGGCAAGTAAAAAATCCCACCCATGGGGTAAAATAATGGTGGAATCCCCCTCTTCTCTCTCTCTAGCTCTGTAGCTGCTCTGTCTATCTGTCTATCTGTCTATCTGTCTGTCTGTCTATGGCTATCTATCTATCTATCTATCTATATATCAATCTATCTATATATCGAAAATTATCATCCTACAACTTGACAACTCATCCATCATTTAGTTGTCACTTAGTTTATTAACTTAAGTCACCCGGCTTCCTGATTTGTGCATATACCTGCTAATTGTGCTAGTGATGCTGTAAACTAGCCAAATGGGCACATATTGCAGGCTGGCTGTGGTGAAGCTTGCAATTAGGTACTGCTGGGCAAAGTTTAGCAGTTTTTATCCACTTTGTCAGGTCTACCACCAGGTACTTTGAGCTCCAGCCTGCAAGTCTGGCTTGATCGTGATTAATGAGTTTGTTTCAGATCTGCCCATTACGTAATGCTCCTTCATATCCCCTAATGTTATATAGTAGCCTGGGTAGGTATACTAGAGTGACCAGTACATGGCCAAATTTATGACATGGTCAGCTCTTTGTCGCACCCTGTAAATCAATTTGGACCAGGAAGTTTGTAAGACTATTTGATGATGCTGTTTTATGTTTATGTTTCTGATAAGTCAATCATCTTCAGGTAATGTCAAATGTATTTGACTTGACTAAATAGTCAGTCAGACAATATCATATAGTCAACTTCTTCAATTTCTTTAATCTGTTGGTCAAAAGCATACAAGGGCGGGGGCCTAGCTCAGAGGTAGCGCTCTGGGCTTCCAACCGCTGGGTCCCGGGTTCGATTCCGGTCGAGCCTAAGTTGGATGGCTGTTTCATCCTTTGTCTCATTGCCATGGTCTCTACCTGTCCTAATCAGCCCATCAGGTGCAGAAATACAGAACGTAAAAGCCCTAATCCACCAAAAAGTCAAAAGCATACAAAGTATCACCTTGGTCAATGACGACTCAGACTGACCAATAATGACTAAAAATATGCAGTGGCTTTTCAGCAAATATTCCAGAATCTACAACACCTTTCATGCATAGGCAATGAGTTTGCAACCTTGTGTTGCAAAATAAGTTGTAGCAAGTGTTAAAGCGATAAAATGTACCTCTTTTTCTGTCTTCCCCTGGGGTAACTCAAGGATTTGTCCTTCACTGACTTTTTTCTCTGCATCTATCACTTGTCAGCACAAATATACCAAAAAGGTCAGAAGGAATTTACTGTCTTGACAGATGGGGAATGTAAATGTGATAGGATTCTGTCTTCAATGTCTGTCTGTCTGTCTGTCTAGCTGTGGTACTAGCTGCCTGGCTGTCTAGAGAAACACAGACAGATTACATTGCGTCGCACCAACACTCAACCAGATTGCTATCTTATCTGGGCAGGTGAAATCCTGACAGGCAGAGAGACAGTCTAACATGAAAGAAAAACATTAAATCCAACAGTACAGAAAAACCCTATCTTAAGACCACCTCACAGTTAAGAGGACATTGCAATTGAGATTAACTATATGGGGTGAAATATACATTTTATTAGAGAATACCATATTAGATAGATAGATAGATAGCTAGATAGCTAGATAGATAGATAGATAGATAGCTAGCTAGCTAGATAGATAGATAGAGATAGATAGACAGATGGATAGTTAGATAGATAGTTAGATAGATAGATAGACATATAGAAAGATAGATAGACAGATAGATGGAGATAGATAGATATATAGATAGATAGGTAGGTAGATAGGTAGGTAGATAGACAGATAGATAGATAGAGAGATAGAGAGATAGATTGATAGATAGACTGATAGATAGACTGATAGACTGACAGATAGTATTTCATAAGCAGTTGAGTCTTGAAGAATTTGACTTAAGATCCCCAAGTACCGCTGTACTGAATGGCCAAATTAGTAGTGATTGAAATTCTTTTATTTTAGTCACATAGAGTTATTAACATTAAACACAAAAACAACAGGTATGACAATTGTAGCTCCCCAGCCCACTCGGGCTTACAAGTGACCTAAAACGCATAATTGTGCTAAGACAGATCTGTAGCCTCTGTTCAATACTTTATATACAAATGGTTCAGTATAGTAGGACAGCTTGTACGTATTATAAGTTCTAAGTTTTCTTGAATTCAAGACCTCGTTTTTCCATTTTACACATTGTTTTTAATGGAGGCGAGCCCAACTTTGTTCTAGTGAGATACATTCATTATTTTCGTAGATAGTTTCCATATCAATTTCTGAGAAAACATGTTTGATTTCACGAACCCAACCTTTAAACAGAAGATTCTTTTCCCATATGAAAATTTTCTTTGTAATTCTATCAATTTATAGCAAGATTTGAAGCATAATTATGCACTCCTAGAAATGCTCTCAAGGCTCTATTTTGGACCTTATCTATCTTTGGGTATGCTCTAAAGTAATAATCATTGCATTGAAATACATTGAATGGCCAAATTAGTAGTAGTCATTGCATTGAAATACATTGAATTCACTATTATTTGTGATTATTGGTCATACAATTGACTTCATATTATGCCAGATTTTTCATAAATCTCACAATGACAACGTTAATACAGATGTCGTGACGCGAATATCCAACAATAGCCATTGTTCAAGATGATGCATTATGGGATAGTACATCACAATGGTTCATAATTGTTCTTTGTCGACAATACGTATTGATTATTAAATCACGATAATGTATTATGTAGGAGAATTAACATATGTCAAAATTGAGAAGAAACTTTTACTATTCTTTCAACTATCTACAATGATTATAAAAAATAAAATAAAAACCTGCATTGACTTAAGCTTTGACAGGTTTAGTTGAGTATTTAGGAGTAACATTTCACCGAAGAAGCTCAGATATATGTGGATTTTTTTCACATGTTTTGATTCTGGTGATTCAACGCAGCAGATTAAACATTTATTTTAGATCAGGTTTTTTTAAGTAAACTCATATCCCAATTTAAAGTTTCTGTTTGTGTTTATTTCACCTAAACTCCTAGCATTATTAAGGAATTAATTTGAGGGAGTGTGATGTAGCATACCAAATTAGTAGTCTACTTACGAACCATTTATGAATAACGGCAATGGAATTACATTGTATTCTCATACGGTACTAACCATACATACTGTTCAACTAGAGCTATTAAGAGGTGGGGGCCTAGCTCAGTGGTAAAGCGCTGGGCTTCCAACCACTGGGTTCCAGGTTAAATTCCCGGTCGAGCCTATGTTGGATGGCTGTTTCATCCTTCGTCTCATTGCCATGGTCCCTGCCTGTCCTAATTAGCCCATCAGGTGCAGAAATACAGGACATAAAGACCTAGTCCACCCATCCATCCACCCCTAGAGCTATTAAGAGATAGTACCACCAACAACAACTTGAAGCCGAACCAAGCCGAACCAAGCCGAACCAAGCCAAACCAAGCCGAACCAAGCAATATTTAGCTGGAGACACCTAAAAGTCTGTTAAATTTGAAACACACATTATTTATTGACCATATTCGCATAAACACTCTCAATAACTGAATTCCAAACTGTAAGAGCAATGCAAGTTTAATTTTATGGAATCCAGACAATTGATATTGCACAAGGAAATTGCCAAGTGCAAGATACTGCCAAAAGCAATGTAGTAATTTGTTAAATAATAAAGCCGAACACATTATTCTTGAGATAAGAATTTTTTTATCCAAGAAATATACTATAATATCATACCATGCAATATAGACAATATTACATCATATTGCATGCTATCAACCAATCAAAAACCTCGATTTATGCAAGCTACTTTTGTATAATTATATTTATATATTCAAAACAGTTGTAGATTGCCCATCGATCCATGTCAGAAAATACTGCAATTAACTGTGAAAAGAAAAAACCTCTCAAATACAGTTTATAAAAAGAGGAATAAATTGGTCTCAAATCAGTAGAGTGTTTTCCATTGGTAAACTTCTGTAAAAGTTCAAGGCATGCAGAGTCATGCCCTGACTTGGTTCTCTATGCATAGTAAAATGACTCCTTGGTCCAAAGTAAAGGGAATCTATGGGTTAATTTAGAGTGTAAACTTAAAAAAAAAACAGGTGTCTTACTAAGATAAGATAAGATAATAAGATAAGATAAAACTTACTTATAGTCGGAGGTGCAAGACAAAAAACAATAAAACATAAGCTATAAAGCTTTTAGCCGACTGGTAAAAATAACAATAACAACTAGAATTGATATTGCAGGCAATATCAGATATATAAATTCCCCCGATCCCTGGAGCTTCGGACTCCTGACCATTTCTTGGATCATAATGAAGGTATGACCAATGGAAAGAGCTTATTTTTACCAACATTTTGACACCAACTGCAAATGAATAGGCCAAGCAGAAGCAGAGTTTCTGCCTTTGGTTTTGCTGAATCTAGTTAAATTAATGAATCAATAATTTTTTTACTATATTCATATGACTATATGCAAGTCATAAATAACTTGAACAACCCAAGGGACCATTTGACCATACCCGTCATTGTTGCCATGTTCATTTTATATACACAATGGCCAGTTCCAAAATATGATATAAAGCAGTTTTCACTTGCTTTAGATAAAGCTTCACCTTTAAGCTATAAAACACTGTGAAGTCATTAAATTTCCTTTCAGACCATATCTTTGTCATTTCTGCACCATGAGTGACTCGCGTTCAAAAGGCCTGGAAACTGCATATATAGGACATTCTGTGACCTTAACCCTTATTAGACGTAATATTCTGAAATTACCTTAGCCTTCCAAGCTATACATCAGTGGAACAATAAAGGAATAAGCTTTCAGAACATATTTTTTAGATTTGTGTATCGTCCATAGGGCCTGAGTACAAAATGTCTTAAAATTGCACTTTTAGGACACTCTGTGACCTTAGAGATTTAATCTAACATTCTGAAAAAATTCACAAATGTTAAATACACTTATATACACTCCTGTGAATTGTTTAGAACCGATCCAAAGAAAAGGTTTTGAGTTATGGAATTTTGAATATTTTTTGGCTCTCAAAAACTCGACCATTAATTTTCAAGGTCGGGCGCTTTTCTAAACGGTACGACCAATAGAGCTTTCCAAATATCTCCTTGAGATTGCTCTATCTTAATTTGGGTCCGAGATATAAGCATTAAAAAAAAACCCAACTTTGGACCCCTGTACCACCTAGACCACTACACCAAATGGGCTCATTTTTGGTGTGGTAGTTGTACTAGGGTAGGACTATACAAATATGAAATGGCAAGCCAAAAATTCATATCTCCCAAATTATTCAATGAAACTTCATAAGATTCTATCCGCACTGGAGAAGTCTCCAGGGGTTATTGTACAAAAATAAATTTCAAGTCAATCCACCCAACCAGTTTTGAGAAACCGAACACACAAATTTTTTTTATTTCGGCGATTACGCGGTGCCGGCTCAGAGTACGGCCCAGTCATGACCACGAAAAGAAGTGGACAAAAAGGTTTTTAATGGTTTCTGGCCTTGGTTTCGCTGTATCTAGTCTAGTTTCTGCGTAATAAGCTCTTACTTCTTTAGAAGAAAAAATAAAATATATATAAGCGCAATGATAATAAATTATTTTGCTGCCTGATCCACAATTCCACCTTTCTAAGGAATTACAACGTCTAAATAAACCTTTGAACTTAGCTAAAAGCTACCGTATATTACTGAGACTCCTTGCTCTTTGATTGCCGCAGAACAAAGACCCTCAACTATCTGCCAACGCTTTCAAGTAATTTTCAAAATATACACGAACACTAGCCTGAATCCAAAAAGATCAACTGCCCCCAGTAGTCTAGTTGAGAGAAAGAAAATAAAACCTCATATATCTGCCAAAACTTTCAAGTAATTGAATGTCAAAATATACACAAACAACAGCAAAAGCCAAAAAAAGACAAATTGCCCTCAACAGTCTGGTTTTAAAGAGTCCAGAATAATTCTTCTCTGCTGTTTTAAAGTAAATATATTGACTGTCATTGTATACACAAACGCTGGCCTAAAACCAAAAAGATCAACAGCCCTCAGTAGTCTGGCTTCTCAAAAATCTAGACTTCTTTATTTCAGAAACTTACCAAAGGCAATAGAATAAGTTTTAGTTTTCTTTGAGATATTCCACCATGTCATAGGAATTCCAATAAGCAGCGAACCTTTTAAGTGGGACTAGTTATCATGGAAAGAAGATAATGTCTATATAAAGTTTGAATTCGGTAGAAATAAATAAAAAAGAATGTGGGATAATTTGATATATGAAGGAAGTTTAATAATTGCAGAATCAGATTGTTCTTTTAGCTCAAGCATGCTTTGGATAATGATATATATATTCAATTTGTGATAGACAGGCCTGGGTCTATTTGTCCATCTGTCTGTCCATCTATCTATCTATCTGTCTATCTATAGTACTATGTATCTATCTGTCTATCTATCTATTAGTACTATCTATCTATCTATCTATTAGTACTATCTATCTGTATCTGTCTATCTATCTATCTATCTGTATCTATCTATCTGTATCTATCTATCTGTATCTATCTATCTATCTATCTATCTATCCATCCATCTATCCATCTATCAATCCATCAATCCATCTGTCCATCAATCCATCCATCCATCCATCCATCCATCCATCCATCTATCTATTAGTACTATCCATCTGTATCTATCTATATATTAGTACTATCTATCTGTATCTTGCTATCTATCTATCCATCTATCTATCTATCTATAAGTACTATCTATCTATCCATCTATCTTTCTGTCCTTTTAGTTCCTCTGTCAAGTTCACTGTCCAACACGAATCTGTACAAAGGTTACAAACAAACCTGTTTAGTTTGGCATGACAACAAAGCACAGAAGCAAAATAAAAAAAAAAATGGATGAAAGGGAAAAACCAAAAAACAATGCGGGAAAAACTTAACTTTGTTTTACGCAGAACAGGCTTTATGAAATATGCCCTGCAGAGTTTTGACACAAATCAGATTTTGTTGTGGACCACTGTTATATCACAGAAAAAGTACCAGCAGGGAACGACCTCTAGGGTGCCATAGGTAATTGTTTTGTCCAGGCTTTGTGTCATGCAATCTGGTATCTTGTCTATGAAGTTAGATGTATGCAAACAAGAGTAAAAAATCATGAACAGTATGTAGCTACTACAGCCTGGAACCGTTTTGTTTGTTAAATAATGTTCTTTGATATTGTATCATCAGTTTGTAATAAGTATACTTTAAAATGTGTAAATTATTTAAAAAAGCTTTGTATGTTTTATTAGAATTTTATTGTATTTCATGCAAGCAATGGAAATATAGTAGAACTTCGCCATTAAAATCATCCTTTGACCGTAATACAAATTAACTGGTCTTAATAGTGAGGTAAAGAAGATTAGTATACAATTCTGTAACAAAAATTGTGGTCTTAATAGTGAAAGTATTCTTAATAATGAGGTGGCCTTAATGCAGTTAGTTTCATTAAAAACAGCCTGTCAAACAACTTGAACCTAGACAACATTTGCTATATAAGGCCACCTGTCACTAAACGGAACTGTCTGGCTATAGCTGGCTACTTAAGCCGGATCTAAAAGTACATATTTATGATGTATTAGATAAAATTGCTTACATTTGCCAAGGTTTTATAATTTTTCAGTAAGCTGATTATAAGCTAGGAGTAGACACAAGCTGCTGGCTTTAGCCAGTTATAGCTACAGCCAGGAATAGGTTGCTACAGCTGTCTAGAGTTGAGCGTATTTCATGAAACTAACTGTATAGAACTGGTGTGTCCAAATTTGCACAACCAACTTTAGTAAACCAGGATAATACAACAACACAGTAATTCTCTACTCTTAATTGCTGCCAGTAGATCAAGCTTTCGTTTAGAAGCAGTAGCTAGCAAGTGCCCAATGGGTCCCTTGGCAGACAATGGCATGTGCTTTTAACCTCTCTTGACCACTCAATGGGCCAGTCATTATCAATCAAATCATTGAAATACCCATTCTGTATATGTTCTCCCCCAGTAAATTAACTGCTTCAGGCAATGATGCTTAACTGCACTACATGGGCAAGGTGACTATCATCCAATAGCTTGACTTAATGGGATTACAGTTGACATCTGATAACTGACTAACAATAAAACAACCATTGTATGTTTAAATTTGTATTATCCTTGAATAATTATAAGTTGAAACGTCACAAAGGTAAAATACATTGTTTGTGAAAAAAAAAGTTCTATTACTAAGGTTGTAATATGATAGTGCAGCCCTGTAGGGTAACAAATTGCTAATCACAAGCATTGATTGAGGTGTCTGAATAATGTATGGTGTGGCTGTATGAACTATTTGTAAATTTTGTAAAAGTCCTCACTAAAAGTGGAGAATGGGCCTCCTCATGGCAAGGATGGTAAAACTGCGGTCGAAGACTCGAACCCCAGTGGCCAACACAGGGCTCTGCGCAATGCACGCTCCAGTTATGCCTGTGTGTTAAACTCAACCACGCGACTTGTTTTATTGTCCTTAAGAGGTATGAAAGTATTAGTTATATCCCTTATAGTCGGGTGTGAACCAACATTTTTGTTGGTTATATCCCTCGTCTAAAGAACAATAGGAAAACAGTCAAAGTGGAGTATAACAAAGTTGATTATACTCCACTTACACTGTCAAACAAATATGTTGGTTGACTCCCTTCTGAGTTTAAACTAAATTTGTTTTGCGTAATAAAGGCAGTGAACAAAACAAACAATGAAACGAATTAGTAAAACCGGCGTCGGGATATAACCAACAAAAATTTTAGTTCACTGCCTAGTACTCGGGATATAACTTTTACGTAAACTGTACTTTTCTTGCATAATAAAATCAGTCAATAAAACAAATGAGTAAACATGTCCAATGGAGTATAAATTAAATCTATTCCGCATAGTCGGGAGTTAACCAATACTCCAGGGGTGGGGGCCTAGCTCAGTGGTAGCGTGCTGGGCTTCCAACCACTGGGTCCCGGTGGAGCCTATGTTGGATGGCTGTTTTATCTTTCGTCTCATTGCCATGGTCCCTACCTGTCCTAATTAGCCCATCAGGTGCAGAAATACAGGACGTAAAGCCCTAATCCACCACCACCACCAACTAATACTCCATTTTTATTGGTTAAATCCCTCCACCGACATCGGGATTTAACACACAAAACATTTAACTCCCACTTACTTGGGATATAACTTTTCCTTAGACATTATACATAATTCAGACACCAGCTGTGGTGCTATACTTGAAATAACTCATTATGTTTCATGCCAAATTAATCATTATGATTGCCATATGCATGTCAGAAGTCTGCACTTAAAGCATTGGCATAAAGGCAAAACTGGGTATAAGCCAATTTTGAAGAGTATAAAAAGGTTCAGGTAGAATTGATATATTGATTTATATGTTAATTATATAGAGACAATGCCATTACATTTCCAAATCGAGCAGCTGATTAAAGATATTGGATTAAAGGTGAACAGCTATAAATACTATCATAAGTTGATGATCAATATGCTGACTGACTTTTGAGGACAAAATAGTTTGTGTTGCTTAGTTTCCAAAGATTCTACTAGTATGTCTATGCCTGGGCAACTAAAAGAGCTCCACCCATAGAGTTAATGTCTACCGTGATGGGCTTGAGTTACTGTCCATTTGATAAATAATAATAATAATAATAATAATAATTTATTTTATAAAGCGTTCATACATAAAATACAGCTCTGAATCGCTTTACAGATTGTGAAGTTTTTTAACATTATAAAATAATAATAACAATAAAATCTATAAAATATCAATATAAAAAAATTAGGTGTTAGTGGCTCTTTACCAGGGGGTATTGGTAGTTGAAGCAATGAAAGTTTTAACCTATTTATAAGGTCATTGACGTCTGACTTGATAACAACAAAATCTTGTCTTAAAGTGGTCCCCAGTCCTTTTAAGTATTTATACACTACTTTTTTTGTTTACTACTTCAGTACTTGTATATGAAAGGACAATAAAGATATTCTGATTCTGACTATGGTACGGATATATAAGTATGACTAGCAAGTGTACAGGAGATTACTACATGTGCCACGTGCGTTTTCCATGAGAAGGATAAACGCATGGAAAACGCCTAATCATAATGAGGTGAAAACCATGCATTTATCCAAACGTGGCACATTTGGCCATGTAGGTGCAGAAAGATAACATCATAAGTCTACCTATGACTGAGGGAGTTTTCTCCATATCTTTGCTAGAGCAGAATGGTAAGCTGATATCGACCATAATGATCTTCCAGGTTTAAATGTTAAGAATGGAGCCCTGGAATAAATACTCCAGAAGTTGCCCAAAGTTTACATTCATACCTCAGTTGTTGACATCAAATGCTTGACTAAATGATGCATTTCTGACTGAATGCCCAAAGGCATGTGCATATTCCATTATCTTTCGAATATCTTCCGAACATTCAGCACTTTTGCACTTCATGACAGTGGAACTACACATCAGCAAAGCCTTGGGACAAACGCTGTGCAATTCACACAGTACTAGTGCAAATGCATCAGACCCTAGGCATTATTTCATGTCCCACACGTTCCACGAAACACTCTGTTTACCTAACGACCAGTCGAGTTGATGGCTTCCATGCGGGATGTCTAAGAGAGATGCACCCGCCAAACATTGCTGATAAATGGTGATTTGGTAGGTGTGGTTCCTTAAAATTGGCTCATAGTTTATATGCTGGTTTTTATTGGTCATAAAAAAGGTAGTTAACCATGGGCATATGATTGATTACTGACTGCGGCTAAGAGTGGAAGAAATAAACAGTATGGTTGGACAGACAGAATGACGATACCAAGGAAACACTGAGAAAAGACAGGGTAGGAAATCAATGAATGTATATATATGAGACTGCCACGGACAGCTGTAAATGATGGAGAGCTCTTAGATGTTAAAGAGAAATAGGAAGAACCTGTCTGGTAATTCGGACACACTGCAATCACCACCTCGTATGGGCAAGTTCGGGGTTTAAACGCATGAAGGAACTGTCCACTGCTAGAACATTGTCTAGACCCTTTAACAGGCACTGGGATATTAGCAGAAATAGATTGAGACATGACATTTATCTGCAAAGAGTTTCTTGTTTGGCAAAGTTATTATATCTTTATTTTGTCAGCGCTAATGCTCTGAGGCTAAATAAAATGACCAGCCCCAACAGGTCAATGCTATGATGAAATGCCAGGCTTTTCCCATACCCTGCATATCTACCTCCATAATGATTATGGATGAGGATTGTTTTTATGCTTCAACATCAACACCTAGTACATTTAATTGTACACTCATCCCAATATATTGTGAGTACAGCCCATTTGGTGGGGGTCCAAACATTTTTATTAGCAGCATCATAAGACTCATATGCTATGTTATTTTCCAATAATACTCTCATATCTGATTGACTGTAAGAACATACTGTCTAGCGCCTATCAGTGACATTAAGACTGAACATATACGCCTACATCTCAGTGATACTGATCTGGTTATTGTGTAATTGGATTACTTGCCAAATGCCTGAGTCACACTCTACACCTTGTCACAAATTAGTTGGTGGCGCCCTCTCTAATGTCAACATTCTGCACCAAGTCTTGTGAGTGGCAATCATTTCCTAAGAGGGCTACACTATCATGAATACTTTTTTAAGTGCTTTTCACAGGACTGACTAAGTGAGTACACCTCAGGTCACTCCTGTTATATCAGTATCACCCAAGTTGTGGTCCAGGGAATTGTTACTTTTTGGGTTAATTACTTGAACAATATGACTATGTCTGTAATGCGAGACTACCAAATGAACCGCGAGTTGAACGTTTTTTTACTGACTCGACTTAGTTTTTACCAACGAGTAATTCAGCCAAGTAATTTTCATGAATATTCATAGTAACTTGCTCCATAGTCAAACCCAGAATATATGTCGCTCTGTCTTGGCATCAGCAATGACTCTCCATAGTCAAAGTTTGACAAGCCAACGCGACATATTATTAAGAAGAAACTTTTACTATTCTTTCAACTATCTACAATGATTGTGAAAAAGAACTTGAACAGTTGCATCTTGGGTCTCTATAAATCATCTGGGTTTGATTGTCTAAACCAGACAATATGTAGCATTGGTTTGGCGTCAGCATGCTAACTGGGGATGAATGTCGCTGCAGTGAATATTGACCAAGGTGAATAATTTTGTCACACAAAATCGACTGACGTATTCCCAGATAACACGCTAGATAGGCTCGACAAGAGTATGATATCGGCCGAAGGTGGTCAATGTTGACCTCCGACGTTAAATACAATTTTACCTTATCTTAAATCGTTGTAGTCGTGAATGAAATGCTATCTGGGTTGGTCAAAATGAAAAAGGGGTGACATTCATAACGTAAATTGTCTAAGGTCATAATCAAAAACAGCTTTATCACAGAATACGAAAGACATGAAAAACTTCTCTGTAAAATTGAGATAACTATGGCATTCCAGCATGATCCGTCTTGACTTAATAGGATTTTCAAATCTAAAGAAAAAAGCCTGTGATCACTATAAAGATTAAATCTAAGTCCCAAGACTTGGTCAATGGCATTACAGCAATCCATCAAGCTATGCCAATAATAAGACATCCCAGTGAGCAACAGACTGAAAAACACCAGCCTGGAAAGTACCGTCCATTCGTTGGTATGTGGGGAATTCTGGGGTAAATAATACTGTTTATATCTTCAAAGAAAAAGAACTATCTGTTACTAAATTCGTCCAGCATAATATGTGCTGTATTGTGTTTCTTAGACTTACTGTTACAGCTAATTTCATAGACTTGGAAACTAATCTCGTAGACTTGAAAGCTGAACTTCAGATGACGTCTGTGAATCCCGGACTGCCATTGGTTAAAGCAGTTCCTCAGCCAATAAGAGTCCTGGATTTACATGACGTCCACGGCAGTTTAGTTTCCAACCCAGATAGCATTCTGAATAGTTTCAATGTCGGCGCGATGTCAGAGATGTTAATACGATGTTGTAACCACAATGGCCTATATGGAAATGATGCTGGGCCGATTTGGAATGCTATCTGGGAAGTCCATAAGACTGATTTGAAGTCTTTGAAATTGTCTGAAATACTCAGACGAATTGCAAACACCGATGTCAATGTGTCAATGCTACCCGGTCTGAAGCTTATCCAGTTTGTATGACTAGCTGTCAGAGGCAGACATAATGGAGAGATGATAGGCTTGGAGTCCACACCACGTTGAACATTTACCCCATTGATATAATATAACATCCACAAAGTTAAATGTTTTCGACTAATTTGTTAGTTATTATTACTAAAGGACATTCATGACAATTAATAAGGTTGACAAACTTGTCTATAAACTGTCAGTCCGTTTTGACCAAAGGGGTTAGTCAATCCAGACGTAGTACTACACAAAATAATCTCCATATTTTGTTTTTTGAAGTCTGACTACAAAGTGTTACCATAGTAACCAGCCCAGGAATAATAACAACTATAATGCTATCAGCTATCACTGAGAACTCAGTGTTAGAAACCAGTGCCTTTGATCAGATATAAGTACTCTTATGTTGGCCTATTGCAATGTAATAGCGTAATACCAACAAAAGACACCCCATAAGTTTATAATGTGAATTCAAAGTTTGATGACCTACCAAATAAGAGGGTAATCCCACTTTAGGAAACCTCACTAGTAAGGCCACCTCACCATTAAGACCACCCAATTTTAGATACAACTGTACTCTTGCCATTGTATTTTACCTCTATTAAGACCATCTCACCATTTAAAAGACCAGTAATATTTGCACCAAGGGTGGTCTTAATGGCGAAGTTTATGGTATCTAATTTATTTGAATTTAGTTCCACAAACATAGCCTCTTATAACTAGTGTACTACAAGGATATACGGTGAACCCATACCTATAGCACAGCCACTGATATTACATTTTGAATTATATTAGAGAAAATGATGTCATCTGTAATTAGTTACTTCAATTTAAGCATCAACATGTTAAAGTTGTCTCAATGCTACTGGTCCTTGTCTTCATCAGCTCATATGATCAGCTGCAGGCAGACGTAATGGTGACACAAGCTTTGGAGTCCACCCGCGTTACACATTTACCCTATGGGTGGTGTCTTGTGTCTCACCATATGCATCGATAACAAGTGAACAACCTTGGGTGTTTTGTTTATATTGGCTTCCTGCATGTTTTCCTGATGGCATTTCAAGGTGCAAATTCACAATGAATGAGAGGAGGTGATGATGTTTGAATATGTATCTATTTTGGTCTGTTTCAATCAAAAACACAGGGCTGGGGACCTAGCTCAGTGGTAGTGCACTGGGCTTCCAACCACCGGGTTCGATTCGCGGTCGAGCCTAAGTTGGATGGCTGTTGTATTCTTCATCTCATTGATTAGATTCCTTATTCGTGTGCAGAAACTTAATTTGAATGCCGATTTGCGAGCAATTATTTTATTCATTGAAAATACGATTACTGCTGTCAACTAAAATTAAACATCAAGATTCAAAATTTACTCATTATTCATGAAGTTGGTGTTTTAATTACAAATTAGACAATAATAATTTAAAAGCTACCATAGCAATATTGAAAGGAATAAATGTCAAAACTAGCACATAAAATCTGAAAGTGGAGAATAGCATGCACCAATGATCTTCAGAAAACTAAAGTCAAAATGTGGAGACTTAAAGTCTAGTAAAATTCCTGGAAGAAAATGTTGCTTTTCTTGGAAGACACAAGTTTAGCTTTTAGCCTAATTACAAACAAGAATTGTACGTCGACTACATCCTAAGTGTCATATAAGTCTGTTTACAAAACTAGAAAATTGTAGATGCAGTCAAAAAAAGTAAATCTAAATATACACTTAAAAATGCCTAGAAAACACATGACTTTTGTCATGATACACAAGTTTTTCCAGTCAATTTTTTAAGTGCGTTTCCAGGCAAGTTCCATGTTCAACCCTTACAACCACTTGGACTGCAGTCATTCGATAAACTGTGACGTCATTTGCTTGTGACGTCATAAGGCATCTGGTGGTTTTATTATCTGTGCACAGCAGTTGTGCAAATACATATATATATTTGTATAAATATATATACAGTTTACAGCCATCTACAAAAGTAGGTTGCGCAAGCTGGTCAAATCATGGAAATATTAGTATTATTTTTCAGGATGTAATGCTTATAAGTGTCAATTCATGTAAAATGCTCAATTCATGTAAAATGCTTATAAGTGTCAATTCATGTAAAATGCTCAATTCATGTAAAATGCTTATAAGTGTCAATTCATGTAAAATGCTTAAATAAGTGTCAATTCATGTAAAATGCTTAAATAAGTGTCAATTCATGTAAAATGCTTAAATAAGTGTCAATTCATGTAAAATGTCAATTCATGTAAAAACCGACATAGGCCTATATATTTCTAGTACTTAGGCCTATGAGTGATAGCTTATGGCAGAATGGCATAGTGGTTATTGTGTTGTGGTAAACTCATTTTAGAATGAGTGGGAGGTGTACAGCAAGGGAGCGCTCTCTCACCCTATATACCTCTAACCTGTAAATTTAGGGGTTTTGTGGTGAGGGTAAAATCAGGTATACCTTGATGGGCGGGTGAAGAGGATGGTTGTGGGATCATCTTTCAAATTTCTGCGTTTCCCAAAGGAAACAGTTGGGGGGTCACTATTCTGCATTCGGTGAAGTTGAGATTCCATGCCAAGGTACTTGCAATGTGGCGTCATTTAGCATTGGGCTAGGACCGTTTATAAATATCAGATGTGGCTCATAATAGCCATGCCTAAGGAAAATTCAACACTCTTTAGCAGTGGCACTTGGCTATAAGACCACCCCACTATTAAGACTACGCAATATTGCCACTAAATTCTACCTTAAATATAATTATAACTAATAAGTATTGAGATAAGTACAATTATACAATATATGACCAGATAATTCTATTATGAGCAAGAATTCTATCAAGCAACTGAGATATTTATAAATTTATGCTGTTAACAACAACAATATTCCTGTTTGTTATAATAATCATCACTTCAGCAAATTAATTGCAAAATCACACCAATTAGCAACAATGTTTAATTTTTAAAAAGATGAAAAAAAAAATTGAAATTAAGTTACTGAGAATTCAAATAACACATTAGCCATCGTCAAATAATCTTACATTTTACAAGCATATTATTATATATACTGATATGATTATTTCGAATAATAGATAACAATACAAAGCATAATAGATGAATAAGCAAATAACTAATAAATAAATACAAATACAAATCCAACACAGATGACAAAAAGATGATGACATGTGCATTATTAACAATAACATTATCTTGATAATGCACAAGGCCATTTGAAAAATTATGACAAATGAATTAAATTTTTATCACAAAGCATTAATTCATTATTGGTCAACCACAACTGACAATGGCTTTTAAGATCCGTTTGACATTATCAAACATTTTAGGCCAAAAATCCCAAAACAATTAAATATTTATCAATTGCATCCGGGTCCTAGCAGCCTTGTTAATGCCAATTAATTTGAATGTCAAGGTGTTTTTTTTTTTCCAAACATTTTGGAGATTAACTGATAATTTAAAATCATTGCGATTTATTGTGTTCTAAGTGGGATTAGTCAGATGTAGTAACCAAATGACTCCAACCTGTCCACGTCAAAATTTAAAAAATATGGAATATAATAAAATATCTATTAAGCCTCTTGTCAGTGATACGAATATTGCATTCATTAATTTGCATATTTATCCATCTATTTTTTAGGTACAGTAAGGCCCAAAAGTTTTCATACACTTGAAAATAATCCAGTTCACTTCCATTTCCACTTATTTTTTCCTTAAATGAATAATCACTATTCCTTAAATTCCAATAAAAAAAATTCATAATTTTCTTTATGTCAATCACAGGTTTTAGCTAAATTTTTTTTTTCACTTGGAAGATTTATTCAACACTTCATGTATGACATCTTGCTGAAAACTTAAGTGAGTGTAAACTTCTGGGCACGACTGTAAGTTTTTCAGTTTTGATTTCGAAGTAAAATTTTGTTATTGAAACCAAAAACTGTTTTGATGTCATAATTGTCAATAATCTCAAGTAATGTAATTTTCAAGTTAACATGTAAGCAGAAAACTTGATGTTACTTTCAGTAGATGTCAGAAAAGACATATATGTCACAAAAAATAAACAAATGAAAGTTTTTAAAGGACAATAATACATGTTCAATTCATAATCTTTGCCATGACTATAAAAATTGAATCAACAAAAAGAGCAGTCACACTTCTGTAGCATATTTACCAGTTCATCTTTCTAGATAAAATTTAGCTTAAAATTCAATTTCTTCTTATGGTTGAATATTGCAGTAATATTTGAGGGGGGGGGGGGGTGCCACCTTTGCTGCCTTGTGGAGGCCCCCCTTGCTTGTTTTACAAGTAGGATTAAGAACCTAAATCTGAACACATTTTTTTACCAAAAAAAAAACAACAACAACACCATTTTGTTTTTCCTGTTATATAACTTATTCCCTGGTAAAAACATCTCAAATTTAATCAAATAAAAGATTTACTCAACCAATTTGAAATACGATTAAAAATAAGCTGAATTCATTGTCCACATTGTGCTGTTCGATGCATATCTGTAAAGTTCATGACTAGGTTTTATAACATTTCTGGTCATCACGACTGAAATATGATATTTAATAATTGTCATTCAAACCCAAATTGGTGAATCACGAACACGTAATTGCATCAATTAATAGAGGAAAATTGACACGACCAGTTTATTACGATCCTCAAATTGAATTTAATTGTCAAAACATGTTTACATATTTGGAGAAAATCTTATATAACGCGTCAACCTCACTTTTTTTTTATGAATATTCATCGATTTGAGAATAAATGCTTTTAGGAATTTGTTCTGTAGTGCAATGAAAAATAAGGTTTTGGTAAACGGGTGATTTAATATGGAGCAATACAATAGGATGTATCAGAAAAAAATAATTTATTATCACGTTCAGTTGCATATAGCATATTTACCAGTTGATCTTTCTAGATAAAATTTAGCTTAAAATTCAATTTCTTCTTATGGTTGAATATTGCAGTAATATTTGAGGGGGGGGGGGGGGTGCCACCTTTGCTGCCTTGTTTGTTTTACAGGTAGAATTAAGAATCTGAATCTGAACACATTTTTTTACCAAAAAAAGACAACAACAAAAAACTTTGTTTTTCCTGTTATATAACAAATTCCCTGGAAAAAACATCTCAAATGTCATCAAATAAAAGATTTACTCAGCCAATTTGAAATATGCTTAAAAATAAGCTGAATTCATTATCCACATTGTGCTGTTCGATGCAAATCTGTAAAGTTCATGACTAGGTTTTATAACATTTCTGGTCATCACGACTGAAATATGATATATTAAAATTGTCATTCAAACCCAAATTGGTGAATCACGACCACGTAATTGCATCAATTAATAGAGGAAAATTGACACGCCTAGTTTATTAAGATCATCAAATTCAATTTAATTGTCAAAACATGTTTACATATTTGGAGAAAATCTTATATAACGCGTCAACCTCACTTATTTTTTTATGAATATTCATCGATTTGAGAATAAATGCTTTTAGGAATTTGTTCTATAGTGCAATGAAAAATAAGGTTTTGGTAAACGGGTGATTTGATATGGAGCAATACAATAGGATATATCAGAAAAAATAATTTATTATCACGTTCAGTTGCGATCATCATTTTCGCATGTGAATGTATTTCGTTCCCTCGCGAAGAATACATTGCTTTATAATGAGCGCATTCCCTGGCAAGGAACGTGTTCCATTTTGATATTCAATAATATAAGCAGAATATCGAGAGAGATGCCATTGTCTAGTGGATAAGGTGAAAGCCTGCAATCCGCAAGGTTGTGTGTGGGGTTTGAACCCACACCATGGCATGGAGGAGTTGGGCAGATCCTCCTGCAACCGCTGCCTCGCCCACCCAGGTGTAATTGGTACTTGGCAAAAGGCAACTACAATGATGGCATTGATGTGAGCTCTTAAGCACAGGTGGTTAACCCCATGTTTCCAATTGTAAAGTCAGCTGAGACTCTGTTGAGTGCATGACAAATCGCCAAAAAACCTACTAGGCTTTCAACCCTGATTCATATTTACCCTAACATTTAAACTTTTTTGGAATGCGTATGATGAAAAGTAGAAAAAAAAAACTTTACAGGGAGAACAATTATTCATACTTTGAAAAGCAAGAAAGAGAAGAAAAATAATATCTGGCTGAACAAATAGAATAAAGTCACAAAAAATAACAGTGAAGAAGCAAGTATCATAATATGCAGGAAAATGCATTTCATGGACGGTGTCATGGAAAAGAGTAATTGCTTGCTTGACTCCGTTCACGAGGTTGCAATATGTACAAGAATTTACACTGAATGTGTGAAATTCTTGTATGTATATTCTGAGCCAAACCAGGTAATTAATTACAGTGCATATGTATAAGTTATAACACAAATCACATTACATTTTGTATTAAGTAGTTTCTATCTATGCGTTTTTGGCTAATTTTGGATTAGTGACCATCAGGCTTCTCCTGCTTGGTCAGTTTAGCTTGGTTTGGCTTTTTGTAGATTTGGGTAGATTCAGTGTTTCAACGTTTCAATGCTACTGGAGTCTAAGGCAAACATAATGATGTGATGCTAAGGCTTGGATTATACACCATTTTACACATTCACCCCATGGGTGGGGTCTTTTACTTGGCTCTCTGCATGGGCACCAAGTGCAAGGAACTTTAACGTCTCTTGGGATTGACATTCCCAGATTGCATTCGAAATCGTATCAACATCGGCGTGATGTCGGCGATGTCATAACGATGTTGCACCGACAGCGGCCGACATAGAAACGACGTTGGTCCGATTTGGAATGCTATCTGGGTTAATTAGGATCTGGGGTTTAGCTAATGAGTTGGTTCTGGATTGCAATTACATACTAAACACTGATATGATCCGCCCTAACACATGCATAATTATATATATACATATATATATATATATACAATTATGAGCTGGATGCAGTTTTACCATCAAACACTTTGGGCGGTATCCACCATACAAATAAACCAGTAATTAGTTCACTGAACTAGCACAGCATTTCATGTTAACACGAAAGATGAGAGCATGAAACTCATAAACTATGAGCCTGCCAATTTTCAGACTAACTGCATTTTCCATTATTGCATGACTCTTTTAATTACATACAGCTGCCATGTTCTCTCCTGAATTTGCAAGTTAGATTCAGCCGGTCGAGAATTGAGAGATGTCTACATGGGTCAGATGTGCTGTTTTCTGAATCAGATATTGTAAGCCAATAAAGGAGCAGTTGAATTGAATTATGACTCAGTAGTGAAGAACAAGAGACTCACTACTGTTATGATAAAAAAAGAAGAGAGAGATAATTGGATAATCCGGTTGTGAGTCGAGATTACATTTGGCAGTGAAAAAAAAGAAGAAAGAAGACATGTAATATAAAAGTTGGTTTATAGTCTGTTATCACTCAACAAAGTCTTAACCGACTTCACAATTACACGCTCGACCGGCCAATCCAGAGTCTTTCTCATCTCCCTGCGTAGTATTTACCCTTGAGTACCCGGATAGCATTCCAAATTGTTTCAATGTTGGCACGATGTCGGGGATGTCAAAACGATGTAGTAACGACAGCGGCCGATATAGAAACGACGCTGGCCCAATTTGGAATGCTGTCTGGGTATGGGGTAAAGGTTTAAAAGCTCACACCAGTGCCATCATTCTGGGTACTTAACGCCAAGTACCCATTACACCTGGGTGGGGTGAGGAAGTGGTTGCTAGTGGATCTGCCCAACTCCTCCATGCAATGGTGGGGGTTTGAACCAGCAACCTAGCACATAGCAAACAACTTTTTAAAAGTCCTTAACCACTAAACCATACCATTTAATGATACATATAGCATATATAGGCACAATTAATACTACGTTTACAATGAACTAGTCTTATTATGCTGTCGTAATTGTGGGATATTAAATTGTAATGAGTGTTATCTAACAAAGTGTACATAAAAACAATGGTGGTGTTGAAATTAGATGATCTTCACTATGCGATTTACTGTTCTATAAAGTTACAGTTAGTATCAATAAAAAGGGCCTGTCAAATTGGACCTAGAGAAAGCTAGATAAAATCTGCTATATATAATGCTACCTATGGTGGCCGACGTCGAAGTTGTGGCCGACACCGGAGTTGTAGACTTGAATAGTGACGTCCTGGGGCCGATCCAAACATTTTGAATGAACAGGGTGATAGATATCGCTATTATTCTAAATCTTTCTCTGTCAAAATGTTCTGAATCCGCCCCAGGACATCACTATTGAAGTCCACAAATCCGGTGTCGGCCACAACTTCGACGTCGGCCACTGTACCACTAAACAAAACTGTCTGACAAAAGCTGGCTACTCAAAGCCAGATCTCAAAGTACATCCAGCTGCCTCTGTTGCATGAGTTGAGAGTTACGCATATTCGCCATTCTTTTGTTGAAAAGATGCATGTCTACTGCACATACTGCAATATATTAGATACATTTCTTACATTTATGAAGTGTTATTTATTTTTAGTGGTGGTAGGTCGCTACAGCTGTCTGGAGCCAACAATATTTTATGAAACTAGCTGTACCACATTGATATAACTTAGTAAATAAAAGAACCTAACCATACATAATACGTTACAACATAAGACAAAATTGCATTTAATGATTACGAAAATTAAGTTTCAGTCTTTAAAATTACACACCAGTTGTTGACTTAATGATATCAAAAGTATTATATAACTTTAAAAGTCTAGTAACTTACACAACCAAGGGATGCACCATCTATATAAAATATTTTGTTTTTGTTATTAATCTTGTATTTATACTGTATATTTTATACGAATAAAGCTTATAATAATATTCCAACCTATCGTCACTTAATTCAAGACAAAAACTCCCTATACAGATCTTTATGTGGATCTCATATACCATACGCCTATGTAGAACTCATTAAAGGCTCAACATAGAGAAAGCCAGTGCTGTCAGGGCCACAAAATTCCTTTTCTCTAGGGCCTAGTATATCAGTATTTCGCGCCACTAGACTTTCACAGGAAACGACCTTTAATTAGAGGTTGACCCGGAAGCACTTTTATCAACCAGGCTATAAATAAATCTACTCTTCAGTAGCTCACGTGTGAATGTCAGGCTCCCACAGCATTGGATGAATGGGCTTCTTCAAACTAAAGTGGTAGAAAGTGCAATTGGGAAAGAATCATCAAATTGGTATATCTGACTCTAATTAAGTCACACACAAGTGGTGGTTTTCTGGCGTATTGTATTGTATTGTATTGTAGTATATTATTTTTAAGTTTTTATTTTCTTGCATCTGTAATCACTAACATCCATCTGAAATTCCATAGATAATTAGATATACAATTGAGTTTGGTTTAGTGGCAATTAGCAGGGTGTTTGAGTAGTGGTCTAGCTCATTCTAGCTCATCAGTCTAGCTCATCTTTCTAGCTCAGTCTGGCTCAGTATAGCTCAATCAAGCTCAGTCTAGCTCAGTCTAACTCAGTCTAGCTCAGTCTAACTCAGTCTAGCTCAGTCTAGCTTAGTCTAACTCAGTCTAACTCAGTCTAGCTCAGTCTAACTCAGTCTAACTCAGTCAAGCTCAGTCTAGCTCAATCAACTTCAGTCTAGCTCAGTCTAGCTCAGTCTAACTCAGTCTAGCTCAGTCTAGCTCAGTCTAGCTCAATCAAGCTCAGTCTAGCTCAGTCTAGCTCAATCAACTTCAGTCTAGCTCAGTCTAGCTCAGTCTAACTCAGTCTAACTCATTCTAGCTCAGTCTAGCTCAATCAAGCTCAGTCTAGCTCAGTCTAACTCAGTCTAACTCAGTCTAGCTTGCGCAAAAGACCAGACAAGAATAATACTGTAACTGACAGACTTTGAAATCATCTGCAACAGCAAGAACCAATCAAGTTACCTTCAACACTTAAAGCATTAAAAGAAAATCCCAAGATAATGTTAAAGACCACGAAGCTTATGCCAGTGATGTAACATGAATGACCCATAGGGATGTCACGTGGAATCTGCCTTAAGTGGTGGCTTTAGATGACACCCTTGGGACTAAACATGACAAGAAGTTCAAAGATGTTATTCTTGTCATCCTTGGTAATGTTAAATAATTCAAGACCAACATGTATTTCCTTTCTTGACTTAAATGTACAGGAAAGTGGTAAATAAAAAAAATTATGATGGAATAATTAAAAAGCATAGGGCAGCCCTCAAAACCTAAAAGATGGTTCCAAAATGAAGTTTTTGAAAAAATGCACTGTGCTTGTCTCTCACATAAAATAACATCATGTACAATACGACTTTTGAAAAGTGGTTGACTGAACCCAGCTGTACCTAATAGACTCCATCAGAAGCCATAGCTATCTGGAGCTGCCCACAAATCTCAGGAGGCTATCCTTTGAATGTCTTATAATTATACTCACCCTAAAACTGCGTAGATGTGCCCTCTGTCGTGAATAGTAAACACCAAAATTAAGATGCCCTAAATTAATAAAACAAAACATTTTTAGGTTCAGCAACAATGAATGAATGAATGAATGAAAGAATAGGGTATACATTAGTTTCATAAAATATGGTCGACTCTAGACAGCTGTAGCAACCTATTTCTGGCTGTAGCTATAACAGGCTAAAGCCAGCTGCTTCTGTCTGCTCCTAGCTTATAGTTGGCTTCAAATATAAACCTTGGTAAATATAAGCAATTTATCTAATATATCAAATACATGTATATGCATGTACAATAGACATGCATCTTTTCCACAAAAAAAAGAGACATATATGCGTCACTCTAAACTTATGCACCAAATGGTGCTGCATGTACTTTAGATCCAGCTTTGTATGGCAAAAGTTGTCTAGCTTTGTCTAGGTTAAATTTTCACAGGCCGTTTTTAATGAAACTAACTGTATACTTTATGTGGTTAACATACACATTCTTGTCTCGCTAAAAGACCTCCTCATTATGAAGACCACCTCACCATAAGACCACCCATTTTGGACTAAGTTTAATTCCTGTTATTATATTATATACCTTTCTAAAACCACCTCGCCATTAAGACCAATACATTTCATACCAAGTGTGGTCTTAATAGCGATGCCATACTGTAATTGCTATTATTTTAATATATTGTTTCTCTGCTGCAGCCTATCTATTGCCATTATAAGATCACAACAAATTATCTCAACTTGGAGATACCCACCTGTTCCACTGAGTTTTTTTTTCTTTATCACCCAACACATATCTCCAAATATCTCCAATTACCAAAATGTCAGCAAGTGTCAGGCTTGCTGACTCCCCCAGATGTGAAAAATCTGCTTCAAATACAGGTGCTAAGATATTTATTGGGTGCAAACTGAGTGCAATATTACGTTATATATATAAATGTCTTCCTTAAGGGAATTAAGAGAAAACCTTTAACTCGAATTGAAACAGGTTGGATTTACCTACTTCTGTCAGTTTCGTTTAAGTACACAAAAGATTTCCATTTTGCTAATCTAGTCAGATTCAAGTGATAAACTTTTTACCAATATTCTTATCAAAAACATTTCAGCAAAATAGTGAGCAACCTAGCAGATTATACAGAAACTCCCCCTAAGGGAAATACTTGTGGATTCCAAAACCTTATCTCATCATTACGTCTGCTTCTGGCAGCTGCTCATACAAGCAGACCAGTAGCATTGAGTCGTTTGGACATGTTGAAGATAAAATAATCTTTATTGTTTACTAAATGATAACATACAAAAAAATATATATATATATATATATATGTTCAGACCAATAAATCAGATAAATGCTAATTTTTACCTCAAGCGATTCAAGCATGTAGATGCAGTGATAATTGTTTTAATGATTTCCAACAGAAATGCAAAGGTATTTAATTAATACTAGGCATATTATAAACACAAATACTAGGCATATTATAAACACAACAGCTTATAATCATTCCACTATATAAATAACCATGTATAAATGAGTATGTAAAACAATATTATTTAGTACGTAGAATGGCTGATATGATGGTAACTATAATCATCTATGTAAATAACTTTCACTTGGTGGCTGGAACCATTACTAAATTTATTTTTTATTTTTTCTCTACTTTTAATGAATTTCTATTTATTTTATTTGAAAGATTTCAGTGTACTCATGTTTTGCATAATTTTCTGTTGAATTTTAATGTATTGATGTTTGCGACAAATATGTCATATTTGACATAATACTGTCAATAAAAAGTATATAATATTCATATAAAACTGAGTCCATATTCCTGATTCACATGGAAAAATATGAACAATCAAATAAGATATTAATATTGCAAATATTTTTGGGGAATACCTCTAATACCAGGTAGAAGCTATCGTGGTATTTGTTTTATGAAACAAGGATTAGAAACCTTTTATTCACTGTCTAGACAGATCAGGTATCTGGCCATTTGCCTTACAATGATTTTTAGCCCTGCCATATTTTGCAGAAATATAAGCCCTAAGTTAGACTTAGACAAGGCTTAGCTTTTTTGGCTGTGTCATTCACTGACATTGTGACAGTACACTTCATTATTAAGGCTACCTTATATAACACCTATCTATAGATAGATAGATAGATAGATAGATAGATAGATAGATACATAGATAGATAGATAGATAGATAGATAGATAGATAGATAGATAGATAGATGGCAAGATTGATTGATGAGGTGAGAGAGAGGAGGAGTCCATCCATGTTACACATTTACCCCATGGGTTTGATCTTTTACTTGGCTCAGCATAGAAACTGAGTACAAGGGACTGCCAATTTATAGTCTCATCCGAACGACATCTAGCTGAGATGCTGCTATCAAAGGATACCCGGGCAGGGGATTAAACCGGGTCCTTCAAAAGAGCAGGCAAGCGTCTAACCACTAGACCATCCAGCTTCTTCACTATCTAAATCAATGAAATCCACTACATTTGTCTTAGTGTATGAATTATCTCCCAATAAAGACCACCTCACCATTAAGACCAGTGTTGAGGTTCTATGCATTAAATCCTGCATAGTCGGGAGTTAACTACCATTTTTGATAGCCAAAGGCGGAAGGATATAAGCAACAAAAATGTCAGTAAACTCCCGACTATAAGGAATATACATGTAACTAACTTTTACTCCATGGGGCATATTTACAAATTTTTTGATCGTTTGTTTATTTTTACTGCCTTTATTACCCAAAACAAATTCAGTTTGCACTCAGGAGGGAGTTAACTAACATTTTTGTTGGTTATTGCCCGCTTATAACAATAGGAAACCAGTCTAAGTGGAGTATAATGTAAATTATACCCCAACACAATTTAATGTGGTGGAAAAATGCATTGTAAATATTAGACCGTTTATCTCTAAAAAATATCTTGGAAATTAGGATCAATTTGACACGATCTAAAAATGGGAAAAAATATGTCAGCATTTATCACAGATCCATAACAGATTTAATACACAGACCTACGTGTTATGAGTCACGTATAATTCACTAAATCGTGTTTAAGTTGACGTGGGTGAAAGATGATCAAAATAGATATTGTTAAAACACATGCATTATTCAGGTGGCAAAATATATAAATATTAAATCGTGGTGGAACAATATTGTTACGTGATTGAAGTATGAGAAATTATAGCAATGATCACGTATTACAGATGATGTGGGTTGGCAAAATGAATCCGTTTTGAGTCGAATGAAGCTGACACCACTAACGCTATCAGGTATTATACCATGAATCTAACCTGGGACTCAATGACTCAATACCAAATGTGGCGCATCCAACCACTAAGCCATTGGTCATCCTAAAACAAAATTACATTTTGCACGTTAAATATACATGGCAGCAACCCTAATACATATATTTCTAGCAATAGGCACGATATGGGTCACGTTAACAAGAAAGCGTTGACGAATCGCATGCATTATCTGACTATCGCATGGATAATATGCATATTACATGTTAGTAATGTCATCAGGGCCATTTTCTAATAGGGAATCATATCCCCTGGCTCATAATTGTGCCTATATTGAGATTAATTGGCCTACGGTATAAATGGCCCTCTCTCCCACAATAGCGATTAATGTCCCATAGCAGTAATGATATATATGCTTCTGGGCGCAGTAATGCTTCCCCCAAGAAATAGTCCCAGTTATTAGGCATTTCTGCGTCAAAGAATTATTTGCTGCCAAACAAACAAGATAACTGAATGTAATAGATAGCTATATCTAGCTGATGTAGTGAGTATTAGTAGACAGTTATAGATTGATAGAACAAATCGGTTGGTTTGGAGTGGGTGGATTTAGGACTTTACATTCTGTATTTCTGCACCTGATGGGCTAATTAGGACAGGCAGGGACCATGGCAATAAGATGAAGGATGAAACAGCCATCCAACTTAGGCTCGACCGGGAATTGAACCCAGGACCCAGTGGTTGGAAGCCCGGCATGCTACCATGGAGCTAGGCCCCCACCGCAAAAGTTGGTTGAATATATCAGATAGGCTATATGAGATAGCTATATTGTTAGTGAGCATTAGCTAGTTAGCTTAGTATTGGTCTATCCTCATTCTAGCTGGTACAAGACTGAATATTGGATATGAGTTGTACTGTATTTATTATATAGCTTTCAGTAGACAGCTACGGCTAGATGGAGAAGTATTGGTCTAGCTCAGTCTAGCTTAATCTACCTTGTTAAAGACTACATAAGTTAAAAATTGCACTGTAAATACATTCAACAATATATCATCTATCTAGATCCATAAATAAATTAATTAATTAACTAATTAACAATTTAATTTTGATATAAATGATTATGTCACACAGGATGACACTAGAATGTCAATTCTCAAATATTAGATAATATAAGCAGGTAATATAAGCACGTAAACCTTTTAGATGTGCTGTACTGCAAAATGGAGTTGTTTTAGATGTTTTCAAATGCATTAGGGCATAAATAGGGTTTAAAGCCATTATATGAGTACATTTTGAATTTTCTTTTAATATATGTCAACAACATTACTCTTAAAGCCAAGAGACATTAAAATAATTTTTTTGGTGGGATGTTTCTTTTCTTCATAACCAATCCTGTTCGTAGAGTGTGCAATCACAGTTTAAGGCTCATTTCTATCAAAATATATAGAATTTACCTAATTATCTTATGAAATCATGTTATAATACACAATCCAGTACCTATTTTTGTTGTATTTTATTTTTTAATTTAGCTAGGGATGCAGTGCCCCCCCCCCCCCCCACGCCCCGGAATCTATCAATAATTTAATGTTAGATCAAGCAATAGATCATTGAAAATTAAATACATAATTTAATAGAAACATTAATGTATGAAATCTGTACGTTGCACATAATTGCTTAAAATTGGTATTTTCATCATCTCAAAATGTCATTCCATAATTACAGGGATACAGTTTATCTTTAGAAAAATAAATACAGGGTATATCAATTAAATATAAGCTGGTGGTCTCATTGTAATCCAATCTGACATTTTTGTGTACGATCACAGTGTACTACATTCAGGACAGATGAAAAACCTTTCTGACTGTTTGGTTCAATCCATTCACAGTGCTCCTGAACAGTGGTGGGGTGGGTGGATTAGGGCTTTAGTCCTGTATTTCTGCACCTGATGGGCTAAGTAGGACAGGCAGGGACCATGGCAATGAGATGATGGCTGAAACAGCCACCGAACATCAGCTCGACCGGGAATTGAACCCGGCACCCAGTGGCTGGAAGCCCAGCGTGCTGCCACTGAGTTAGGCCCCCACCCAGTGCTCCTAAACAAACTTCAGGGTTAAAAAAAAAATTACCAAAGATTTCCTATATATTTCCATAAACTGCACACTCAGACGACCATTTTAAGGCAAAAACTAAATCTGTTGGGAAATTTGTGAGAAATGTTCATATAGCATGTCATATCTCCTATGCTAATGAAGATCAGAATGCTAAATCTTGTCATGGGACCTTTGTTTACAACCTGTTATAACATTTTTTTAAATGATCGTATGAGTGTGGAAATATATATGAAATATTTGTTCAATTTTGTTCAGGAGCACTTTGTATTTGCTATAGTCTATCTATCTATCTACATATAGATCGATCTATCTACCTAAAGATCTATCGATCAATCGATCTATCGATCTATCTATATCAATCAATCAATCTATCTATCTATCTATCTATATAATCATTATTTTGCAAAGGATTTCGAGGACACCCCATTGGAATGTTAATGTCTTAATTATTAACTCTCATAGAGAATCAATAATTGTTAGTGACAATAACCGTCTTAAAGGGCTGCACTGATCAATTATAGACCATAACCTGCTGTAATTACGAATTTCAAGAGTATCAAATGGGCATCTATCAATACATGATATTACCTTCATCAGTTCCTAAACTAAGTGATGTTAAGTTCCATCATAGTTTATGACCTAACTGAACTGTGGAATCGCCATCTTGATTAATTATTAAGTATTATTAAAAAAAGGATTTTAATCAGCAGTTATGTAAAGAAGGAAACAGTTATGGAGTTGTCTTCTGTTAGTAAAATCATTGTCACCTACACTTTTCTTCGCAGACATTTATCAGTCAGATTAAATCCTTTTTTCACATTTTTGCAAAGTCAGATTCACAATAGAGCTGTCCCACAAATTAAAGTCCATTATGTTACAATATTTGGCAACAAGGAAATCTTTCAAATTTCTCCAAATTAAATCAAAATCTGCTTAGGCGTATATAATACTTAATGGGTCTGACTATGAGCCCACATATTTCTTTATTTGTGGATGATTAGAAAGTTAAAATCCTCTATTCTTTTGCATTTGAAAGCTGTATAAATTCTACTCCTGCAAAACAATGTTGGGTGATGTTACACCGACATTACAATGTGACACCGATGTTGCACCAATGTGGCGTCGATGTTGCACCAATGTGCCATCGATGTTGCCCTGATGTTGGACCAATGTGGCACTAATGTGCCACCGATGTGGCAAGTTCCCTAGGACAGCTGTAATTGAATTTTTATTAAGTGGCTGGCTTATCAATTCCTTTCATATCGAATAGAAAAAGTGTATTTTCTAGGGAGCTTTTAGATAATTCCACTAGGTGGCTACAGTAGATTGGTGCACTCCTATTGGCTGTAGACGTTGGCCCCCTAGATTGTGATTGGCTGAAGCAAAGTGTCTCCAACCTGCAGCGTTTCTTTTGCATTTCGTCATATATTTAACATCTTATAATAAAGGGAAGTGTTCAGAAAGTTGTGTTTATTGAATCATTGGATAATACTCTTCTAGGTCTGAAAAGCAAAATGAGTATTACCAACGGTAGAGAGACTTCTGGAGTGTTGAGGTGTTCTGTGAAAAATGTCTATCATCATCCAGAGTTTACTAGACTTTCAAATGTGGTATTTTGCACACAAGTCATGCCCATATCTTAATCCATGGATCAACAACACAGCCAAATCCTCTCACATATTTTGTTCAAAAAGAGTCTGGCTACCAAACAAGTCAGCCAGCACGAATTCATTTCATATGGTCAGGTAGCACCTCTTCAAATATAGGACCAAAAGGAAGACCTTATAAATAGAGCCTGAGGGCCAGTAGGTTATTCTCAAGTGCTGAAGATTCTTATAAAGTGTCACTACAGTTAGAGAAGATCGAGTTTGTGGGTGTCACATGCCTGAAAGTTTAAGAAAAGTATGGTGATTTTACCAGAAGTAGACCTTTGGTTACTTCCTCTCGTTTCTATCTTGATCTTACTTTTCGTGTTGTATATAGAATCATATTAACAACTGCAATGAAGCGATAGAAGAGGTGTCAGTATCACATCTAATTGAATTAGCTATGTGATATTAAGCATTCAAAATCTCCGGAAGAAATTTCCAATTTTGCATAAAGGTCAAGTGAAGAACCAGGTTTTTTCAAATTCAGAACACTGCATCTCAAGTTACCGCTCCTTTTGACATAAATATAATCTTTCTTTCCATCATTAACGAGTTCATTTCAATCGCCTTTTGAAAGTTCGGTCATTCAAATCATTCCGAGCCGCGGATTAAAGGCCATAACGGCTAGCGCTGGACTAAAAGTGGTCACCATAGCAGCCTTCAGTTGCCGTGGTGCTGGTGTCTCAATTACTCCTGAGGCATTGGCCTTTTCAGCGGCTTCTTTGTGAAAGGAGACGAAAAGGTGAAATAAAACAACCGAAGAAAACCAGAAAAAGGTGAAAAGAAACCAAAAAGAAGTCGTTCGAGGCGGTGATAAAAAGTTAAATGACCTTCACGGTGTGATCAGAGCAGTGTGTCCTGTTGCCTGGTAATTTGTCATGCCCACTGGATTGGTTTGTCGGTCGCTTTAGGTTGATTCTCAGAGGTTTCTTCAAAGCTCCTTTACATGCGGAATGAACCGCAAGGAGGGTTCCTATGCCATGTAGTTCAGCAGTGTCTCAGAGAAGCCTTAACTACTGTGCCTAATTAGTTACCATTAACATGAGGAAAACATTTCAATATATTGACGAAGTGGATGAACACAGTTTTATTCTGACAACTATCTCATTGGAATTTTAGCACTGTGAACTAATAATGTAGTTGTAGTAAACCATGTTCATTTGTGTACATTGTGTAGTTAAAATCTTAACAGACTATATGTTGACCACAGTTTTCGCTATAAAGAAATTAATCATGATGGTGTGATCAAATATTGCTGAAATTACTAGTTGGTCTATTCTATTAGTTTTAAATTCTGTCTATGTTCATGAGTGTCACTGGAGGGCTCACATATCTCTAGATTACCAGCCCTGTCTTTTCTAAAATGTCTAAATCACATCCCAACCATACTGTTTATTTCTTTACTTCAAACTGCAGCCTGTTATCAATCTTTTTGTATTTACTAACAACTTTTTTTATGGCTAATAAAAAAACTAACATATAAACAATCATATAAACTATGCGCCAATTTTATGGAACCACACCTACTAAATCACCATTTATCGGCAATAAGTTTCGCGCACACGTACACATCTTTCTTAGACATCCCGCATGGAAGCCATCAACTCCACTGGCCGTTTAGGTAAACAGAGTGTTACGCAGAATGTGCGGGACATGCCATGATGCCAGGGGTCTTATGCCTCTGAGCTATGGTACTACACGAAGTGAACTGTACAAGCCTGAGGGCCTCACTGAAGCAGGGAAACTGTCATAAAGTGTGAAAAGTGCTGATATCAAGACTGTCTAGTGAAAAGTTTTAAGCAAGGCTTTTCTGAATAAATCGTTGTAATTTTTCAAACAGTCACAACAAAATTATTTTGACGCTTTTGACTTCTTAATATGATTGTTACTATTAAAACGTTTTTGTTTTATCGAATATGATTAAAATAATTTATAGAAGAAAACCCCAGTTGTAACGAGGTCATAAATTATCAATGAATTATTTGTCTAAAACCAGACTCACATATCACGAAACTCTCTTATAGAACACTTTGAGGTGATATGATAGTCCACTGCACTGATCTATTTGCCCAATTTGTTGGATAATTTGAATGAACATTGACATTTGGTAATGGGAAAACCATTCGGTTTGTCATGCCAATGTATCTGTCACAGAATGCTCAAATACAGTGGTTTAACTAGGCATTCAACTGGTAGTCACGGATTCATTATGTCACGCCTACCTTTCTTACCCCAACACTGAAGCAACTAAAAGGCTACTGTCTATCCTAAACACAATACTACTGTCTATCCTAAACACAAGACTACTGTCTATCCTAAACACAAGACTTCCCATTTCTAATGCTGTTCAAGTTAAGGGTTCATTCAACCATTAATCATACAGCTGTGCCTCATTCATGCATTGTAGCTCATCCACACATTTACTTCTATTCATATTCTTCATTCATATCACATGACATTTAAGGTGTACCACAGGGCGCCATTCCCAAATATCAATGCATGAACATGGGCACACCCAAGTTGCATTTGCCAATAGTTTTTATAACCTACATCATGGCAATATTTCACGGCTAATAGGGAATAAAAAATATGAATGAAAAACACAAATAAAAAACATGAAAACGTGAATTAAATCGTATGCCGATGTTCATTGAGCTGAACAGGTTTCCACAAAATGTCAGTGAAAAAAAAAAGGTCTTCAGTCAGAGCAGAAATGTATCATATTTTTCTTAGATTCAGCCACGACTAAGCTTCACCATTAATCTAAGAGCATACACGAAATATGTATGTTTCTTGCAAGGTTCATGTTACCTGCAATCCTGCATTTATTTTGCTTCGCACTAAACCTATTCCTGGCTGTAGCTATAACTGGCTAAAGCCAGCCACTTCTGTCTATTCCTAGCTTATAGTCGGCTTACACCTACCAACATTGAAAAAGAATAACCTTGGTAAATGTAAGAATTCATCTAATAGATCATAAATATGTATGTACAATAGACTTGTATCTTCTAAAAAAAACCAGATATGCGTAACCTTTTAAATTATGCACCAAAAGGTGCTGCGTGTACTTTTAGATCAGACTTTGAGTAGCAAGCTATAGGCAGACAGTTCTGTTTAGTGGCAGGTACATGGCCAAATGTGCCATGTGCGTTTTCCATGAGAATGATAAACGCATGGAAAACGCATGGATCTTAGCTAAATTATAATGAGGCAAAAACCAATGCGTTTTCCATGCGTTTATCGAAACGCATGGAAAACGCATGTGGCACAACTGGCCATGTAGCATTGTATAGAATCTTAGAAGGAGTTGTCTAGCTTTTTCTGGGTTCAATTGACAGATTGTTCTTAATGACATTAACTGTATATGCAATGTTTGGGGCTTAAACCTAAAACCTTGCATAGAGTAGGTGAGCACCTTAACCACTATAACAAGATATCTCTGGCTTAGACACTACATGCAAGACACCACTAATTGAAGGTTTTGTGCCAACCTACTCAAGCTGAGAGTAAAGCCCCGTTCCCACATAGCCGAGTTACTCGTAGTCAACTCGTAGGATTACGTAACACGCCTCTCGGGCCCAACTCTTACTAAACTCAGCGATTACTCCTCGCACTCGAGAGATGCTCGGCGAGTAACTCCTGAGTCTCGTAGCGAACTCGTGGGATTTGGAGCCGAGTTTGCCGAGTCTCCCGAGTATGCCGTGCTGCACGGCACACTCGGCGGATTTTCAGGAGTTTCAAAATCTTGGTCATGTCTCGCCGAGTTACTCCTCGAACTCGCCGAGTTACTCCTCGAACTCGCCGAGTTACTCCTCGAACTCGCCGAGTTACTCCTCGAACTCGGCGAGTTACTCGGCGCTATTTTCACTCGTATTACACTCGGGGGGGATGTTGAGGAGTGCGAGGAGTAACTCGGCGAGTTGTAGGAGTAACTCGGCGAGTTGTAGGAGTAACTCGCCGAGTTGTAGGAGTAATTCGCCGAGTTGTAGGAGTGCCAGAATTCAGTCGAGGGGGTTTAAAGTGTCACTCCGTGGGTTTAACCAGTGAATGATGTAGATCCAACGCGCTTGGACTAACTGCAAATGACGCAATGGTATCTGGGTTTGTTATGTCATCACAGCGGGGTACGCTCTCTAGGTAGTATATAAAGATTGACCAGTGATCAGGGGATCATTCAGCATTTTGCTAACACACATAGAAGACCAAAAGACCGCTCCAGAAATTTTTTATCATGCCGATGAAAAAGACCAGGTTCGCCAAAAGGCCTGCAGTGGACACAGAACTATCTGCTGGATCTTCTGATGACTCTGAAAACCCGACAAAGACATCGCAGAAGACTGCTCTTCCTGTGAAGAAAATGAAGAAGTCTGCTCCAAGATCTCCTGTCAAGAGGACTACTGCTGCTGCAAGATCTCCTGCCAAGAGGACTACTGCTGCAAGATCTCCTGGCAAGAAGACTGCTGCTGCTGCAAGATCTCCTGCCAAGAGGACTACTGCTGCTGCAAGATCTCCTGCCAAGAGGACTGCTGCTGCAAGATCTCCTGCCAAGAGGACTGCCAAGACGCGTCTGCCAGTGCCAACAAGAACGTCATCAGATGCTGGCAGTAGTAATGATGAGCCCCAGGTTGCTACTCCTGCGTCTGCTGCAGCACCTGCTACTTCTTCGCCTGCACCTGCTCCTTCGCCTGCTCCTTCGCCTGCTCCTTCACCTGTTCCTTCGCCTGCTCCTTCGCCTGCTCCTTCGCCTGCTTCTTCGCCTGTTCCTTCGCCTGCTCCCTCGCCTGCTACTTCACCTGCTACGTCCGAAGTGCCTGCTACACTTTCCAATGTTGCCAGGAAAAAACAGGAAAAGTTGTTCCTGCCAGCCACCGATGAGCAGGATATCGCTGACTGGTTTAGAGAAAATCCCATTTTTTATGACCGGACCTTGAAAGCCTACAAGGATTCAGGAAAGAAAATGGCCCTCATCAATGAGATGGCAAGGAAACTGAGTGTCCCCTGCACTGGATTCCAATTGAAGACCTGGATGGAATCCATGCGGACTGTCGCAGGGAAACTAGTGCGGCAGGGACCATCTGGAACTGCGAAGAGGAACCCCACAGAGAAGGAGTTGTGGATTATATCGAATTTTGGATTCCTTGTGGACCACATTACACGTATTCCAAGTCGCCGGGGGAACACTGCCCTCCAGAAGAAAATTGGCAAGGCACGGGAGACACTTAAAAATCTCGAGGAAGAAGAAGGGAGCTCTACTCCAGCTGATGATTCCGGGCCCCAGGAAATTTCTGATCCGGACATTTCTATGGATATCCCTCCTGTCCGGCAGACGAAGGGTGGTCCATACAAGAAAAGGAAAAGGTCCACGCCACCGCAATCTGGCATAGAAAATCTTGTTAACATTGCCAGACAGTCTACTGGAGTCATCCAGCAGACTATGCAGCAAATGGCCGTTCCTCCAAAGGATTTGAAGGAGAGGCGAATCCGGGCGATGGGGGAGTTCATTGTCATGGAATGTCTGTCCATGGATGATGAAGCATTTGAAGACCTGCACAGCAACCTGATCCCCACATTCATGCAGCTCAAAGCGAATGCCATTAGAGCCAGGTTCCAGCTGCAGCATCAACCCCAGCATCAACCTCAGCAATTCATGCAGCACCAGCAGCATCACCAGCAGCATCACCAGCAGCAGCACCAGCAGCAGCACCAGCAGCAGCACCAGCAGCAGCACCAGCAGCAGCACCAGCAGCAGCACCAGCAGCAGCACCAGCAGCAGCACCAGTTCTATCCTCCTTCTGGATCCCAGCATCAGGTGCACTTCCCACCAATGATAAGTCCAGAAAAGAATTGGCCAGCGGGAACCTCAGCAATGCCACCTTCCGGACCTCCATCCATGATTTCCGAGATTCCCACCACTTCAACTCCTGCTTTGAACATAAGCCAGTTTTTGAATGTTTGAAGACAACAGTTTTAAAACCATCCCCGGCCTTTTTCAAGGCCACCAAATCCTCCCAAAAGAGCACGCCTTGTACACATATCTGTGTATAAACAATCAATCAAAAAAAAAAGTTCCAAAACCCTCCAAACTTTTCTCTATCTTTGTCCACGAAAGTATAATATTTTAGTCCAAAATCAATTTCTTCACTTCAAGTAACTTGTTCATATTTCCTTTTCATTACAGCACAGATATTGGTCCATTTTTTTGTAATATTTCTTTTAATAAGGGTTAATAATTTTGATGAAAGAAGACATACTTTTTTTGGTTCAGAAGTGCCGTAGTTGTTGGTTGTTCAGAAGTGCCGTACTTTTTTTTTTGTTCAGAAGTGCCGTACTTTTTTTTTGTTCAGAAGTGCCGTAGTTGTGTCTTGTTCAGAAGTGCCGTATTATTTTTTTTGCTTCAGAACTGCCGTAGATTTTTCTATTATACTGCAATGAAAATAATGAAAGTACGGCACTTCTGAACAAGAAACAACTACGGCAGTTCTGAAGCAAAAAAAATAATACGGCACTTCTGAACAAGAAACAACTACGGCAGTTCTGAAGCAAAAAAAATAATACGGCACTTCTGAACAAAAAAAAAGTACGGCACTTCTGAACAACCAACAACTACGGCACTTCTGAACCAATAAAATATTTTGTGTGGGTCAGACAGGAACGTTTTTTTTATTACACAAGAAGTGTACATGGTCTGCTCTTTTGGGAGGATTTGGTGGCCTTGAAAAAGGCCGGGGTTGTTTTGTGGAATCTTTATACCATGTCATCTTGCCATGGCACTCTTCCTTCTTCTGAATTGACAAAGTCCACCAAGTACTGCCGTTGATTCTTGGCTGCTTCAGTCATAGAATGCCCTCTATTTGTTGGTGGCATTTCATCGATTTCTCCAGCTGCCCTCCAAGTTCCTGGGATGATACGATGTGTGATTGGATCTTCATGGTCCAGCATGATGTTCTGAGCAGTCGGATAAGTTATTCTCATCAGATTGTGGAGGCAGCAACATGCAATGACTATAGATTCCACTGTCTTAGTTCTTTGTGGCATGGTAGTCAGGAGACACCTGAACCTTGCTGCAAGGATCCCAAATGCGTTTTCCACAATTCTTCTTGCCCGGGAGAGGCGGTAATTGTATATCCTCTGCTCTTTGGTCATGTTTCTGAGAGGCAGTGGCTTCATCAGCCAGGTTCTCAAGGGGAAGGCATCATCTCCGACAATGAAGTAGGGAAGAGGTCTGTGACCAGGAAGAATTGGTTCAGGTGGAGGTAATCCAATGGTCCCTTCTTCAAGTCCTTCTCTCAGGAGTGTATCATTAAAAACTCCTCCATCAGATCCAGCGCCGTTTGCTCCACAGTCTACATAGAGGAACTTGTAATCAGCATCCACAAGAGCCATGAGTACGATGGAATGGAAGCCCTTGTAATTGAAATACACTGAACCACCTTTTGGAGGACATTTGATGGCCACATGCTTCCCATCAATGGCTCCAATACAGTGAGGAAAGTTCCACCTTGAATAGAACAGTTTCGCAACTTCTCTCCACTCTTCTGGAGTTGTGGGGCATGCCAGGACATCTTCATTATACTCCGCAATGATGGCTTCACAGACTTCTCGAATTATGTTGCTGATGGTATTGTAAGCCACTCTGAAGCCATACATGAGGGACCTGTAGCTGTTTCCAGTTGCCAAATAGCGGAGGGTGATGGCAAGTCGGAGTCCTGGCTCCAAAGATTTCCTCCAGAAGGTGTCTTCTTTGGTAATCCTATGACCTATTTTGCCAAGGATCCCTTGAAACATGGCTGGTTCCATTCTCAAAAAGTTAGTATAACTAGAAGTGTCCTCTTGCATCAGTTCAGTCAGTAGACGCTCATACTGTCCCATCTGAGGTCTTCTCAGCAGCCAGGGCCTCACCCAATACCTCCTCCTCCTCTTCCTCCTCATGGCTGCTAATTTTCTTTCTTCTTTCTTCTTACTCTCCTCATCCTCAAGTAATGCTGCTGCAACAACAGCAAGTTGCAGATTCGCATGAGCAGCTAGTAGTACCAAGACTCTATTCTGATGTTCTGTCTGATGCATGTCCATGGTCCTCTCTCTTCAGCAGCTACAGACAGAATGATCAAGAACAGAAGATGCAGCCCCTATTTATATATTTTTGTAATTAAACACAGCTATTTGCATAATAATTTAAGTAATAACCTTGATGAGTATCATGAGTATAACTCGTCGACATTACGAGTTACTCCTGGTACTCGGCGAGTTACTCCTGGTACTCGGCGAGTTACTCCTGGTACTCGGCGATTTACTCCTCTAACTCGCCGACACTCTCCTCGAGATCGTTCACTAATTGGCTGCAACTCGGCGAGTCACTCCTGGTACTCGGCGAGTTGCTCGCTGAACCCGCCGAGTAACTCGGCGAGTAATTCGGCGAGTAACTCGGCGAGTCACTCCTGGTCATTTTTTCCGCAAAAATTCGTCGCCAACTCCTCGAATTTTGGGTGTTACGTAATTTTTGTTGTTACTACGAGTTGACTACGAGTAACTCGGCTATGTGGGAACGGGGCTTAAGGTCCCAAACAGCACCTTTCCTTTATCAGAAAAAGAGATTTATACCAGCATGTTACAGACATTAAGGTGATATATTATTGCACGCAATCAAGGAAAATTGCACTTCACATGGGTTTCTGGCTGTTGCTAAGGATTTATTGATATGCCTTAAACATTTAGGGGTTAAGCTTGAGGTGTTGGGTGTCATATTACCCCAAACTCAGAACCCCAAGTCCAAGAACCAGGTGCTGGTATATCTTACAGTATCTCACAAAAGTTGGAATGCTTCTATCAAAATCTGTCAGTATGTTGGGTCATGACTTCTGCAAATTTTACAGTGGAAAATGGCTATTATAAGCGTCTGTGCTACTAAATTTACAGTCTTTTCAATGAGCAGCCCTGATTTCAGCAAGACATAAGTCTTTCTTCCCCTCTTATTACTCATTTTGCTTTTCAGACACAGTAGGTCATAACTAACTGATTCCAGAATATAATTTTCTGAGGGAAATAACAGAATTCAACTGAATGATAAGATGTCAAATATACATTAAAATGCACTAAAAATACTGCTGCTAGGATGCACTTTGCTTCAGCTAATCACAGCCAAGGGTGGGAACTTTTTCAGCCAATAGAATTGCAGCATTCTGTGATAGCCACCTGGTGAAAATATAGAGAACCTTCCGCAAAAATCCACTATTGTCTTAATATATCTAATAGCGATATAAAGTAACATGAAGACAATATAAATATCGGACATAGTTAATCCGTTTGTATTTGAAGCTTTTACATAGATGTGGTGGTGGTGGATTAGGACTTTACCTCATGTATTCCTGCACCTGTTGGGCTAATTAGGACAGGTAGGAACCATGGCAATGAGACAAAGGGTGAAACAGCCATCCAACTTAGGCTCGACCAGGAATTGAACCCGGGACCCAGTGGTTGGAAGCAGAGTGCGCTACCACTGAGCTAGGCCCCCACCCTCTTACATAGATATTCCTGAATCACTGAACTTGCTTCCTGCTTATTTGCAAAAACTCATCAGTACCCTTATTTATCAATGTCCCCAAATGAACAGTTATTGAGAAATCTGGCTTGTTGTTAAAATTATGGGGCTACATAGGTTCAGTGTCGCTGTGTCCCTTGTTAAGAAGGGTAATGTTGCGCTGTCGATTCTGTCGATTTTTACCCATGTAGACCCCTGAAATTGAAAATTCCAAAGCCAAATACTATGGGAAGTATACCATCCTAATACTGGTCGATTTAGAAGTGAGGTGGTCTTAATGATGAGGTGGCCTTAAGAGGGGGTTCCACTGTAAATGTTCAGTGAAATGCCATTTTGGTGACATGGGGAGAAACAATAACAGCCTACAGGGGCCACTACGACCATAGCGCATTAAAAAAACAATAAGATGACGTCACCACACCATTGTTGCATGGATGATGTTACAATATATATGACGACAAACAATACTTCTGCTACAGCGTCAGTGACTTCTTGTACTTTTTTTCCCCATTGTAAATTGGAAAATACCCACTAAACACATGTTTTCAATCCAGATTCATCTATTGGGGTTAAAAACGAAGCGCTTCTTTGGCTATATGTTGAAAAAGTTTGATTTTATAGAAGCCACTTTGAAACGGCCGCCATCTTGAATCTGGCCAAATTTCAAGATGGCTCCATATACTTCAATTATTATTCTAACCTGGTGCACTTCTACGTGTTAATTTCCTCTCATTAGCCCGCATTAGCATTGGCTCATCTTGTAATGCCACAAACTAATTAACCTTAAACGGTTTGCCATTCAGATTATCTCACAATCTGAGGAGAGATGAATACCAGATTAGTGTAACACCTTTGGCGAACATTTCATACAACAACAAAAACATTAATGGAGTTGTTTCAAAACAACCAGCGGCATAACTTTATAACGTGTGAATTGGTACACAAGCAAAATAACACGAGCAATGCAAACGCATCACCAACATCAACAAAGAAGGCAACATCGACAACAAAACAGCATATTCAAGGACAACATCAACAACATAACAACGATAGCAAGAATAATGAAACAGCAGTAACAGTAAATTCAACAACAAAAGCAGTGCTACAACAACAATAACAGCAGGGACAAAAAAACCACACAAAAAAGACACCAACAATGACAGCATGAACAACCACAACAACAAAAACAACAGCAGCAGCAAGAATGACAACAACAAGTCAACCGCACAGACAGCGGACGCTGTAAACAACAACATCGACAACAACAATGCAACAATGACAACAACGTCAACAAAGACAACAACGACAACAAAGACAACAACGACAACAAAGACAACAAAGACAACAGCAACATCAAGAATGACAACAAGTCAACAGCACAGACAGTGGACGCTGTAAACAACAATGACAACAACGACAACAACGACAACAACGACAAGAACCTCGTTCAATAGAAACTACTGTTGGGCCATGTTTGTTAACCTTTTTTTTACAATATTTCTAAAAGTTGTAGCATTTATTGATGTCACATATCAAAGCAAAAATACACAAAGTCACCAAAGTCATTTTTTCTTTAATCGTCATGTACATAGTACTGACATGACCTTGAGTCATGAATGGATGTCTTTGTTGTATAGAAATAGCCTTGGGGGACATTATATTTTCTTTGGTGTGTACTTCAATAGGTCATTGAAACAAGTGACAACTGAACAATGAAATAATTACCAACATACAGGAAGTTTCATGTCGCAAACATGTTTTAAGAGTTCGTTGCGATAAACAACTCCATTCCAATTAGTTTCCTTTCTATTCCGGTTCCTGTTTTTCCAGTAGTGACCGGAAAGACAGGATGTAACGTCATCCTGTCTGACAAAGGACACAGGTGGATTGGAGGTCATTGTGCAGTAAATTGTTGCATGAAAGATATTATGTTATTATAATGAGTTCAACAGGTAATTATGGATGACACGCATTCCTTCAATACGGCAACTCAGTTATTGCATGGAAATATTATGAAAAAAGTAATAAGTTGGTTGCTATGGGGATTAGGTATGGGGGAATCTGTATCTAACAGGTTTGAACGCATTATTGTATCTCCACATAAGATATAAAATGCAAATTAAAAGACAATAATTTTGACATAAACTAAAAATCACAAGTGATACTACAATCTCCATTTCCCAATTTCCTAGAACTTAATGATTTAGTACTAAACTGCCATTAAGCTTAGAAATAAAAACATTCAAACTAGGCCTAAAACACTTTTGTAACTACAGAATGAAAAACATAGTCCATTAAGATCAGTTTTCACAGTTTCTAACCCCCCCCCCCCCTAAAAAAATACATTAATTTACCTCTATTAAGACCATCAAGTTGAATTTAAGAGTTACATTTGCATTAAGCATGGTCTTAATGCCGAGGTTCTGTAATTAGATAACGGTGATTTATAATCCATTAGAACCTCGGTCTCATGCCACCTCACTATATCAAGACCACTGCATTATTGACCAAGCCTTATTCTTACCAGTATTTATCCTCTATTTGCGGAGAACATGCCTCATAGGCAAGACATTGGCCCAATGCTGTCCATGGAAAGTACAGCCAAAACTAGAAAAATGTTGACATGACCTCACATGCTCTCTTGGTTAACACCACCCTTACTACTAAAGGGGCGTTCACACTGTCACGTATAAGACCTATGTATGACCAAGGTGGGAAAAATAGGCTATACGTGCTCACTCATAGCTCTTTTATGTGAAATTCTTCCCACGAGCATACGTGAGGCACTCATACATCGCTCGCCGGACATCCGCCAACCATTCGTGAGGCATACAAAAGAAATACGTGAGGAACTCGTAGGCACTCATAGATCACTCGTAGATCGCTCGTGGCAAGGATGAGGTGGCGGACGTTCGCCAAGCTTTTTACGAGTGGACGCGAGTGGATGGCAAGTACATATGGATGGACAGTGGCTATGTATGGCCAAGGATGGCCACGGACGTACGTAAAACGTACGTAGAATGTACGTATGTACGTAGAACGCTCGTCAAGTGACTCCCAAGCGAGTTACATAACTAATATAAACAATATCACTCGTAGAACGTCTGCCAAAGTTTTAAACATGTTTAAAATTATTTGCCCTCTCCCATCAATTTTTGCGTGACCAAGAGCGTTCTACGAATTAGCGCTAGTACACGTAAAATTCTCAGCGAGTGAATCACGTATGGACAAGAATGAGCAACAGTAAAAAAAAAAATTCATGTGTCGTCATTCATAGGTCTTATCCGTGACAGTGTGAACGCCCCTTAAGAGAGTAGGCCTATGTGTTGCACCAAATGTAGTCTCATCCAAGAGGTTGTCAAACTTGTGGCTAAGGTGTTAGCCTGTTATACGCAAGGTTGCGGGTTCGAACACCCACCATGGCATGGAGGAGTTGGGCAGATCCTCCTGCAACCACTGCCTCACCCCACCCAGGTGTGATGGGTACTTGGCAATAGGCAACCACAGTGATGGCACTGGTGTGAGCTCTTAAGCCCTGTGGTCAACCCCGTGTTGTAGACTGAATACTCTCTAGGGAGTTGAGAAAGACTCTGGATCGGCCTGCAACAGTACAATTGTGAAGTCGGTCGAGCGTGAGCCTTTGAGTGATAACAGAATATAAACTTCAGTTTCAATTAAATTACAAAACAGTAGCAGAATCTTGTACACATTCCTTATTTACAATTCCACAAACAATCAGGCTTGGTTTCACCTGCCATGACAAGAGCGTCCTAAACATTTCATAAATCTGACACTCTATCTCTGACATAAAAATTTGCTTGAGATTGGAGTGCCATCATAAACAAAACAGGTGGCCCATCCATCTGCTAACCATCTGCTAACCTGAAGATAAATACTTCAAGTTAACCTCTGTGACGTCATAGCCAATGTCAAGGGGCAATTTAAGGTCACAGGCTGATGATAAATAAATCACTTTAGGTATCTTGAAAAAGTCATGAGTATCCATAAATTGTGTTTTGTTGAATTAAGCTACAAGGATTTACTTAATATTATGTAAACATATCTATCTAAATCTCAGGTTAACATATGGGAAGATCCATCTGAATGTGTCTGATCTGCACTAGGAATTAGACAGCTGACTGGTGAAGTGGTTAAGTACATTGCTAGCTCAGCTGAAGGTCCTGGATTCAAATCCTGCTCCTGACCTGCTTACTCTTCATGAGCCACATCTTATTCTGCTGAAGTTGCTCAGATTGGAGGCTGAGATGGTGGTGCCTTTAACTATGTGCCCATGCTTTAGCAAGTTAATAGGCTCCACCCATGGTTTAAATATGGAATGTCATGGTCATTTATCATAACGTCTGCCTTTGGAAGTTGTACATCTGCTTCTGGCAGCTGGTCATTTAGAGTAAGCTTACCAAGCTTCTAATCAGCAATGAGATAATGCAATATATAATCTGTTTTGAATACTGAGTCTTGTCTGCATATAATCATCTGTCATGTACCAGTACCGAACACGAACATTCTATAAAAGCAACCCTGCTGCACAACTCAAAACCCATTTTCCATTTTTGATGACAGAGCAGGATACCCGGATGCATGGGGTTGAATAATGGATGCCCTGGCAACGGGGTCACTCGCATGTCCCCCTTGGGTCATTTCGTGTCATTTTGGGTCAGGCTGGGTCAATTTTGGTCACTCTTTCTCAACTCTTGTTTTATCAATGTAAAAGCCAATCAAATGTGCACGACCCAATATTTTTGATAAATTGTAAGCAAACCATTAATCAACTTGACATTACATGCACCTAGGAGATTAACATAGCATAGCAGATTACATAGATATTTCAGAATGCGTTGCAACAACAAGTATGAGATTAGAACACCTTGGTACTTCACAATTAAGAACACCTCGATTATAAGTCCTCACACTGAAATTGATATTGAAGAAATTACAGAATCAGGACCACCTCATTTGTACAGTGCCTCCATGTAAGACCAAAATTGGTTATTTTGAGCTTCTATATTACTTGGACAGCAGTGAAAAACACATGTTCTTGTTGCTTTCCCTACAAACAATTAATGTAAATGTACTGTTTTTGGGGTAACATTCTGATGGTATGTATTACATGCAATCTACCAACTTTACAATTACATCCCTTGCAGGTCAGTTCTGAGACTTTCTCAACTCCCTGGGGAGTATTCAGCCTTCAACACTGGATTAACTACAAGATCTTAAAAACTCATACCAGTGCCATCACTGTGGGTGCCTATCGCCAAGTACCCATTAAACCTTACCAAGCCACTAAAATGAACAACAACCTCATGAATCGATTTTTGTATTTTTCTTTATGGACATGGATTTTTTTTTCGTTCATTTAATGTCAGATTTATTGGCTAGTTGACCAACTGATAAACTGATCGCCTGGTTTGTAAATCGCTCATACTACTGTGTAATTTAACAGACAGTTTGACAGCTGCTTGAAGCATGTGTAACACTGTTTAAATGTCAAATTCCAGAATTCTGCGTTTGGCCTTAAACAAATAATCCCTACACAGGTGTATACTTAAGCAAGGAGGCTAAAACATTAAACAATTTGCCAGGTGCTTGTAATACATGTACATTTTTTTATGTTGGTGGTGCAATGTTTAAGGGCTGAAATTTGAAGCAAATTAAGTGTGCTTTTTATTTTATTGTTTCGAGATTGTGACTTGTTCAAGAAACCGACATAGCTGAATGCAGATTGGCATAATAAATTAAAATATTATATTCATATAGTAATAAAATGTAATTTTCCAGTTAATACAACATTCAAATGGCTATAGCATGAGACGTTAAATTGGTGGTGTTCTGTACTCGGTGTCTATGCTGGGGCAAGTGAAAGACCCCACCCATGGGGTAAACGTTTAACAACATGGTGTGGACTCCAAGACTTAACATCTTAACATTAGTTCAGCTTGCAGCCGGTCATACAAGATCAACTTTAGACCAGTGGCATTGTACAATACAATACAATACAATGAAATGTCAATAATGTTAATCTCGTAAAGTCACTTTTTTGCATTGTTGTTATTACTCAAAAGAATTAATTTTAATTAGCTAATGCATTAAATAGTTTTTTCAGTGATGAAGTGATATGTATGCACTACTTGACTGTAATGTACTATATAAATTAGATTTTTTACATCAAAGGTAACTTTTGGGACATTAACAGGAGATTTGTTGACATTTTTAAAAATTATCTTCAGACATATTTACTGTGTCTACTGAGTTATGGTCAAGTTTATGTAGATAGAAAGTTAATAAACTTTAGTAAATGTCATAAACGTATAGACATAATTAGTCATAATCACTGAGTAGTCTACAGTCAAAAACCTGTCAATTGACATGATATTGACTGAGACTGAGCTGAGCTGAGTCAAACTGGTTTTGGAGGATCAGTGATTTTAGACACAGTCAAAATGTCTAATATCTAGTCAAAATATTTTCAGTGACATTGTGGCATTAATTGCAAATCCCTAAACCCAAGCTGATAAATACACAGGTACTCATAACTACTGTTATCAAGTATATAAAATTATACTTATATCATGCTGTGCAAATGTAATATCTATTCCTTATAGTGCAATTACTATTATTATTTGTCCTCAGACATTGAATGTGTAAGCTAACCAATACCAATTGTTTGATCCAGTTAGTTTCATAAAATATGGTCGACTCTATAGACCGCTGATGCAACCTATTCCTGGCTGTAGCTATAACTGGCTAAAGCCAGCCACTTCTGTCTACTCCTAGCTTATAGTCGGCTTACACCTACCACCACTGAAAAAATATAAACCTTGGTAAATACAAGAATTGTATCTAATATATCATAAACCTGTATGTACAATAGACATGCATCTTTTCAACAAAAAATTATATATATGCATAATTCTCAACAAGTGCACCTAATGGCGCTGCACGTACTTTTAGATCCAGCTTTGAGTAGTCAGCTATGGTCATACAGTGCCTAGTAGCATCGTAAAGTAGAAGTTGTCTAGCTTTGTCTAGGTTTAATTTGACAGTCCGTTTTTAATGAAACTAACTATGTACAATCGTCGTCAATCTTGGCTGAATTTTTTAACAAAATTTTGGATGGATACCGGTGAAACAAACATTTGTCTGAAACAGACAATCATTTTCAAGAGTGAAGATAATTAATAAATTATCTTCAGTTAATTCAAATTGAATACTGTTCAATATAAACAAATAAATTATATAAATCAAGCCAACTTCTCTCATCAACTAAACTCAGTATTTTAGGCACACACTACACCAAGTCTTGTATGCTACCTATTCACTTTGATAATACATAGCTCCCAGATAACAAAAAAATGCAGGCCTGTTTATCAGAGCAGAGAATTATATATATCCACCGATTTGACAGGTCCTCCAGAAAGGATTAGATTTCTTGGCGATTTCTTGAGTTTTTATCCCTTTCCTCTATAAATAAAAACCAGCACAGCAGAACTAATGTATGTGATGTTTATTAGCTTCACTGCTCAGAAAGAAAGGTCGAAATATAAAGTACAATAAATCAGAAATAATATGAGCTCTATATGAAGAAAAGAGAAGGCAGGCTGTCATTGCAATTATGGTCTTCATTAATATTGTTTATCTAATTAGATGAGGTTATTAATTATGTTGTTAGGGGAAAATATAGCTACGTTTAGATGCAGAAATTAACTACATTTGTTGAAATTCGTTAATTTTCTTGTCAGTGTTATACTCGTAAAATGCCTATTTTTTACGATTTCTTTTAGCATACCAGTCAGTAAGTCAGTCAGTCAGCCAGCCAGCCAGTTATCCATCTATCCATCTATATATCTATCCATCTACCTACCTACTTACCTATCTATCTATATGTCTATCTGTCTATCTATATCTATATATCTATCTATATCTATATGTCTATCTATATGTCTATCTATCTGTCTGTCTAGCTGTATAGCTGTCTATCTATCTGTCTGTCTATCTGTCTATCCATCTATCTGTCTATCTATCTGTCTGTCTATCTATCTGTCTATCTATCTGTCTATCTATCTGTCTGTCTGTCTGTGCTAAAGCATGAGAGAAATGTGTTAATTACAACTTCTGCCAGATCCAACTGAATGAAATACGTGAGTTTTGCATTAATGCAGAGGACCAAAAACTTGCTAATCATAGTATATGACCAGACAAGTTATCACTCTTCATACTAAGATTCTGGTGTAAAATATAACACAAAGTTAATTGGAAACCAGACAGATCCAATTAGCTCAAGAAAATTGAAAAGTGAGATAAACTGGGATGTTTAGTAATTGACTTAAGAGAACATGAACATGGATATCTATGATAGTATACTGTTCGAAATATATACTTCTTACTTATTTAATATTTTCTTGGTTTTATTTTAAACTAGTACATGGCCAAATGTGCCGCGTGCGTTTTCCATGAGAAGGATAAACGCATGGAAAACAATTTCCATGCATTTATTCAAACGCATGGAAATCACACGTAGCTTATTTGGCCATGTAATATACTGACTTGAATTATTTTCCTAAATTATTTTCCTAAATGCCCAATGTGGAGGTGTTGTCTGGACCGACAGACTCCACCAGGTCATTTCCATGTACCCAGAAAGGACGTTTATTACAATAAATGAACATTTCTTCTTAAACGATACCAATTCCATGCATATTATTTGGTGCCCCCTTCACGGCCAGGACTCTGTGCCTCCCCCAGCAATGTTTCTAGAGAGGACAACAAAATACTATATAGCAACAAGAAACTATTACTCGGAGTCCACACCATGTTACACATTTACCCGCATAGACACCGAGTACAAGGGACCGCCAATTTATTGCTCATGCGATCGACATCCAGCTGGGATGTAGCGCTTGCATTTTTTAGTTAGAAACCTCACAACAGAAAATTTACTCTTCCTTTATTCAAGAGAACAAAAAAATTTTTGAAATATGTTCTCGTTTGCATATTATATGTACAATGTGCAAGTCCATCATAACTCAACCGTTTCCAGATGTCTCCTGGCAAGACATTAAAGTATGAGTGTGTTGAATGATCAATCTTGACTGACTGTCGGTCTCTCTCATCATAAAAGCGTGGGGGCCTAGATCAGTGGTAGCATGCCGGGCTTCCAACCGCTGAGCCCTGGGTTTAATTCCCTGTTGAGCCTGAGCTGGATGGCTGTTTCATCCTTCGTCTCATTGCCATGGTCCCTGCCTGTCCTAATTAGCCCAACAGGTGCATACATACAGGACGTCAAGCTCTAATCCACCCACTCACTCTCATCATAAAACCAAAGAACTGCGGAACTATGAGCTCCGCATACCTATCAGTGTGTTTCGGTGCCTAAGGTATGATGGAAAACTAATGATAAAAGTACAGGCTTGGTTGAGTCTGGCCAAATAATGTTTCCACTACAAAGTAATATACCACACTAAATTCGCAGAAAATCTTTTTGACTTCTATCTTAGTTATTTGTTGTTATCTAGAATGAATGATACCCCCATAACTATTTTGGCCAACTTTTCAAAAAATGTTTTATGAGAGTTCATAATAAATCAGTGTCATTGTACATAACCTTGAGGCCTATTTTTTTGGCTGTAACATATTTTCGTCCTTGCTTTTTGAGATGTGGTGCGGATACAATATGTAGAAGGTACAATTATTTATAGGTCTAGTATCACTTCAAAGTAGCTAAATTTTTGCGAAGGATATCACTCTGACAGAACTACAGTACAATTCATAAATTCAGAACCTCCAACTACAGCAACCGAGGCCTAGGACCAATAACTATCTAGAAATATCTATTTGTTAGGTCAACTTAAATCCTTCATTAACTTAAACACGTAGGTCGACTGTTATCATTGCCAATAATTGGCAATAATATATATTTGTAACAATATGTAACCAGAATATTTTTTTGTTTAACTACATCGGTACAGTATTAGTGATATTTTAGTTTATGAAAATCCAACCAAATGATATTTCAAACAGTTTTTGGTTGTGGCATATTACATTATAAATGCAACCAGTGTTTTAATATCAATTATCACGTATTTATGGCATTAATTATATGTTGTTACAATTTCATGACAGTATGTATACACAGTAGCTTCTATATGACAGATAATAGCTAGACTGTATGATTTTAGTGACAGGTGACAGGTTGTTCAAGTAGTGGTCTAGCTCAGTCTAGCTCCGTCTAACTCCATTTAGCTCAGTCTCACTCAGTCTCACTCAGTCTCACTCAGTCTCACTCAGTCTCACTCAGTCTCACTCAGCAGCTCAGTCTAGTGCAATCTAGTGCAATCTAGCTGTCTAGCTTAGTCTAGGTCAGTCTAGCGCAGTATAACTCAGTCTTGCACAGTCTAGCTTAGTCTAGCCCAGTCTAGCGCAGTATAACTCAGTCTTGCACAGTCTAGCTTAGTCTAGCCCAGTCTAGCGCAGTATAACTCAGTCTCACTCAGTCTAGTGCAGTCTAGCTCAGTCTAGTTCAGTCTAGCGCAGTATAACTCAGTCTTGCACAGTCTAGCTTAGTCTAGCTCAGTCTAGCGCAGTATAACTCAGTCTTGCACAGTCTAGCTTAGTCTAGCCCAGTCTAGCGCAGTAAAACTCAGTCTCACTCAGTCTAGTGCAGTCTAGCTCAGTCTAGCTCAGTCTCGCTCAGTCTAGTGCAGTCTCGCTCAGTCTAGCTTAGTCTAACTCAGTCTAGTGCAGTCTAGTGCAGTCTAGCGCAGTCTAGCTCAGTCTAACTCAGTCTAACTCAGCAGCTCAGTCTAGCTCAGTCTTACGCAGTATAGCTAAGTCTAGCTTAGCCTCGCTCAGTCTCGCTCAGTCTAGTGCAGTTTCGCTCAGTCTATCTTAGTCTAGCTGGCTGGCAAAAGACTAAAAAGTTTAAAATGACATTGAATTGATAACTGATAACTCATCATATTTTCAGTCAAGCTATTTAATATCCATCTACATGTTTGTGACCTCAACATGTCCGTCTCGGTAAAATTCATTCATTCATTTAATTGTATTGTGTTGTATTGTACTGTATAATGCTACTGGTCTGAAACTTATTCAACTTATTTATGACCAGCTGCCCATGGCAGACGTAATGATGAGATTATAATGTTTGGGTAAAGCTAAAAATGGTTCATTGTTATTGCTAGAAATATTTATCTGCCCCCAAAGGGAAGGAAATTATACAGAATGGTACAGAAATTACAAAAAAATAAAAATTTAAGGAAAATATCATGATCATTTGGTTCAGTGTAATGTAATTTACATTCATAAGATACACGAAATATGAATTGAATGTATTGAAACTATAGTGAATGCGTATTATATATCTATTCTGGAAGTACTATACTTCATTATAAATCATGTAGTACAATTTGTACAAGGGCTCGGTAAATATATGCAACTCTCTTGGGGTATGTGGTACGCAGTACTACAGCTTGACAAACATAGTACTCGCTCATACATAACTTCACAAATGTATTCCCATCTGTTTGACTGTAAATAAACTGGCCTGGCTAGTCATGTCAACATTCAATTAGACAACTATGCTGTCTTGCTATGTGTGGTTAGCAGTGTGTTAATCAGTTATAGCAAAACATGTCTGACCAAAGTATGGTCTGACCCAGGTAGCATTCCAAATCTTATCGACCTATACATCAAAACGATGAATTGGAATAGTTCAGCTATCTATGAGGAGGGAGAGGAGGAGGAGAATGAGGGGAAGGAGGAGGAGGAAAAGGAGGAGAAGAGAGAGGAGGAGGATAAGGGAGAGGAGGAGGAGGAGGAGAAGGGAGAGGAGGAGGGAAGAGGAGGAGAAGGGAGAGGAGGAGGATAAAGGGGAGGTGAGGAGAAGGAGGAAGAGGAGGAAGAAGAGGAAGAGGAGGAGAAGGGAGAGGAGGAGGATAAGGAGGAGAAGAGAGAGAAGGGGGAGAAGGAGGAGGAGGGAGAGGAGGATGAGGGGAAGGGAGAGGAGGAGGAGAAGAGAGAGGAGGAGAAGGGAGAGGAGGATGATAAGGGAGAGGAGGAGGAGGAGTATAATTTGATGTTTTGATGGATGGGTGAATTTATCAATCTATGGATGGATTTATGGATCTCTGAATGGGATTGTGGCTCTATGGATTTATTTTTGGATGATTCTATGGAATATGGATAGTATACGGATCAATATATAAATTCCAGGATTAATCTATGGATGAATTTATGATTATGGATTTATCTATGGATGATTTATGTTTGAATCTGTGGATGGATGGTTGGATGGATTGGAAAAATAACCTACACAGACTTCAACATGTCTGCAACACTTTTGCCTCATAATGAAAATTATACATTATCTTGTTAAATCACAAAAACATAAATCGATAACTATATACTTAAATACTTGGGAGGATACCCTCTATACCAACAGGCTGCAGAAGCATTATTTTTGTTGTTGAGGGGCTTACACCCACTGAGAAGGGGTTTGGCTAAATACCCTTTATCTACAGGGGTTAAAACCCTCTGGTCCGTACCAATATCAGGTGGGGCCCAATGTGGTACAATGGGGGTAAAATGGGCAAAATTGGACCTCCTGCCTTAGACATACAGGTGTCTGTATCTATGACCTGTCACTGACCTCTTTGAAGCACTGGCAGTGGATAAACTTGAATATTTGCACATCTTTACAGCTGTTAGTTATGTAGGATGTTATTAGTCAAACTGTCAATGAGTTGTCATTTATTTACGGATAAGGCAGGTTATGATGGCATTATCATGGCATGATATTTAAACATGCCTTTTCATAAAAAAAATATATAGATAAAGTTGGACAAGGCTATCCCTTGTCATGTTATATTTGAAAAGTAATATTGAGCTTCACAATAACTAAACGTTGCTACAGTACAAGGGCCAGACTGAGCTAGACTGAGCCAGACTGAGCCAGACTGAGCCAGATTGAGCTAGACTGAGCCAGACTGAGCAAGACTGAGCCAGCCTGAGCCAGATTGAGCTGAACTGAGCCAGAATAAGCCAGACTGAGCAAGACTGAGCTGGACTGAGCTAGACTGAGCCAGACTGAGCTGAACTGAGCCCGATTGAGCTAGAATGGGCCAGACTGAGCTAGACTGAGCCATACTGAGCTGGACTGAACTGGACTGAGCCAGACTGAGCTGGACTGAGCAAGACTGAGCTGGACTGAGCTAGACTGATCCAGACTGAGCTGAACTGAGCCAGACTGAGCCAGATTGAGCTAGAATGGGCCAGACTGAGCGAGACTGAGTCATACTGAGCTGGACTGAACTGGACTGAGCCAGACTGAGCTGGACTGAGCCAGACTGAGCTGGACTGAGCTAGACTGAGCCAGATTGAGCAAGACTGAGACAGCCTGAGCCAGACTGAGCTGAACTGAGCCAGACCACTAGTCAAACACACTGCAACATACAGCTAAACCAAGAAATTGAGCTAAAGCTGTCTACTGGAAGCTTCAGTAAACTATTTCATAAGGATTAATGTACTAATTTATGTTAACTCTGAGGTCTTATTTATCTGGTATATAATGCCTAAGCATCTGTGCAAGTTATACTTTCAAAAAAGCCTCCTTTGTAGGAGCCTGGCAGGAGTCCTGTCATTTTCCCTGGTACTTTGCAACAGATTGAATAAATATTGTCTGGACAGTATATACGCATCAGTGCCAACTGTCATCAGTTCATATAATAATAATTCGGTTTTTATCGGCAGTTCATTCAGTGATAACATCAACAATTTTTAAGAAGCAGAAGTTGAAATTGCCGATTCATTGCATGTAAATGATGATTGTGTACAAATAACGCCGTGTCAGGGTTTTTAATAGCGTGTGTACTATTTTTTTTCCAGCATAGAATAGGTTCAGCTAGGTAGGAAGGCTGTAAAACTGTGTGCGCATAGAATCCCATGAATAAATACAAAGACTGCTGCATGGCCCTCATTCTGCGAACTAGGACGCAAATAAGGGCCATGCTTGCTTGGCTACCTTCGTGGTCATGCACTCATCAACACGTATTATTAAAAAAGGACTCTTTGCTATTGATCTGCCCAAATTTTGTTAAATTTCATAACATTTTTTATAATCTTAAATATGTTTCATTGTAATTAATCTGACAGGAAATAATAGATACAATACAAGAAATACACGAAAGTAGCTGTACAGTGCACATATGACACTAAACTATTGTATTGCACAAAATATCATTGTAGAAAGCAATAATGGATTTTATAATACTTACAATAATGGAACTTTCATACCACACTCAAAAGACACCAATTTAACTTTAAAAGGAACAGGCTGAAGTTGCCCTCGAACTTTAATATCTCAAGCTAACTAAGAAAAAACAGGTGAAAAGAAAAACATCATAAGGTGGAGCCCATTGCCTCAATTTCAGTTTTGCTTTAATAATGATTTAACATAATTAGGTGCTTTGATATAAAATATGACAATTGCAATTAAAGGGTAACAAGATGCCTCCAACGCCATGGCACACCAGATGAAAGAAGGTAATTGCAAGCAAAAACTAAACAGGTACAATAAAGAATTTCTGTTCCAGGAAGATCATTTCGGACAGGAAAAGATAATTATGAGCATAAAGAAAACATAATTTGGAAACATTGTAATGGAAATTAACAAAAAGAAGAAGAAAGAAACACAAATTATAAGTGAAATATGAATGTTTGAAACAAATATTTAATGCATGTTTTTTATAGACAAATGTATAAATGTATCCAAAATTCATTCATCATTCCTTCAATCAATCAATCAATCTATCTATCTGTCAATCAATCTATCTATCTATCTGTCAATCAATCTGTCTATTTATCAATATATCCATCTGTCTATCTAATTTATCTATTTATCTATCAATTTATCTATCGATCTCATTAAATATTTTGACATTTAAATTAAATTATCTCTCAAGACAGCTGTGGTCTCTCAAACTGTTTTTACATTGTTATGTCAAAAAGATGAAAATTTATGAATTAATAAAACTAGCCGGTTTATGTGGATTTCAATAAATCTTCCGTTAATTAGAAAATTTTAAACCTCTTTAAGAAGTAGGGGCTGCTTTTTAAGGCCTTATAATAGCATAACGCCTTTCAGCTGCAGAATTTACTGTTTAATTTACAGTCATAATTCTGACATCTGGTTAAAGACAATGTTTTAAAAAAAAATTATTTTAAAGTTAGATGATTAATAAGACAATATCGCTTACTTTGGCAACAAAACAAAATTTTCGTTCTCAATAATGAAGGCCAGGATGCTTATCATGCTTATGTGACTAGCTTGTAGAGGCAGACATAATGATGAGATGATGAGGCTTAATGGCCACGCTGTGTGTGATATACAATTTATACACTCCTGGGCATAAAAGATGAGCCAAGTCAGAATTTCATGTCATTTTAATGATGCTTGCTTTCAACACGAAATACAGAGCCATGTTGCATTATATTGTTATGTATCACACATTTTCCCACTCAAATTTCACTGCTTTCTAAAGCTCCTCTGTGTTTGCAAACTTCCTTCCAGTTAGTTTGCCCTCCGTGTAGGCCCACAGGTTCTCTATTGACTTTGTTCCGGCCAAAATTGCGTTCTAATATTGTTTTGTCACTTTTGCTGTGTGAGCAGGGGGATTATCATGCTGGAATATTACACTTTCATTGTTTTCACCAGGGAAAAGTTTCCTAATACTAGGGAAGTATTCAGCTGCATTTACAGACTTATCACACTTGAAGGCAGCTCAGACCATGATTCCACCTGCACCATGCTTGACTGTAGTGGTAATTCAGTCAGGGTGAAATCAGAGCATCAGAGAACAATTCTAACAGAGATTCATCACTCCAGATGACCTTATCAAACCACTCTTCATCAAGATTATCATACTCCTGAGTGGAAACACAGCCTATCCCTGATGTTCTTTTTGGATAGAAGTGGCTTGTTGGCACACCTTTTTGAAGAAAAACCGTATTGTGATAGCCTTCTGCTAATCATCGCTAATGGTCCGTCTTGAAACCTTGTTACCACTGGCAGTGGCGAACTCCTGTGCCAAGTTTTGAGGGACTTTATCCTGTCCTTTAACACAGCAAATATGAGATTGTCATCAGCAAATATGAGACTGTCATATTTTTTGGTGGTCACCTTTGGCCTTACAGACCCCCTTGCCTTTGAATGGACCCTGTGGTCTTGAATTGCAGATTAATTCTTTATTTTCAGTGTCATGCCACCCTGGCGCAGACCAATGTTGCGGCTTTTGATCTCAGCATTGCAGTGATACTTGCATTTTACCTTGGTCAAATTGCATTTGTATCGATAGGATGGATGACCTATTAGGTTTTCCATCCATTACTAACCATCTAATTGGCTAGAAGTTGGGTACGAAGTGATATTTAAAGGCTACAAGTACTACAGGATGAACAGATTGGCTTGGCTCATTTTTTTTGCCCAGGAGTCTACATTTACCCTATAGGTGGGTCTCTTACTTTCCTCAGCATAGAACCAAGTACAAGGTACCACCGATTTAACATACTGTGCGATTGACATCCAGTTGAGATGTTGCTCATGAAGAGTGCCTGGGCTGGGATTTGAACCTGGGTCCCTCAGTTTAGCTAGTCAAAGCCTTAAACACTAGACCACTCCGCTTCCCGATAATGTGCAAAGATTTTTTGGTATTACTCTAGTCCTATGGCTTAAATATTTTGATCCGGAAATCATAGGCATACATGTAAAAAGTTGTGGTTTCCATGGCCATCAAGGAGCTGTATGCGCTGGGCTATATTGACTATTGACAGAAAGGCTAGTCCAGGATGACAAGGTGTACCACAAGGGACTGGCATATGATGCATAACTATTCGCCCAGACAAAACAGCAGGCTTTTTAGATGAGAGATGTAGGCAAACAAGCACTGCAGATTGAGAAAAGCTTATGAGAAATACAGCTGGTCTAAACATAAAGAACTCCTCTCTCTATAGGCCAGGCCATAACTAGTTTCATTCAAACTAATGTCCTTGTGCTTTTTGAAGCTGAACAAAATGGACAGAAATATTTGCAATACATAAGATCAAACTTCAACTTTTTAACTGCTATTGTTACCTAGAGCTGTAATAATTTCAATGTTGGCTACATTTTCCAGAGTAAATCCTGATATTTTCTTATGACCATGTAGCCAATATTCATATGTTATAACACCAAATGGCTCATAGGTGGCATGCACGTCAGCGGCTTTTGGCCTTGGTGAATGTCTCCTATGACCATAATATATTAACCAGTTTCCTTGATTATTTTTGTTCATGTAAATTGTAAGTTTATGGTCAAATAAATACTTTCTGTCTGTCTGTCATGATACAATTAATGGCCACTATGAGCACAAGAAGGCTAAAACGTGTCAATGGACAGATGAACGATTGAGCACTCAGGTTTAGGACTGACAAATCCCTCTAGCCAACAAGTTCAAATTTCGTATATATTTGCATGTGTACTTGAAACAGTGTCATAAACACAATGTGCAGTCATCAATTGTCAGCCTTGGAGGTCACCGTATTATCAGTGGCATGCAATTCAGGATTTGTCACACAAACACTTAATACACTGACCTCTAATTGATGTTGATTTACACATTTTCATTCATTATATCTAAAAAACTTACGGGTTTCTATATAAATAATAAAAAATTGAATTGTTGGTACACACATTGATGTATATTTCATAAAATATAAAGCGGCACCATGAGAGACATTTGTGTCCCAACTAAGCCATATTTCCCATTTACTGCAATATTTTATTAACTATTGGACTCTCAGAATATTTTGTTTTAACCGAAACTTCACTGTTCTGTCTGCCTTGCAATTGGTGAACAAACTTTGGACCATGGCATTTTATATACTAGCTATGGTGACCACATCACCCAAATATTACTCAGATATCTCACCATTGAGACCTGGAAAATGTACACCAAGGATCATCTTCTATGAATGTATTTAAGTCAAAGCTCAAAACCTACCTCTTTATTGAATATTTTAACAGAACAAACTTTTTTCTTAAGCTTTTTCGATTTTTACCTTTTCTAGTAATTTTATAATATTAAAAATTTAAAAATTTTAATTATATGTCGTCAACGTTTAGAGCAACTGTGGATTTTGATGCTTTATAAAATTAATTTATTATTATCATTATTATGACCAAGTTCTATAGTAAAATATTGATTAAAATCAATATCAGATTTCTGTTATTTTAAAAAGCAGAACCACAACAAGGTTGAACCAACCTTGCAGTTCTCATTGAAGAAGACCTTTCTCTAGATTAACAAAGTTTCAGAGTGATTATCAGCTAGAAAGATTGGTCTAAATAAACGTAATTTACTCAAGAATGTTTGCCCTTTAAACAGGAGTGGCAGAGTGCTTCACAAAAGCTATCAAAAATGTTTGAAGTAGGTTTATCAGCATGAGAAAAATTGGATAGAAGATGATTCAGATAAACATATTTCCAACGTTAACATGATAAACTTAGTATGAATGGTTCGCATAAGCTGGCATGAAAGAGTAACTAACAGGACATGGTAATCTGGCAAAGTATGAAATTGTCATTACCTAACCTATTACTTGCGGAAATGGTCCAGACTTGTTGTTTACGATCTGAAAATTGAGGCAAGCATTTATTTGGCAACTTACAGCCATATTGTCATGTATTTAAAATGTTAAGAGTACTTTTTTTTATAAGAAAATATAGTTAAAGTCTAGAATATAGTTTAAAGCTATGACTTAACCTCAAGAATTCAGAGCCTTAACAAATGCCTTATATAAAGATACTTAAGAATGACTTAAGGATTGTGACTCCTGTCCACCCCAGAGCACAGGCCAGTAGCAGGATGCCATGTGTATGTGCACTGAAGGGGAATAGCCAATAGAATGGATACCCCTGGAAAAAGGGCTCTTGATATTCTTGGGTTTGAGGAAAGAAAGTCAGTTTGTCAGCTATAGCTGAACTTTACATTGTGCTGTACTTTCCATGTATACTCTGGATTAAAAGCCACCATTTCTATGCCAAGCTACACTCTGTGTTAAAGAGTTATTCCTCATCTTTAAGACATCACATAGTGCATTACAATATGTGCGCAAACGGATAAGAGCTGTATCGTGAAAATAAGCAAAGTGACAGCGAAACCGTCATTAGAATACTCAAGCCCAATACTAAGGGACGAGTTTCTGGCGACCACTCAGTTGCACTGTGTTGCAACTCAGTCGCTGAATATCAAACACTGCTTGATATTGAGCAACAGAGTCGCTGGTGATTTTGGGTGATTTTGCCGCGTGTATTAACCAGCAACTGAGTTGCTGGAATCTGACCAATGGGGTATTATGAAAATGACCTGACCCCATCTGTATAATGAGGTAAACATGAAGTCATTTAAGTTGCTGGCGATCCCTCGTGTGTACTGGGCTTAAAAACTTACACTTAGATACTCAGACCTTTGTAATTTTGCCAAGAAATAGTACAGTTGTGTATGTTCTCTGGCTAGGTAGTCATTAGCATCAATAAATTACTTATAAACCTAGGGGTGACAACATATTTATATGCTTCCAACCTTGGATAAACCAGTTATATCCAAGATCTTAATTTACTTCAGCACAATCCTCCTATTTTCATATATCCATATGGTTAGTAAATAGTAGAGGTTTACAGATCAACACTTTTCATGATTATATAATTGTTTACATACCACCCAGCTGCACTAAAACTTGCAGAAACAAATGATTTATGAACATATTAGTACTATGGCCTTCCTCGCTAACTTCCTTATGTTGTGGTAGAATATCCTCATTTTCCTAATTTATTGCAATGGGGAGAAAAAGTAACAGAGCCTACAGGAGTAGTACATAAAGAACAATAAGATGACGTCACTACACCACTGTTGCATGGATGACGTCACAATAAAGACAACGTCATCAAGCAATACTTGTCCGTTACGGCGTCAGTGACCTCTTGGGTTATTTTTTCTCCCTATTGGTACATGGCCAAATGTGCGTTTTCCATGCGTTTGGATAAACGCATGGTTTTTGCCTCATTATAATTAGCTAAAAACCATGCGTTTGGATAAACACATTGAAATAGCACATGGCACATTTGGCCATGTATTTTAAAACTCTAATGATAAGTGGCTCTTTAACTCCTGCACCCAATGAGTTTATTTTAGACTGAATTAAAGTGTTTTAACCTCATCATAATTAGGCAAAAACCATGCGTTTTCCATGCGTTTATCCTTCGCTCGGAAAACACACGTGGCACATTTGGCCATGTACAACTATAGAGGTCAACCCCCAATTCTAAACGAGGTACACTCGGCGACAGTGATTTTCGCCACGACAACGAGATTTGCCACCCCTGTAAAACAGGATTATACACATTGCCATGATTTGATTTGCTACAAAACTAATTGTACAGATCATTGTCAGTGTTCTTACGCTGTGGCAGCCATCTAAAAGGTGTTTATTGTAGTTTTAGGGGGGTGGCGAATCTCGCTGTCGTGGCGAAATTCACTGTCGCCGAGTGTAATAATGATATAATTTATGAGCCATACTTATATGGTATAATGGTATAATGGAAATGACATCAGACGCATTGTAGTATTACAACAGACGTTTCGTAGTAATAAATAATGACAATAGATGCATCGTAGTATCATATACACCTAGAAGTAGGTATTATTAGTCTCCATAAGTTCGTGGAAATTGGCGCCAAAAACCCAAAATATGCGCGCGTGAATTTCCTCTGGCCAGCACCATCGGCATTTTGTTGTCTCAAAAAATAAAAGAAAACATTGTACTTACCAATTGCTTGATTTCTGTTCTACAAGGCCGTAGTAGTATGCCAGGGGCCTTTTTTTAAATGATCTTTCAATGTTGTCCTTTAATTGTGCACCATTAGCAGCCAGTGATCTGTTAATTGTCCATGAATTGTTATCTTTTTCTTTTCATGTGAATCTGGACACTTCGGACAAGGGCAGGTATCCGGTAACGGAAGCAAATCAGAAGTGAGAAGGGTAAATTAAATTACTCCCAAAGCCAATATCCGGAATCAGAGGGAAATAAAGTTCCTTCAGCAACTTAAATTAATGGTACTTGAAGCAATGGAATGGTCAATAAAGAACTTGTTCATATCGTTAGGATTTTCAGTGGCTGTTTTTTAAATCCGGCAGATTGTTTTTTTCACTACTTTCCTGGAGCAAACAAAGTACCACACAAGTTAGTCAGTACAAGGCAGATCAACTTCCTCTTTAGAACGCAATCTGGATACACCAGCCAGTCTCATAAGGGTAGCAGACAGGAACAACAACGCAGCCTGATGTACAAATTAGCCCTGTTTAACCCTGCTACTATTAATAGCACAGTATCTGACACCGCGAACTATTTATAGCACACTTAAGCGTCTCAGCTCTTTCAGCTGTTTCAGCTTCGGAGTAAGGACACTGTCCCTGCGGATTGTGTTGGTAAATGGTCTTCAGAAGGCAGAAATGAAGAGTAATTGCTGAGAATTCTTTTCTGATGAGTCCTCAGCTTCACTTAATATTCCCCAGAGAAAAAGACATTGTCAGTGGAAGATCATTTCACACTTTGATAGATCAGACGGTTTCTCTCTCCCGGCTCACGGTCTCCTCTTCTCTTTACTCTTTGTTCACTCTTTGTTCACTCTTTGTTCACTCCTTGTTCACTCTCTTGACAGTTTAAACCTGATTGTCATCTGTCAGGGCTTAGAGTTGTCACAAGACTGTTGCTATGGCAACTGTAGGGTTTCTTATTTAAGCTACTTCTTCAATGTTGCTTAGCTTAAATAATTTTGCTTAAATAACCCCTTTCAGTACCCCTATTTCAAATAGCTTCTTTCTTGATGATGCCAATATAGATATCCTCTCAGTTGTAGGACTGGAGAAACTGATAGTTTGTTGAAAGTATACTTCTGAGCAAAATTTCCCCCAAAATACTGTCTGAAGTTAAGAGTTGTGAAACTGTTTTGACAGTAATCCTTGCGTTGCTTTCATGCAAATACCATCAACTGGTCCATCCTAACTGATGCTTGTTTCGACATTTCTTGTTTACCCTCCACAAAAATGACGTAGTTTGTGTACACAGTTGCAGTAATAGGCCACAGCTATTAGTTTAAATGATTTACGTCCAGATGATGAGAAACAATGATGTTTGTCCAACTTGGCCTTATGTATAATAAAACACCATCCACCAAGATCATGGCATAAATAATGGTATCAGAAATCATCAGTCAAATGTTTCGTCAATTATTCATGATACTGTTGCAGATTGCCATGGTTTCTTTTATGACGTGGTAAGTCGCAGATATGATTTCACAGAATTGATCGTCCGTCCACAACATTCACAGTACCGATATGTCACTTTGATACAAGCAAAAAAAAAAAAGGGTTGGAAACACCCTCCGATTATATCAGTAAAGTGTTTCAATTGTCATTTTCGCTTCAGTAAAATATGTGTGCCGCACAAAATTGCCCCCTGTATAAGCTGGCTGAATGCTGATGTTGCAAATCTAAATCACTGTGCAAAGTATCGAATCGATATGGCGATCCTGATATATCGATAATCGGTAATTATTGTAATTACCATATCACCATCATATTTCATTTGTTGTCGCGCATCAGGGCAGTTGTCAGACTTTCTGAAATAAAAAAGACATAAAATATTTAGTATAAACTGGTAATTTACATACATTTTATATGTATTAAATACACACAATAATTTAGCAAAGACTATAATTCAGGCAACTGCACCATTCAAATTGATTTTGTTATGACATTTTACAAATTGTACCATCCATTTATTTTGCTTTGGAAATTATTGGATATCCAAGGTGATAGGTGAAATCTATCTTGAAACTGGCTTGTGTTCAAAACTACATCTTTTTCAGTATGGCAATCAGCTTGTCAGTGTTGCGATCAGTTTGCCAGTGCTGTAATCAGTTTGCCAGTGCCGTAATCAGTTTGTCAGTGCTGTAATCAGTTTGTCAGCCAGTTTATCAACCAGTTACGAATCGAACTAGCAACTGAACAAACAAATTTATCACGGCAGAAAACGATTCAAGTGTTGAAGCAACTTTTAGTAACCAAACCTGCATTTTTGCAAAACTTGGGAGTTTCAGAGAAGAAATTTAATGAATAAGGAAAAGTAAATTGTTTTAAAGATATTCGAGTTGATATCAGAAGAAGAAAAAATCAGATGCAAATGTACAATTTAGATAAAGAATTATCTCAAAAGGGTTAAGATCCACTGCCTCAAAGTTCTAACAACAGTACATCGTTTAAAGTTTAATAAATTATTATTTGTGTTTTTGATTTGGAAAACAAACCAATTAATTGCCATGGAATTATGAATATGATGATATAGGTTTCATATCCAATGATAAAAAGCAATAAAAAAAACTCATTTATCATGGTAAATGATGGTTGGAGCAACTTTCAACTACCAATTAAGAGTTTTTCAAACCTAAGTTTAAGAGAAGAAACAATTATTTAAGAGATAAGATCAGTTAAATACCATCAATGAGATTGCATCAGACATAAATTAAGGACGGGCTATTTAACCTTCTAACCAATGTAAATCTTTCACAATTTACGAAATTTTGACAAAATTTTACTGCAATTTGAATAAAGCTAACTCAATCATTGCAAGAACAAAGTGTGGTCAGTCTTCCATGCGTAATAAACATTTAAAAATAAAATATTAGTTATGACTAAATGGAAATAAGTTAACCATAATAAACATGACTTACCTTGTTTATTATTGTTTCATTTAGTCAAACAAAATGTTGTCTAAGTAAATTATGACACATACCACTCATCAATCGACATTTAAAAAAGCTGTCTATCATATCCAACAAAGTTTCGTCAGGAGCAAATCCAAAGTAAAGAATTTCCAAATAATTATATTTCTTGTAAACGTAATTTCACCTTTCAACAGCAATTAATAATTCTCTACAGTCTCACTGAACTGTCCCACTGAGCTGGTTTCAAAAAAGTGATGAGTTTTAGCAAGGCATCTTTCTTAGTGTTGCTACTGCTAGCTTGAATGCGTTGTGCAGGCCCAGGCAACATAGAACCTCCTTGATGAACGCCAGCCCACAGCTAGTACTACCAATAGCCGCTAGGGAAATGTATTCGTTGCTGCAGGCACTGAATTTGCTTTCCTGCAGATGCGTGGAGGCTGTTGAAGCAACCCACACGAAGATGTCAGAAACCATTTCTGATCCAGTTCATTTAGTTCATATCAAAGTAATGTTTAATGAAGTTTAATGAAGCAATTAAAATATAACTTTAAAGTTATATTTATCCATAACGTATGAAGCTGTCTTTTTTTAAGCAGCCGAGATGATAATTTTATTTTTTTGCCTGATTACAATGAAGGCCTTTTGCATCTAGGAGGCTATATTTGAATTTCGTTTGATGAATCTTATGTGAACAAATGATATGGTTGCTCAGCTTAATTTCAATTGAAATGGTAAATTACAAGTTTTGTGGTATCTTTAATTGACAGGCTTTACAAAATAAGTAACTTCTAACACATCTTCATATCTCAGAGAAAAGTATCAAGAATGTATAGACAGGGATTTTAGGCTTTTGGTTATATGCAGACATCCCAAAGATAAATAAGTCGCTACAGAGAGGTATACTAATGGTTTAATTACAAACCAAAGAAAAAGTGAGAGAGAAAAAAATCTGACAGTTACTTATAGTTATCCTCTGTTACTCAGTAACTGACAGCCACTGACAGTAACTCACGGTAACTCATGGTAACTCACAGTTCACTAACAGTCACTAACAGTTCACTAACAGTCACTAACAGTCACTAACAGTTCAGGCACAGTTCAGGCACTAACAGTTCAGGCACTAACAGTTCAGGCACTCACAGTTCAGGCACTCACACTTCAGGCACTCACACTTCAGGCACTCACACTTCAGGCACTCACACTTCAGGCACTCACAGTTCAGGCACTCACAGTTCAGGCACTCACAGTTCAGGCACTCACAGTTCAGGCACTCACAGGCACTCACAGGCACTCACAGTGGTGATAACCATTGGTTAAAAATCAGTGGTTAAAAAAAGAAAAAAAATTTGACTTACCATCGCAGTGTAAAGTGAAGATGTTTTACAGATTAATTGTTGCATCACCTTTAGATACTTCCAGTCCATTTGTAATCCCTAGTAATGAGTATGTCATTCGTAATGTCTATGTTGTCAAAGACTTTGTAATCCCTATTTAAAATCCTCATTCAAATGCACCTGTCAAGTTATCCTTGCTTTTTGTAAATAGCATAATTCATCATTCACTTGTCGGTGTCACAAGTTCCAATTCTTCACAATTGTTCTTCAAGGCATCTGAAAAAAAAAAAAAAATCAATTCAGTTTCACACAAAACAAAGGGTATTCAATCTTCTTTTTGATTTAGAGCGAGCGGCTGATGAAAGGAGTTTCAAATTAACACATGAAGGATTTAGACTGATGTTCATTAAAAATTGGCTAAACTCATATCTCTCATGTTGGGTATCAGTTACCGTCTTGAAATGGCTCCGAACCACTGCTCAATCAGCTTATGTTACCAGCTACCAGAGGCAGTGTGTGTATGTGTGTGTGTGAATAGGGCACCACATCCTGTATTTCTGCACCAGTTGGGCTACTTAGGACAGGCAGGGACCATGACAATGAGACGAAGGATGAAACAGCCATCCAACTTAGGCTCGACCGGGAATCGAACCCGGGACCATGCGGTTGGAAGCCCAGAAGGCTTCCTCTGAGCTAGGCCCCGCCCTAGCTACCAGAGGCAGACGTAATGATCGGATAACAAGACTTGGAGTCCACACCATGTTACACATTTGTGGGTGGGGTCTTTTACTTGCCTCAGCATAGACACAGAGTACAAGATTCAAGGAAGCAACATAGTCATAGATAGTAGCCCAATACCTCTAATGTAGAAATAATTACTGGTGACTAGACTAATTGATACAGGTTGACTGATAGGTAAACTGTCTGATTAAATGATTGATTTTCTTTTTTAATATTTGCTTAAATGATGGATCACATAATATTATTGTCTTATGAATAATTATGGGCTGTATGCCAGTCAGCTTATAAGACCAGCTGTCAGAGGTACAGTGAAGGAATGAATGAATAGATAGATAGATAGACAGATAGAAGAATAGATAGATGGATAGATAGATAGACAGATAGAAGGATAGATAGAAAGATAGATAGATAGATCGATAGATAGAACGACAGGTCGACAGATAATAGATAGATAGATCGACAGATAGATAGATAGAAGGATAGATGGATAGATAGATAGATGGATAGATGGATAGATGGATAGATGGATAGATTAAATGGAAAGAGGGATACATAGATGGATAGATAGATAGATAGATAGATAGTTATTTGTAATCTATCTATCTATCTAAGGTTGCACAAAAACTAAAATATGAAAGACAATTAAAAAAGAAAATTAAAACAAAGTAAAAAATACACCAAGTTAAGATTAGCTTCAATGCAATATCCGTACTTGAGAGCAGGTTTCTCCTGAATTTAATGGTTTAATTTTTAAAAAAATACTTGCTCTATTATATCACACTTTACTCCTGATGCCCTAACTGTACATAATTTACATCTTTGAATCTTTAATAACAGGAAGTAAACACTATTTCCTACCTTTTGAATCGACCACATTGTAGTTATTGTCTCATTTTTGGCTGTTATGATTGCCACAGTCACGTGGACAGCATGTAGGTCATTGACAGCAGCAGCAGAGGCACCCACAGGGTTTATTAGGGAAAACCCTGAGGCTACAAACGGTCGCAGACCCGATTTAGAGCTTTATGGAGGGCGCCTGTGCAACAATGCACAAAGTTTAGCGAATTTCTACAATGTTGACACGTTATTGTTATTATACTAATCATTTAGCAAATAAAACAGCCCTCAGGCAGTAGACCTTCATCACGAAATGCAATTAAAATCACAGTGTATTTTAAACCCAAACCTGTCATATTTGTCATTAATGATTTATAATTAATTAGGATCACCCAAAAGGGGGAGGAATGTGGACGTTTGTGAGATGCGCGTGGGAGGATTAAAATAAAAATTAATCTTTTCTTACGATTGAATAACCTAATTAAATAGAACTAGGGTTGACATGTAGATTGTCATATTGATTGTAATTTAAGACTTTTTCTCAGCAGAATTTTATCGTAAAGTTTTAATTATAAAATGCTGGACTAAAAATGTGGACGTTTCATTAATAATACAATATCACCAAGCAAGTAATCTCATGAGCAAAGAGATAAATTAGCCTTTTCAGACTTTTGCTAGAAAAAAAAAATTCTCTTTCGACTTCTCAGTTATTGCATTTCATCTCTGGAATACATTATCTGAGAATAACTAGAAGATGTTAGGCTGGGCTGTACCAGTTATGACTTTAAGGGAAAATTAAAAAAAGATTTCTTCAGAATTTGTGAGACACTACTAATTTATCGAGCAGCCACGGAGGAAAAATAAATCATGTTCTATACATTGTAAAATACATTGTCAAATTACTTAAATTTTATCATCCATAACACAGAGAATTGTGCAATTGTAACAGATTTTCGATTTTCCACAACTGAAGTTGATAAAGTGAAAAAAAAAGCAATTATCCAAATGTCTTTGAATCATCAAGAATTTATGTTATACCGCTCCGTAAATATCATCCTAATATTTATGGGTATACAAAGTTTCAAATATTCCGCAGGAGATTGTAGGGAATCATGTACATCCTCTAGTTGCCAAGAAATTTGGTAAAATAAGTCCACATTTCAGTCAGAACAGAAAGTAGTGTACCACTTGGTACAGTACCTTCATAAATGCTAATTTCCCTAATTTCTTATTACTTACTTTGAAATTGGATACCTGAAGCCGTCATACTCATAAAGTGTACTACAGGGAGCAGGCTCTGACCCAACACTATCGCATGTAAATTGCCACCAAGCACTAGGCCCTAAATTATGTGAATAGAGGGAGCTGCTAGCGTAGCAATGAATATCCCAGGTAACTACAGCAATACCCAATCAATGCCCAGATGAATAATCACGTGGACACCGCCCATCCCGTAATAGCACTTTTCCCATAATGCATCACCTCTGGCGTATTCTATCACAGCAGTGTTTTTCTATATTAGTGCTTTTGTCAGGAATAGTTAATAATATCATCTAGTATAACAGTTAGTTCTGTTATGAGAGTGCATTTATGTAATGAATATATTGTAAAGTTACATAAATAAGGGTGCATCGCACTATTAGTATTGTGGAATAACGTGAAAACAGAAAATAAATAAATAAACTAAGGACTCTGAACATCTATGCTACATCATGGAGCTCTGACAGTGTTAATTAATTTGACGTGAATATTTTTTAACACCGTGACATGATGTAATACCACAGATCTTGAGCCACAACTGTTACATAGGCTGAGATGGACTGTTCAGCGATCAACTCGTGCGGATAAATTGTGATACAATGGTTTCTTTTTGTAAAAGCAGTTACTGTGGCGCAGCGTGATAGCAACACCTGTCTGTAAAGGTAAAAGTGAGTTACAACTAGTAGTCTTTTACTGGCATACCTTTTTTTTTTAAACGAACTTCATGCAATTATATGCATGAGGATAAGCTCACCTCTACTATACTACTTCTGCCTTGAACTTCGAATCCAGGACCTTGTGCAGATGAGTCAAACACCTTATCCCCTAGACCAAGCTCCCACAAAGTTGCGGTTGACTATCAAATATGTAGACTTGAACATTTTCAACACAATAAGTGTGCACCGCATGAGAGCGGTATATGAGGTGCTGTTATGTATCTTTAAACTAATGTGGCAGAAAGAATGTGCATTTACCACAAATTAATTCACCCTACCTGTCCTAATTAGCCCATCAGGTGCAAAATACAGGACGTAAAGCCTTAATCCACCACTACCACCACCACAAATTAATTAGAAATATATTACTGCTTCTCATGACATTTATGATAAAAACAGGAAACTTGTATTGTGGAATTTCATCACTACCACTTTAATTTAAATTTTTTCAATGCTTAATGTCTAGATTTAAAGTCTAGACTTTAAGGAGCTTCTAAAACAATCACTTTGAAAGGGATAATATCTCCTTTAAGTTCCAATTGAAGCAGGAATTAAATGAAGTTTCAGTGGAGAATTTCATTCAAAATAAAATATAGTTGACGGTAACTTCCATTGTTGCATTTAAGCACCAACAATTTAACATCTTATGCTCGCAAAGAATGCCAAGGCTGGGAATCAAACCCGGGACCACGGACAGAGCTGGCCAATGCATTAACCACTAAACTGCTAATGTCAATAACGTATCATTGAAAATTCTGTTATCATGGGAACTAATGGAATAGTGAATATTAATCATGAAACCCAGAACAGAAAAACCTAACAAAAGACATTGTAAGACCTAAAGGCAGCACAGATGTATGGGAACCTGACAAGACATTAAGTCTACCTTTTTATCCATTGTGTTTTATTTGTTCCTTCTTTATGTAGCAAGAAGAAACAGACAATGATGTACTCACAAAATGCACAAAAATATCCTGGAAATAGGCAAACAAAAGCACATCAAAAAATGGCTGCATTAAATTTTCAAATCTGTTTCATGCTCTTAAAAGCCTAAGAGATAAATTTGTCTTTATGCTTTTAGTGTCCATGCATGCCTATCTTATTTACGGATTGACTTTCGTATTGAATCAATGCTCCCGGGAATTTGATCGGATTTGTCAATGTGGTTATGGGATTAAGACCTTTCAAAGGTATATGAAATTAATCTGCTAAACCAAGAAGAAATAAAAAAAACACAAACATGAGAACAAAAAATAAATGATACAAAAAACTTTTATAAAATAGTGATAAATTGAACTTCTAAAGAGAGAACTTTATACAATAGCCTGAAGCTGAGTAGTCCAGTTCCTCATTATCTTGACTTCAGTTGCTAAGTCATCTAAATGAGACTTTAACATGGAGGTGCCTTTGGCAGCTGGCCATATAAGCTAACTAAACTTCTGGCCGAGGGACTGCTTTAGCCAATGGGATTCATGGATTCAGATGATGTCATCTTGAGTTCAGATTCCAAGTCAATGAGTTCAGCTGTATATGGTGGGTGGGTGATTAGGGCCCCACATCCTGTATTTCTGCACCTGATGGGCTAATGAGATGAAGGATAAAACAGCCATCCAACTTAGGCTCGACTGGGAATCGAACCGGGGACCCAGCGGTTGGAAGTCAAGAGCGCTACCTCTGAGCTAGGCCCCCGCCCCCAGCTGTATAAGGTGAGTTTGGGTTAAGATAGAGTCACATCTTGTAATAAATGACCATTCTTTTCAGTCTAAAAATACATGGGTTTGCATTAGTTCCAAAGTAGTTACACATTTCCACATTTCATTTGTTGTAATTAAAGTCAACGCTCTTTTGTGAAACACTATACCTTTCTCATTAACCAAAAATAAACACAGATCCTAGAAGTTTAAATTAATTACAAAGCTCCATCAGCTTTCATAATATAAGGAAAAACAAATAAATGTCATGAAAAGGGGGTCGAGCATTTTATGTGATTAATTTTTCTTTATTATTTCTTATAATTCTAAAAACATCCATAATTTCTATTATTGGTTGAGTGGAACCTAAATAACATTGCATTAGATTTATTTTAATTAATTTCCTCTTATAAATTATGTTATGCCTACTTTAAAATGGTTAAAATAAAATTTCAATTAAAAGTTTGGTTCTAGTGAATGTAAAATTAAAAAGACTCAATGCAGACTTTTTATGCAAATTCAATAAAAATGTTTGCATGTGTAGTTCATATACTTCAACCAAATTTTGTATCATAGTTGGCCAAGTGTTTTGGTAAAACTCGCACATTGCTTAATAACATCTATTAGTACTAGTGGGTGGTTTAGAGCTTCACGTACTGTATTTCTGCACCTGATGGGCTAATTAGGACAGGCAGGCACCATGGCAATGAGCTGATGGATGAAACAACCATCCAACTTGGGCTTGACCGAGAATCGAACCCTGGCCCCATGGTTGGAAGTGGAGCACACTACCACTGGGCTAGACCTCCACCCCCTTTGTCTATTAGTACTACTGTGATTGAAGGGACTTAATGATGACTTGCACACCGTGTTTGATTGATGTTTTATATCACAATACTACTGTGTCTAATGAATAGTCAGCTTATGTGACCAGCTTCCAGAGGCAGATATAATGGTGAGATGGTAAGGCTGCTTAGTGTCCACGAGGCACCAAGTACAAGGCAACCTCCAATTTAATGTCTCATGCGATCGACATGATGTGTGTGTGTGTGTGTGATTAGGGCTTTACGTCCTGTATTTCTGCACCAGTTGAGCTAATTAGGACAGGCAGTAACCATAACAATGAGACGAAGGAGGAAACAGCCATCCAACTTAGGCTCGACCGGGAATCGAACCCAGGACCCAGCGGTTGGAAGCCCAGAGCACTACCTCTGAGCTAGGCCCCGCCCTCCAACATCCTGGGATGCAGCTCATTAAAAGTGAGATAATAATTAGCGGGACTGAGATTTTTTTGCAAAAACAATGCAGATAGTTTGCTTTGAATCCATGCACCCAGAATCACTTGCTCAGAAGCTTGCTCCGCTAACCAATTGGCATCTAGCACCATTTTTTACTAGAGGAAAAACCATGTAGTTATTGCACATCAAACTGTAAGAGACATCGCTGTCAATTTGATAATGCCGTTAAAATGTTGACATTGCAGAGATTTTGTTGACGCGGGATAAACGATAGAGCCATTCCATCATCTTCAATTTTTTAAAGCGGAGCCTTTTTTCCTTTTTATTCCTTATTTTTCTGTCACAGGTAGAATGTGCAGATTGGAATCAAAATGTAAAGAGACGTTCGAAAAGGTTTCAAAATTGAAAAACCGAAAGAATAGTGTTCGCATGCAAGATCACGGCTGCTTTTGTGAAATTGCATGTATTCCTGTTGTGATAGTTCATATGTGAGATGATTTTTGAAAAGATCTGCATTCTGCCTTCATTTACAAAGTGGGGATTTGATAATGTAAGGCTTTGCATATATCAGGTGAGTGCCATTAATGTGTTAAAGAGCAGATAGAAAATGCTACATTTATGATGATTCAAAAAGATTTGGTGAATGTAGCAACGTAATCAGATTATCAGATGGTGAGGAGTCCAATAAAGAGTTTTGTGGGTTGAGGAAAGTTATATTGGCCGAGGCATTGTCAAGGCCGATATAATTGTTCTGTATCCCACAATATTTAATGTTGGACGACACACCATCCACCATTGCTTGTATTCTCCACTCAAATGTTTTACAACACACACAGCAGCCAACCAACATACTCTAAAGGTATCCAACATACACCAGCCATCAAAAATACTCTGCAGCCATCCAGCATACTCTGCAGCCATCCAACATACTCTACAGCTGTCCAAACATATACCTATGCTGGACAACAAAAAAACATTCTGATTGGCTCATAGTTGATGCTTTCTGTCTGTCACTGACAATGACTACACACAGAAGTATCCTAACTCAGCTCCAGTAAGTAGTGTATCACAGGGACCAACCATTTGCCCACCACTATTGCATGTAAATTGCTAGCCAGGCATTAGCCGGGTCCAAAGTATTCTCAGAATTGAGGCAACTAATTCTGCAATGAATATCCAGGTAACCTAGGCAATGGCCAATCAATGGACGGAAAAAAATCTCGTTGACATTATCTATCCCATAATAGCACCTCTGACATAACCATAGTGCATTAATTTAGGTTTAGACTCTTGAGTTAACCGATCTTTGCACCAGGAAAACAACAGTACATTCACCGCCGTTCAAAAGTTTGGAAACACTCAGTAATTTATTATGTTTGGATTATTCACAAAATATTTGTTACTTTTCCAGACAATACATTCACTGCCAGTGCTTTTTTTTTTTTTAATAATGCTACATGGCAAAATGTGCTACGTGCGTTTTCCATGCATTTGGATAAACGCATGGAAAACGCTTTGTTTTCACCTCAATTTAATTAGGCAAAAACCATGCATTTTCCATGCATTTATCCTTCTCATGGAAAATGCACGTGGCACATTTGGCCATGTTTTATCATGTTTTTATTTCTGCGTCTAACACCATAATACAGTATGATATTTGATAAGGTAGCATGTTCATATTATGGAGCCATTCTTGTGCAAACACCAAACAATAAATATATTTGCTGCATACCAGTCATTTTCTGCCAGACATGGACTGAATATTTCAGTATGTTAGCCTATTCATATCTGTAGCATGTTGTATGTTAATTATTCAGTACATGTACACAACAAAAACACATGAGATGAATGCTATTTTAGTATTTATTAATATACATTCCATCAAGTCATGTTTTATTGTATATGATGAATCTTATAGAGAATATCTTGCCATAAAACTGCTTCTTGAGCAACAGTACAGAAAGGAAACAATAATATACTGCAATAACCAATTTAATAAGCATTATTGCGGAATAATTTCAAAAAAAAATTTGCTTGTCCAATAAGATCTCTTCATTCACTCCATGTGACTGTCTAACATTTTGATATATTGGATTGAAAAGTTATGTTGGACAAAAAGAAATATTGGACAGATTCCCTGAAATAGTTATATTGGACAGAAAAAGTTATGTTGGATCTTTATCATGTCAAAGTAGTTTGTTTTTAGACAGTTTCTAGTCATCTGTGACATTTCATTGGAGAATAGAAATGCCTTATGAAAAGTCGTCCAATATATAGATTTGTTGGATTCAGAAAGGCTACATTGGACTCTTTGTCATACAATATTTGTATAACACAAATCAAATATATAAATGAAATAAACAAGATGCAATATATATTTTTTTAGGTATTTCAGTTTATTTGTTTGGAATAAATTTAATTTTTGGATCCTTTCCAAAGCTTGAAATTTCATTATGCGATTTCATAACACCCTGTTTGGTATGATCAAGCAAACAATGTTTCATTCGACACCCAAAATGCTGAAAAAATCTTCGCTCTGTTCAATCAAACCCAAACTGGAAGTAATGAAACGGAAACAGAAACGGTAGAAATTAAATTTGGTTATGTTTTAGCATGCTCGATTTCTCTGTTAAATTTCAAAGTGAGCAAAGTTGAGGAAAACCAACCCGTTTCATTCAAAAAGACATTAACTTTGCTTGGGTATATATTTGTACAAGTTTGATGAATACCAAGGAAATTAACAAAAAAGGAAAAAAACAACAACAAAAAAAAACCTCGGCCAATTAAATTTTTCTAAAGTGATCCACACAAATATTACAAAAAGCAGACCTTATATAGAAGGTTGCATTATATCATTATACATATAAAATGGTTGTAGTGTAATATAGTTATATTATAAGTTGTACTTAGATATTTGCTTCTGTCTCTTAAAAGTTCCAATTTAATGTGTTTATATCTACAGTTAGTTTCATTTATAGCATGCCTGTCAAATTAAACCTAACCAAAGCCAGACAACTTCTGCTATACGATGCTACCCGTCACTAAATGGAACTATCTGGCTATAGCTGGCTTCTCAAAAGCCGGATCTAAAAGTACACACCGCTTGGACAAGGATATAAACCCGAGACCTTCAGAAGACCTGGCCAAAGTGTTTTACCACTAGACTACTGAACTGGCATAGATACAGCAATATAGCATAACATGGAAAATATGATGAATTGGTCTCCCTAAAAATTCAAAGACAATTACAGGACCAAGACTGTATAAATACATGCCAAAAAGAAAGCTTTTAATTTAAATAACAAATCTGAAAAAAGAAATATGTAAAAGATAAAAAATTATGCATAGACATGGTGCAGTAATGTTTCATCTTTCAACATGTTCTAATTTTTTGCATACTTTTGTTTCAAGATTTTTAAGAAGAGATAAAAACATATAGTCTAATATATTCATGAAATTCTAAAAAGAAAGAAAACACAAAACAATGCATCAAAGAGGTCTGCACCAATTCATCAAATCAGTGTTTTTTGTTGTTGTTGTCTCTTTTAAATTGTCTTTAGAATTTTTCTGTCTGAGAAAACCTGTACCAGTCCTGCAGAATATCAAGACATTTCTCATCAATACTTTGAGAAGCATATAGAAATACATCTCTGTATGTTGGATAGTTGGGGTATAGTTAAGGCCCTTTCACACATAGCCGGATCAGACGCCGGAGCGTCCCGGAGTAACATTTTATTACCTCCGGGGGGTTCCGGGATCAAAGAGCTGTTAAATGTCAACAAAAAATAAATGTTTGGCGATGTGTACACGATGTCAATACGGTCTCAACAAGGAGCTAACACGACTGTCCCGTTTAGAGTGCGGAGTAAACCGGATATCCTTCGCGGATATCACCGGTCTTTACACCGTGTTCATTCGTGTGGAACCGTGTTGCTCCTTGTACTCTCCGGCATTAATGGCGGCGAAATATTCATGCCCGGATGTAGCCGGAGATATGCCGGAGTCAATACGGAGATTCCCGGAGATCGGCGGAGTATATTGGGAGTCTATACGGATCTACACGGATCTACACGGATTAAATTACTCCGGCAACTCCGGCATGAAAAATTAAACATGTTTAATTTTTTCCCCCGGAGTCCCAAGGTGGTCCAGGAGCACCCCGGACAATGACGGACAATGCCGGACAATCCCGGACATGAACACGATGTCTACACGGCTTTCCCCGGAGTATGCGGGAGTATTCCGGAGTTGTCCTCCAGGACGCTCTGGCGTCTGATCCGGCTATGTGTGAAAGAGCCTTTACACTGCACAGCATATGTTGGACGGTTGTAGCTTATGTTGTACAATGTGGAGAATATATGCAATGGTGGATGGTGTTTTGTGGGAATTTGAAAAATTTTATATTTGTCCTCATCCCACAAAAATCAATGCTGGACTCCTTAACATCATAGTTATAATATTAATAGGTGACAATGTACAGATAGTTGGTAAACAGATACATATTTCAATAAACTTTTAATAAATCATTTATATGTGTACTGCAATATTTTAGTAACAGGCATACATAGAATATTTTGCATTGTTTCTCAACAGAGTGACACACAGACATAAATTAACAAAATATACAGCAAGTCAGACACGAAATGCTGTTGTCAGTTCAAGGATAGACACTCTTGTGTTATTTGGAATATGTTGCAAGTGTTTAAAGACTTAATTATATACTCTTTAGGCAAAGGTCCAAAACATACAGAATAATACATAGATAATATGAAATTATATAAGGCCAAAAAAAGGGGATAAATAATCTTGAGACACTGTGAACCAAAATCAAAAAGAGTGGCCATTAAAGCTGTCCACATAATTGAATCCATACCAATTACTTCATTTAAAAGCATGGTGTATGAGAATATGCTAGAATATATATATATATTTTGTTCCATTTCATAATTATTCTAAGCAACATTAAACTTTAGAATGTTTTTAAAAACATAGTGTATATAGCCTAGGACTCAACTGAGACACATAGATGGCCAATTGTGCCATGTGCGTTTTCCATGCATTCGGATAAACGCATGGAAAACGCATGGTTTTTGTCTCATTGTTATTAGCCTAAAACCAATGCATTTCCATGCATTTATCCTTCTTATTGGCCATGTACATACGTAATCCCCATTTTTTTTTTTATTAAATGTACATGCTTTGAATGAATCTATACTTTTGAGATAAACCTGTAAAAAATGCATAATTGTATCACTCACCAGTGCAATTTACCACTATCTGAAGCTACGCTCTTATCTGTATACTTTCTCTAATAACTTGGTCAATTTTCTTCCCATTTTAAAAATTCGAACATTTTTCTGAAAGTTTTAGTCGTCACCTATCTGCGTACGTGACTGAGATTAATCAATGTAGACGGAGCGCATTTTTGTGTGGAAATAGAATAATTGTACAGGAGAAATTTTTGTTTCTGACACTTGGATGGGGTTCAGTGGTACAAAACAATTACACAAAGATTTACATTGTGAGACATTGCGATAAATACACCCTCAAATGTTATGTATAACTCAGCCTTTCGACCTCCATGTACATGGACATTTTCGGGTGTTATGAAAAAAATAATGTAAAAGCATGGAGGTATTAAAATACCTCCATGGCATAAGCAAGCAATTTTACATAAAAGCTAAATTGTGAGCTCATATATACAGTGAAACCCCACAAATAAAACTGCCCATTACTAAGGCCACCTATGTATTGAGATCCATTCACTTGGCCAAAAATTGATTACAATGGAACCCCGCTTCAAGACCACCTCACTATTAAGACCACCTATTTTTGGACCCAACTAAATTTTTTACCGATGCATTCACCACTTTATTAAGACCACCTGAGTGAAATTTGCACCTACAGTGGTCTAAATGGGGCAATGTCACTCAAAATATCCGACTATTCTAAGAATAAAAATATTAACTCTTTGAAACTAGGACATGACAAAATAAAATACATTAGCATCTAGAATTAAGGCCACTTCGATATTAGGACCACTTTATTGATTTAAATAAGGTGATCTTCATTGAAGTGTTTTACTGTATAACCCATGAAACATACAACGGCCAGAAAACATTTTTGAAGAAGGATTCAGACCATTAATTCCAACAGTTTTCCCAAATTTTCTTGAAATATTCTGTAAACATCATAAAACTTTCAAAAAACTAATCTAGGCAATGACATGTATGCCAAAACCAAAAATATGGAAAGAACGTCTTTGCGTTTTCTGGGGAAACTACGTTTTCTATTATCCTTTCTTAATAAATCTCTACCTGTATATACCTAACTTGACAATACATAAAGACAGTTTCTATATTAGGATTAAAAAATGAAGAAACAGCTATTTCATACATCCCACATATTGACAAAAAAAATAGAGATCTTCCTCTAAGTTCGCCTAGCACAGTAGCACGCTAATAAATTATAGCTTATTTTCACTTTGGCACGTGAAACAGACGGATGAAAGACAGATAGATAGATAGGTAGATATGCAGATAGATAGGTAGATAGATAGGTAGATAGGTAGATAGGTATATAGATAGATATATAGGTAGATAGTTGGGTAGATAGGTAGATAGATAGATAGTTAGGTAGATAGGTAGATCGGTAGATAGGCAGATGGATAGATAGATAGGTAGATAGGCAGATAGGCAGACAGGCAGACAAATAGATAGGTAGATAGATAGAAAGATAGATATATAGGTAGATAGGTAGATAGGTAGATAGATAGATAGAAAGATAGAATGATAGAAAGATAGAAAGATAGATATATAAGTAGATAGGTAGACAGGTAGACAGGTAGATAGGCAGACGGATAGATAGATAGATATTGAAAGTGCAGCCCTCTAAGACAATTTCTTGCCACCAGTGAGGGTTGATTGATGAGGTGAGAGAGAGAGAGAGAGAGTCCACACCATGCTATGCATTTACCCCATTGGTGGGGTCTTTCATTTACCCCAGCATTGGTACCGAGTACAAGTGCTACTTATAATAAGATGATTCCACTAATAATACCAAATTTGTTGCACATAATAATGCTAGTTTGTTTAACCCCACTATTAAGACAGTCACAATTACGTAACAAAGGGGTTCGGAATGGCGAGGTTCTATTATACGTGGTACAGTAACATTTCAGTAATCTTGCTATGAAGATAGGAGTAACGTTAAATGCATTTGTCACCAACATGCAAAATATATGCCATTTTATTTTAAGTTTCCCTAATCATAAAGGTTTTTTTGTTAGCTCTAATAATAAGAAACCTGTCTTTATTTCACAACAAATATGAAAAGATAAAACCCAAGAAATGGTATATATAACAGAAATGAAAAAATAAAAAATAAAATAGAAGATGTAAGTAGACTGGTGAGTCATTTAATGCCATGTTGACAATAACTTTATATGCAAAAATAAAAAAATAAACTGAAAGGTGCATTAGGATATATCTGTTTACAGGTATTGTGAGGAAAAATAATATATAGTAAGAAATTTGAAAAAAATCAGGGAATATGCAATTATTTTCTATTCTACTCGTTTCTTTTCTATTCTATTCTATTTGTAACATTCTCTTTCATACTTTTCTATTCTATTCTATTCTATTTTATTTTAAACATTCTGTTCTATTCTATTCTATTCTATTCCATTATATTATATTCTGTTTGTGAACATTCTCTTACATACTTTTTCTATTCTATTCTTTTGTATTTTTAACATTCTATTCCAATCTAATCACTATTCCCATAATGTTCAATATTGTAAACTTCCCACGCCAATTAGTTCAGTTAATAAAATATTGTTTAATAGCAGCTATACAAGATAACCCCACAATTAAGTCCACGCAATATTAAGACCACCTCCATATTAGGACCAATTCAGTGATTTTCAAGGGTGGCTTTAATGGTTGATTTCACTTTATGTAGTGAATACTGCTTTTACTATAAAATTCCAAAATCTTTCATAATATGAAATTAAGATTCAGTGCGATATAGAAATCAATTAATCCATGCGTTTTTTTCCATTTCACTAATTATGAAATGATGGATATTTCAATAACAGGATAAATTTTGATCGATTCGTCAATAAAATTTGATCGATATAAATTGTGAAGATGACTCAGACTAGAAACTTAGTTTTCCTTTTCAATAAGAAAAGTGATGGGTATCCTAATTGAATTGAATACTCAGTCGTGATAAGTTTAATATTTTTCATTGATTTTTCATTGAGATTAATTATGTAGCGTTTTAACGAAAATACATTTACTTTATGACATTTTATGATAAAAGTTTGTACCGAATTTTGTATAAGTGCACTGAAACTAAATTTTATCAACTGTCATTGGGATATGCAGTTAGTTCCATAAAAAGTGCTCGACTCTAGACAGCTGTAGCAACCTATTCCTGGCTGTAGCTTTAACTGGCTAAAGCCAGCCACATTAGTCTACTCCTAGCTTACAGTCGGCTTACACCTACCACCACTGAAAAAATATAAATCTTGTCAAATGTATGAAACTTATTATCCGGCTTGAGTAGCCAGGTATAGCCAGTAAGTTCCGTTTAGTGGCAGGTAGCATCGTATTTTTGCTGTAAGTTGTAGTCAATGGGGCCATCACTTTTAGAAGTAAGTCTAAGAACCTGTAATGTAGTCAGTTGAATCACATTTAAAACATGATAACGTAAGAGGTTATTTTAGATAGTGTGCACTGGGCAGAGCTCTGCGTTGACCACCAGGGTTTGCCAAGAAGAGGCCTAGGACTTCCAAAGAAAATTTCTCTGATTTTTTCAGTGTCCAAAAAATAAAAATAAATAAATAAATAACCATTTCTTTTAAAGACGTATATTGTCTTCCAGCTAGACGACTAGCAACAAACTTTGTATTCTGAATCCCAGGCAAAAACACTTTTATCCTTAAGCATACTTTACATGATCAATCAAAATAAATATGCATTGCCTCAATATTGAATGAGGATTGAGAACTTGAGATGTCTGTGAACAAAGACATCGTAAAGTGAAAAAGTACCAAGACAAATTTATCTTTCAGACTTTTTGGAACATGATATTTATATGAAAAATTAATGGATGAATCTTTGATGCCCTTTGGCTTTCTTTCATTTCAGGATATTTTTACATTTTGTCATATATCTATGTGTGATGAATTTGTCTGAATTTATTGAGGAATAAAATGACAACAAATCAGCAGGACAGGTATACAGAAGGTTAAATAGGTTCTTAAATTGTTATCAGGTGTAAATCAGTGTCCTAAATTGTTATCAGGTTTAAATTAGTGTCCTAAATTGTTATCAGGTTTAAATTAGTGTAATTAATTGTTATCAGGTTTAAATTAGTGTCCTAAATTGTTATCTGGTTTTAAATAGTGTCCTAAATTGTGATCTGGCTTTAAATAGTGTCCTAAATTGTTATCTGGTTTACAATAGTGTCTTAAATTGTTATCTGGTTTAAAATAGTGTCCTAAATTGTTATCTGGTTTAAAATAGTGTCCGAAATTGTTATTTGGTTTAAAATAGTGTCCGAAATTGTTATCTGGTTTAAAATAGTGTGCTAAATTGTGATCTGGTTTTAAGGAGTGTCCTAAATTGTTATCTGGTTTACAATAGTGTCTTAAATTGTTACCTGGTTTAAAATAGTGTCCTAAATTGTTATCAGGTTTAAATTAGTGTCCTAAATTGTTATCTGGTTTAAAATAGTGTCCTAAATTGTGATCTGGTTTTAAATAGTGTCCAAATTGTTATCTGGTTTACAATAGTGTCTTAAATTGTTATCTGGTTTAAAATAGTGTCCTCAATTGTTATCTGGTTTAAAATAGTGTCCGAAATTGTGATCTGGTTTAAAATAATGTCCGAAATTGTTATCTGGTTTAAAATAGTGTCTGAAATTGTTATCTGGTTTAATTTTTTAGAGTGAAAGGAGGGGGTTAATAAATTATTGTCTGTTTTTAAAATACCTTTTGAATTTCTCAACTTCCTGGGAAGCATGCAGCTGTTGCATCATGCTGAATAATCCCTAAGCCATCCCGCCAAATAGCACTGGTTTCAGAATAATTTGCTCAGTTTCTCTATGTCATGGCAGGGTTTGAACCCGTGAGTCCAACACCTTATCCATTGGACCGTGCCATATTTTACCAATTCTGTTGTTCTTAGAGGAATATGACCAACGAAACTGTTTGTTATTTCATTCCTAAACGTACTGTATACGTAAATCGAACAATCAAACAATTAGTAAACTACTTAACTAATGGAGTATAAGTTAGTTATATCCTTCATAGTCGGGAGTTAACTAACATTTTTGTTAATCCCTCCCTCCGCCTTTAGCAGTTACTCCAACCAACTCAATATATAACCATTACTTCTTGGAAGTTTTGTTGTACTTTGAATAAACCGATGTAGCCATTTAAATAAACTTTGAGAGAAATAGAACCGAACTGTTGCCCTAAATATTCAAGTGAAACGAGTGGCATTTCCCAAACTGCACTCACTTTGAAATTCCATTGAGAAATCAAGCATGCTACAACATAACAGACTTTCATTTACATCATTTTATTCAGTTTTCATTGCTTTAAGCATGGGCTTTATTGAGTAAAACTAATTATTTTCAACATTTTGGGTGTCATGTGAAAAATATCAAGTTTAATGAATTTAAATAGGGTATTATCAAATCACTGAACAGCCACATATTTCAGGCTTCTGAGGCGAAGTTGATTGATTCAAAAGTTAAAAAGGTAAAGAATTGGTAAATGTTTTGAATTATGTCTGAAGCAATTGATCAACTGATGTAACTTAAATCTGCAAGAGGGTGAGGTGAGTTGGTCATATTTTAATAATTTAAAATTAATAAATAAACATTATTTCACTAGGATATATACCAGGTTACAAAGGATCGACAACACACGAGAGAAAAGAAGAAGACGAAGAAAAACAACAAAAAACATCTTACAGTAAACTTGGTACGAAAAGTAGAATAAAAGAACAAAGTTATACTTCAATCAAAAGTTACCAAGGATACAAGAAAAATGTCTATATTGGTTACTTTCACAGATATAATGCTGTACATAAACATAGATAGTTATGTTTACTGGAATTGTGTTAAATCAAACTTGGTTAAATTAAACTGTTCTAAAATAGTTATGTAGAATGGCTAGTATGGCAAAAGTTTTAATTTTCCAAATAGTCCTAATATCAGAATAAAAACATTAGGGTTTGCCACGTATCTTTTTTCAAATTGCTATATTCATTTCATGTATAATACAGTTATCGCAAAAGAAGTGACCAAAATTGAATACAACTTGAACCAAGATTCAGTTTTCGTATGTTGAGTACAGTGACGCGCATTTTGAAAACTATCATCCTTTTGAATACCTTCCTGTGCAATCTCCTGTTTTATTTTGTGATACAAAGCAACACTTAATGGATTCTACATTATGGTATTGAATATAATCATTAAGTACCACTTTATAAAAGCACCTACGACAGAAAAAACTTGTTAGAAATTGGATAACCTGGAAGCGATGCATCATGGGAGGGCTACAATTGTGGGATAGGCGGTGTCCACGTGATCATTCATCTGGGCATTGATTGGTAATTGCTGTAGTTACCTAGGATAGCCATTGCTATGCTAGCAGCTCCCTCTATTCCCATAATTTAGGGCCTAATGCCCGGCTGCAATTTACATGTGATAGTGTTGGGTCAAAACCTGCTCCCTGAGGTACACTCTTCGGGCATGATGGCTCGGACAGACTAAAGCAATGAGAAATTTGGGAAACTTGCAATTTAGCATACGGTAAAGGTATTACATGCTCGAGTTTTGTGACCAAAACAGCAATTAGGGAAAATTGAGCAATTTGTTGATTGTTACACGAGGAGTGATATTTTTCTGATTCTGAAAAAGAAAGAAAATGGTAAAAGATTTGGTTTAAAAGGCTGATGTATTTTCTGACAACCCTTTGATCATTAATAACTCTTCCTTTGATGCAACACAACGCAAAGACATCACTTATGTGAAAACATTGATCATAAATGGGCCAAAAACAAGCTGTTGCATTGTTGTATATTGTCGTATTCAGCATTTTCTGCGGGCATGTCAATTTCTTTCAATTACTTTCTTTTTCGCAGGAGCAGGGGCCATCAGAGCTACTCCCCCCTTAATAGGATATTACGAAAAGCACATTTGAGAAATTGTCACCTAAAGATCATTGGAGTCAAGGACAAGCTCTGGGCAGGCCTGTTCAAGCCAAGCATGAGTCTTTCTCAACTCCCTTGTGGAGTTCACAGCCAAGCAGCCATAGGCAGCTCATTTTAGTCCATTGTATTTATGTTGAGATGAATAGACAACTTTATATAGAGCTAAAATTACTAGAAAATACACTAAAATTGTTTTTTCAAATATTACAACACTATGGTAAAATAACCCTCAAGGCAGTTAATTCAATATAATATGCCCACTGTTAACTCAAGCTGTTCAAACTGTGAGACATTGACTGATCAATAAAAAAGAAAAACAAAAAGAATATATAAAAGCGAAATTATATAAGTTTTGTAGCTGTGCTTGAAAATACACGCTCAGTACAGCTTTAGCATGAGGCTTATACTTATAGACTCAGCATCAAGACTGTACAAAGGTATAACTAAAGGTGCCCCACTATCTCCTATTGACATCTGGTTTAAGACCACTATGCAGTTAGCAAAGGTTGCCGAAACAGATTCACTGAAGTGTGGGGAAATAAATTGCTGTGCCGAAGTATGGTATGTTAAACAATGTTTCTGTGATCATGGTTAGAATTAGATATTGCAGCCCTCCAAGACACCTTCTTGCCTCTTACGAAAGTGAATTGAAAAAGAGAGATGATTAGTCCATGCACTAAAAATTAAACACATAAACTCCATGTATTAGATCTTTAAATTACCATAGCACAGACACCGATAAACTAATAATTTGGGCTCTTGCGAAGAGATATACACCATTTTCTTTTCTTTTTTAATATCATGTATATTTACTGCCCAAGCTATCCCAGAGCATTGTAAACAGTTTTTGATATGCTTTGTGGTGTTTTTAACCGGATTACCCCAGTTTTTCTTATTTTATAAGATCTAGCAGGACACCAGAGCATTTTTTCACAGCATGCTATGATCGATGGCAGTTTCAGTAAACAGTTGTGATTTAATTGCTTGTCAAAAGACACATTAACTTGATCACCTCCATCATTCACAATGTCCGGATGACACCATCTAAAATAGATCAAACTTAAATGCATGTTTAAGAGCATCAAAATCTGGCACTGCAATGACAGATTGGTTGGGAGTTTGAGAAAGGGATATTGAACATGACAGTTTGGGAATAAACATAGATCATGGAAAGTAAGGTAATATTGAGTGGGAGTCTTAATCACTTAATTGGTTTTTAATTGGACCCATAATTCCGTATTGAATTTCATAGAGAACTAATGAGAGAAGTCACTCAAATAAATTAGATAAGTTGTGTAACTGCAAGAAATTAGGGGTAAATTAGGAGCAATTGCAAGCCAGTATGGTGCATACTGAGTACCAGTAAAATGATGATCTTTGCATTTGGAAATAGAAGACATTTATATGCTTTCTTATATGAGTTTTTCTAAATGGCAAGATCAGTCAAAATCTGGTTTTAAGGTCACTGTGTTCAGATGTCAAAATAGCAACACATGTTAAAACCTTAGTGTTAAGGTTTACAACTCAGGGAAATGAAGTACTGTAACTCAGTATTAAAAGAAGTATGTTACACCGAAGGAAACCGTATTTTAACGATACAGTATAGTACAGTTCAGTACGGACAGGACAAGACGAGATAAGATTATAAGATAATATAAGATAAGATAAAAAGAAGATAAAAGAAGATTAAAGAAGATAAAATAAGATAAAGAAGATAAAAGAAAAAAAAAAAAAAAAAAGACAAGATAAGATTTAAAAAAGACAAGATAAGATTAAAAGAAGATAAAAAGAAGATAAAATAAGATAAAAAGAAGATAAATAAAGATAAAAGAAATAAAAAAAAGATAAAAAAAGATAAAAGAAGATAAAAGAAGATAAAAGAAGATAAAAGAAGATAAAAGAAGACAAGATAAAAGAAGACAAGATAAAAGAAGACAAGAAAAAAGAAGACAAGATAAAAGAAGACAAGACAAGACACGAAAACAAGACACGCAGACGAGACGAGACGAGACGAGACGAGACAAGACAAGACAAGACAAGACAAGACAAGACAAGACAAGACAAGACACGACACGACAAGACAAGACAAGACAAGACAAGACAAGATAAAAAAGATAGATGAACATAATACTAAGTAATCTTACTGCATGACTGTCAAAGAGTGTCCCATTCAAAATCGGCCCAGCATCGTTTCCATATGAAACAATTTGGAATGATATGGGCTGCAGTATTATATTTATAATTACAAGTGCTAACATCGAAACATGATCTACGTATGGATATACACAATATGATTATGATTCATATGCTCAGATATGGAATTGCATAGGTCAGCCTCAGCATATTTTCCACCTCACGTCCAAGCCATTACAACATCCGACAGGTTTCCATTATCCTGTTAACAGCAATGACAAAACCTACAGTAAATCAAGAGCTATCTCATACACTTTATATCCTTACAAATTGCAGACTACAACCATGATATATTGCCATATGATCCAAGTGAAAGCCAATGATGGTTTTCTCAGGGAGCCTTTCAAGTCTCTTTGCATAAGACAAGAAGTGACAAGTAATCAGTGGACTTAAATGGAACGTTCGGCTTGTATGGCACTTCACAGTAAATAAAGCTCAAAATATGAAGAAAAACAGGTCATTGTCACAGTGTTATTTTGTTGCACAAAAAATTCTTGTGAGCTTTTTTTTTTTGCACAGCATTTTGAGCAGAGTAAGTTATGTAAATAAAAATTCCATGTACATTATATTACATTGTATTACTTTGTGTTACATTGTATTGTATTGCATTGTCTCCATGCTATATGTCTGAGTCTTACAGCATATACATTTATGACGTAATGATAAGATGATAAGGCTTGGTGTTATACATTTACTCCATAGGGAGTCTCTTACTTGCCCAGCATAGACACTGCAAACGAGGCACCGCCAATTTAATGTCTCATACGACCAACATGTCATTTGTGGCTGACATAGGCAGACGTACTAATGAGATGATATTGAATGAGGTGAGACAGAGAGAGGAGTCCTCGCATGTTACACATCTATGTACCCCGTGGATGGGGTCTTTCACTTGTCCCAGCATAGACACGGATTACAAGCGACTGATAATTTAACGTCTCATCTTAACAACATTCAGTTGGAATGGTGCACATGAAGTGACCTAGGGCTCAAGATTGAACCCGGGTCCCTTTTTTCCAGAGGACCAGGTGAGTGTCTTACCACTAAGCCACCCAGCCGCATATATTTGATTTGACATTTGAAATATGGACTCATTTGTCACTTAAAACGCGCTAATTATTGTCAGTTCTAAATGGAGAGCAAGCCATTTGTCTCTTTGCAATTCCTACCACCCACTGGGCTTGTCTAATTCAAGCAATATCTAAATTGCCCAATCAATCTGTCACCATGACAACAGCATTTCGAATTAATCTCAACCAGACACTGACAGACAGTGTGATCGAACTGATACCATATCAGTTTACAAAGTAAATGACAAAAAAGTTCAGTCGAGGGAGTTGAATAATAAAACTGATTTCAACAAAGTGGTTTAGAAGAAAAAATTAATTCAATCCAAAAACCAACATAGACCTTGAATGATATATTTTTGTTGGTTCGGCGGAGGGATTTAATCAACAAAAATGTTTACCAACTCCCCACTATGACTTATACTCCATTAAACATATATTCACTTATTTGTTTGATTGTTTGATTAGTTCAACTGCTCAAATCATGCAAGAAAAGTGCTGTCTACACTCAGGAGGGAGTTAACTAACATTTTCGTTGGTTATATCCTTCTAAGAACAATAGGAAAACTATCTTGGATGAAGCCTGCTTCATGCTATCAAAAACAGTCTTGTAAAAAAGCCTTACTAATGTTATTCAAAAAAAGAAATGCATTTGCTGTTGATGCAATAATGTGCAGACACATTTACCATGAACTGTGTAGGTGGGGTCTTTTTTATGTCAACAAAACTGAGCATCTAAAAAAAGAGTGCCCGTGGGTGGGATATTTCTCCTGTCTCAGCAATGTCAAGCCCATGCTGATTATAAACTACTTTTGGTCCGGGGAGACCTGTTTCACAGCATGTTTCACCGTGTTATCCGTCATCGTAATAGCTATCAACATGGCAGAAATGCTGTCTTAAGGAATTTATATTTTCTTGTGTTCTATATTTAATGAAGTTGCTTGAAAGCTCAAGCTAATATGCACTTTGGTTGGTTATAAACCATGTAAAAACAACAATGAATGTGTCAAGATGGCCTGTAAATAAACCTCATGAAACTTCTGTTTTTTCTTATCTAAATTGCATTAACTTTACAAAGATTGGTAATACCAAGGCGTCCCACAAGGCGTCCCACAAGGTGACAAAATACTTTGAAATTTGCTTTTTGAATTTTTAGTGTTAGAAAATGGAACGTAGAAAATCTACAGCCAATAGAAATGAAAAGTAGTATTCAATAAAAACTGTTTCTGTATTTGACTATTTTTATACCATAGTGCATAATTTTACCTAAAGATTACATTCAAAATATGAAAATGTAGGTGAAACACTTCCGATCAACATGCACACAGCCCTCAGCTTTGGCATTCTTAATGAGTAGGAATTAAGTAAAATACATCTTCTTGACAAGTTGATGGAACAAGGGGATAATCTTTAGCATACAACTGAGATAAGTGACCAGTCTTATTATTACGTACACAATGACTTTCTTTGATGATGCTAAGTACACGGTTGATGTGGGTTAAATACTTTTTCTAATTACATTTTCTTTGTATAAGACTATCAAGCTTCATTGCTTTAAGCGGGGGAGGATCAGCAGAGGATAAAATCATATTAAGTGTGAAGACCCATAATTACTTTCGCATGGTACACAGTGCTACATACTAGTATTTCCACTGATTTAGAAACTAACTTACTTTGATGATGGGATGCTAATGTATAGCGCTATTCATTAGACGCTGAAATGAGAAGAATAGCGAAACAAATTTGCTGAGTAAGAAAATAACATTCTGACCGCAGTGTACAAGTATAATCACCAGCCAACGAGCCCAGTAAATATTTTAGTAAATTACATCAAGACATCCTACTCAGAATCTGTCCACTTCATTAGCATCTCCTGAGAGTTGTTGTCATGAAGTGGACTGAATCAGCTGATCTTGGTCAAGGTTATATAAAGGGAAGGAGTAATACTTGAAATTAACAACTTTACCATTTCTGTCTGAATGCTACTGGTCTGAAGAATTTTCGGTTTATTTGACCAGTTGTCGAAGGTAGATGTGAAATTTTGCTATTCGAGCTGGCTAGTTGGACCTTACCTTTACCTAGCTGGACCTTCCCTTTAGCTAGCTGGACCTTCCCTTTAGCTAGCTGGACCTTCCTGGACCTTCCCTTTAGCTAGCTGGACATTCCCTTTAGCTAGCTGGACCTTCCCTTTAGCTAGCTGGACCTTCCCTTTAGCTAGCTGGACCTTCCTGGACCTTCTCTTTAGCTAGCTGGACATTCCCTTTAGCTAGCTGGACCTTCCCTTTAGCTAGCTGGACCTTCCTGGACCTTCCCTTTAGCTAGCTGGACATTCCCTTTAGCTAGCTGGACCTTCCCTTTAGCTAGCTGGACCTTCCCTTTAGCTAGCTGGACCTTCCTGGACCTTCCCTTTAGCTAGCTGGACATTCCCTTTAGCTAGCTGGACATTCCCTTTAGCTAGCTGGACCTTCCCTTTAGCTAGCTGGACCTTCCCTTTAGCTAATACTGATTTAGCACATGAGCGGCTGCTTTCAATTGCCTCAACATACAGTATGTTCCTGATTAGAAGCCGGGGCCTCTAGTTTTTATGATGCAGCATAAGCCTCGGCCTTTAAATGAGACCGGCGTTTATGTAAGACCGGCATTTATTAATTTTATCAGGGGGTAAGTCTCAGATGGTCTGTATTAATTTATAGCCTAGCACTGCACACATGCACACTGCACGGGCGGGGGCCTAGTTCAGAGGTAGCACTCTGGGCTTCCAACCGCTGGGTCCCGGGTTCGATTCACGGTCGAGCCTAAGTTGGATGGCCATTTCATCCTTTGTCTCATTGCCATGGTCTCTGCCTGTCCTAGTTAGCGCAACGGGTGCAGAAATACAGGACATAAAGCCCTAATCACACACAATGCACACTGCACAGGCATGTTCACAGTTTACACTAAAACCGGCCTGTAATCCAGACCGGCGTTTATTGTATTACAGGCAGCCTAAGACCCGGCCTTCATTTGAGACCAGCTTTTATTGTAGACCAGGCTTCTAATCGAGCCACAAATATAATGCAAAACCAATTTAAAAGTCTCATGCCAATGACATCCAAAAAATAATGACAAGAAAAATGGCAATATGAAATGGGGACGACAGCAGTATGGTGGATGACTTTTTAAAAACTTAGCTACAGATATTAATCCCTGGCCACCCAGTTGTGGCATTACGCAATGATATACAGTTAATAGTTTGCTCCTTGCGTAATGCCCTAACTTACTCGCTGTTGTATTAAATAAATGAGTTGTTGTATGAATGACGTAGATATTTGTCTCCTGTTCTCAACCTTAATTGAGATTCAGTCTCTCATCTTCAATAATGTAACAAAGTGACTGCCTTGATTTAATGGCATTCCCAGGATCAAAGCAATTCACTCAGCGTGTGGTTGTTGTGCTATGGAAATAGCTCTCAGTTGCTCAGAGAAAATTTCACTCAGGATGAGAATGGCTCTCAAAGTTCATAGATGGTGTCTACAATAACAAACTTTTCCCAGAATTTTTGTTATACTTAACATATTGGAGTACTTAATGTGAGTGTGAAAAAGGGGCTGACTAACTCATCTCATAATGGGGTTTTTTCCCCCAACAGATGTTGGTGTAATGAAGTTCTCCAAAATACACCCCATTGTTCTCACTGATGACGTCATACATGAGATGGATTTCATCACAAAATGAATGGTTATGCTATTGAAAATAATCACTGGAACCACTCAAATACTTTCAGTTGTCACAGATTAAGACTAAACAGATGGGAAACTTCCTTTTTTGCATATGGAATCTGTAAAGGATTGTGGGATTGTCAGAAGTAGCATATGGGCGTCCCTAGCAATAGTGAAATCATAATCGCCACAATTGCAATACGTTATGACTGTTTTCTATTGTCACATTTCCACGGGCTTGACATGTTGTGAAAAACTTACTGAATAGGCTGAACCATTACACAGGCGCTTCTGGGTATTATAGGAAAACCACATGAGTCTCTAATCCGTGGTTTGCCTTTTATTTCCCAATTAATTTCAGTCATAAGGAACTTTAAATTAAAAAAAAGCGGATGGAAATTGTTGAAGTTATTCAATAAAATGTACCACGAATCGAGTCAATGTTTGCATGGGAATGAGAGTGAATTCCGCGTCACCAGCGTCATGAACTTCTTCGATTTGTGATAAATTCTTGGCTATAACTCAGTCAATTTTATGTCTAATTTTGAACATTTAGATTTTTTTAATGTACATAAACCCCCTAAATTTCATAAGATTGTTATTAATCGGTCAAATTGACTGGTCACCCCGGCACTTTTTCGGCTGTACGCATTTTCTCCTTATTTAGGGAAAGCAACGACCTGAGCATCCTTTTATGGGCATTTACTAACGTCTTTCTTTGTGGTAGGAAACAGATCACTCGACTCGTATCACCCGGTATTTCAAGTGATATATCTGCGGTTGGGGAATTATACTCTGCGTTCAGTTGTATCAGGGATTGACGGGAAACTAATTTCAGATTGTCTCAACATAAACTGTCCATCTATTATCAACTCAATCCATCAGCTTAGCAAGGCATTTTAAAAGCTGATAACATGTCAAGATCTTAGTCATACTTCAGCTGTCAAGGACTTGCGTCATTTTATCTGAGCTTTGCACTGTCTACATGGACATGCTGTGATCTCTTAGTTTGGTAATCAATGTCTATGTTGAGGCAAGTAAAACAATAATTCATGTGGAAACATTGTGTGGACTCAACGCCTTATAATCTCATTACATTTGTCTCTGGTAGCTGGTCATATTATAAAAATTTAAGCAAGTAAATTAGTAGCATTTCGTTGTTATACTGTGATGTTGTAATACCGTGATCACTTTGTGCAAGTCTTGAAATTTGCCGGTAAAATGCAAATTTTCAACAGAAAGCAGCACCTGTCAGTCACTGAACGCCATCTAGCGGTAACCATCATGGTAATACAACAACAACAGAACACTACATGGTTCTTAGATTGATATAATATATAATCACATTAAATGTATTGAGTCTTACTACAGCAGTGTTTTTCTACTGATCCACCTTTCCAAAACTTTAGGATGGTCGGTAAAGAAATTGTGTGTGACGATGTTGAATTGACAAAGTCTGTACAAACTTCGACACCTATAGTTAAACACCAATTTGCCACAAAATTCTTTCAAAATTCAACTCTTGTTCACATATTCTGTGAAAATTCATACACAAAGTTTCACAGGTTTCTCTAGTTATGTAAAAAATTATCTAATCTCTAAGTAAAACGAAATTTGCATCGTCAGAGACTGTTACATTTGTAATATCTAAAATTTAGGTGCACATTTTATTGCATTTGACTCATTCAATATAAAAACAGGAAAAGGAAACAATATTAACTACTTTGATTGAACCATTATAATTTAATATTATATAGGGGCTCAATAATAGCAACCCAAAGTCTTTTTGAGCCTCCTCACTCTATGTTTTACATTTCATTAATTATTTTCTTGTAATGAGAGTGAACTAAACAGTTCTGAGTTCTGAGCTAGACTGGCATAACTGGAACATGCATTGCGCAGAGCCCTGTGTTGGCCACTGGGGCGTAGGGATTCACCCACAGTGTTATCAAGTTCATCGGTTCCTGCGGGATTCTTTACCTTTCTCTCACTACATGCCAGATTAATGAAGATATACACATAAAGATGTAAATGTATATCTTACTTGCATGAATATTCTTTTATATACGCACTGTTTAGGACATTTCTTATATATCTTTTGGTATCACATATTGATAATATTAGAAAAAAAAAACTGAATAGTAAATACACCTCTTGGTGTATATATTTTATTTTATGCACCCTTTGGTGTTAGTTAGTGTTAGTAGTGTAATGATTTAGGAAGTTATCATCGCAACTTACTCTGTGCATTAGCGCATGTTTATGTCCTTTTGTTTCCTGTGTAATATGAGAATGATTTGGAGGGGGATATCCTGAAACTGGGGGCACTTCTTTAGCGATATTTCATTATCTTTGAAGTGTCCCACATATTGCATACTTTCATTAAGATATAATATATATATATATTAATCGTTGTGTATATGTATATATGAAATAAACTGTTCTGAGTCTTCTGAGTCCTCGTCTGAGTCACCAGGAGGAGGCCCAACACTTTCACATTTGTTCAGATAAACTGGTGGCACAAAGAAAGTTTGATTCTTTCAGCTGAAATAAACCCACCTTAAGAAACACCACAAAGACCGTGTTCTTTCAACTTCAAAAGGACAATAAAAAAGCCACTAATCAACATTATCTCTGACTCCAACTCAATCTGTGAGACACATTGTCATGATGATTTAGCATAACAGCATGTCTGGTGTTTCTTTCACGTTGGTCTAATTTCATATTCCCATCATTGGTTTGATTTATTAAGCTTAATATGTTCATTTATGAAGCCTTGTGGAATTCCCAGCAATATCCAGACCTTGCTATCTCATGAGATTATCTCCTAGATTAGCTAATTCATTTGAAATGAGCTAAAATTTAATTTTCAGAACTAACTAAAACCAAATGCGCTCTAATCTGAAAATGATATTACAGTGGAATAAGTGCAAACGATTAATTTGACCTTGTGTTTACAAATTATGACCATTGTGAAGAGACTTGGAATAAAATGAGGCTCATGAACAGTACAAGGCTAGGGTATCAACCCCATGCCACAGGGGTAGCGCATTTGGGTTCTAACCACTGGGTCCTTGGTTAAATTCCAAGTCGAGCCTAAGTTGGATGGCTGTTTCATCCTTTGTCTCATTGCCATGGTCCCTGCCTGTCCTAATTAGCCCATCAGGTGCACAAATACAATTCTATCAAATAGCTAATTTGTTCACTGTGCAATTTTATCCAATGCAACTACGAAATAATACAATTTGGGAAGTACAATGTAGAGAAAAATTCATAAATATGTTCATAAAATATATATTTTGGTAAGATAAATATCCGTCTTCCATATGCTAAAAATGATGTCATTATTTCTTCTGGTGCATTATTAAATTGTAACAAGAGTGGATGGTGAGGAGTCCAGCATTTAGTTTTGCGGGATGAGAAAAATTAAATTGAATACTTTTTTGAATATCACAAGGCTCTATGTAGGACGACAAACCATCCACCATTGTTTATACTATTCACAATGTACAACATACACTGCAGCTGTCCAACATACACTGCTGCTGCACAACATACATCCGTGCTGAATGACAACAAAGCATTCCGATTGGCTCACAGCGCCTGAGTGTAGCATATGTCATAATACTATGAAATAGCTATATTGTGTTGTTTCCAAAGAATAGAAGACCAGCCTATTATGGTAATATTGTACAAATCCATCGAAGAAACAGACATCGTATACTCTTTTCTTCCATCGTAAAATGGAATATTTCCTTGTCTACCAACTCATTCTGGACCTCTTACAATGACCAAGGACCTTTCTAGCTACAAAAATGACCTTTTTGTCTGACTGAAACGAGGCTGGAATGAAAGGACAAGCCTGGACTTTTCTGACCCGCTCATAATGGAATTCCATCGGGCATATATTGGCCAGACATCTGACCACAGAAACATTTTAGAGAAGGACGTTATTCTTACTGTGGTCATAGACGGCAGTAAGGACACTGTACTTCTGTGTTTTCTCTTAGGAGTCAGTGAAGTGGATGACCAAAAAAAAAAGAATACAAAAAAAGGCCTTTTGTGATAATTTTGCTTTATAATACTTGTCAATCATAACCAAATTGCAACACAATAAACTGTCGATTAAAATGTAATATCAAGACTTCCAAGAGCTATTTAAATTTGATATACCACAAATAATACAAATGCATATCCTACCACTGGGTTTTGTAACATGAACAGCATAATGTTACTTTTTTCCATCGTCATTGAAAGTGATAATCAGCCTCAGCGGTGTGCTAGGCACGCTTCAACCTTGTCTGCCATTAGTTGTCCGGGAACAATTTCTTTCACAAGGGCAAATGGTGGAGTATACAGTGTCTCTCCTTAAGGAGGTACCTAGCTGTTAGTTAAATTAAGGAAAGACAAGGGTAGATGATGAATTATCAAAGTTTGCATGGTGAAATATAACGGTCGAACGACAACTGTTCGAGATCTTATGACGTCTCGATTGTAGTGAAAATTGAGTTTTTTATTTGGTATAATTTAAGATAAATCCCTCTTCACTTAAAATATCTGTACAGGATAAGTAGTCAATATTCTTTTAATATAAAATCATTGCAAGAGCAACTTCACAAGCGTACTTACTTTCATTCTTATCCTTGGTACATATTTGGGATATCACACAAATTTTGAATATCACCATGATTGATTATGATATTATTGTTTTCCCTTATACAATCAATTTTGGCCTGGCCAATTCCCTGTGTTTTATGTAAGAATAAAATGTTGTAGTTCAAGCCTGACTATGTGGCTTCCAACAATGCATAAGGGGTAAATACAAAAGGCTTATAAACTAATTAATATGTGTGTTGGTGAGTGATTAACTGGTGCTCGTTCAGACTACAGACCAGTGAATTATGACCTGTCCCACATGGATTAGCGTGACAGCGAAATGGTAAATTACATTACCATGGCCACGAGCCCTTGCATTTATTTGTCAATGTGCGTTCATTATGTTTATACATGTATAGCACTGATGCATCCATAAATCGAAGCGCTCATGAGCACGACATACAGTTCAGTAGGCAGGACTAAACTGACATTCTTGCTTAACATTTGGTTAAATCCCCAACATACAGTGAGTTCATTTAAAACGACCCGTCAAATTGAAACTAGACAAAGCTGTAATAGCTTGCAACTTGAAACTGGATCTAAAAGTACATATTTTTGATAATATTAGATTTCATTTCTTACATTTACCAAGGTTTATATGTATCTGGTGATAGATGTAGGCCGATTCTTAGCTTACAGAACAGAACAGAAGCAGTTGGCCTTAACATGTTTAGACCACAGCTAAGTACAGGTCGCTATTTTATGATTAACTGTAAGTATTAGTTAATTCCCCACTATGAGGGCCTAACATACACCTCATGTTGCCTATTTAATAATTTATTTGCTCGTTTAATTTTTTATAAACCCACATATATTTTCCTTGTATATAGACCTATTATTATCACCAGATGGCAGTAGGTGTATTGTCTGATCCGGATAGTTTTATTATTAGTTTAGCAAAATATAGTAGGGTAATTCAAGTTGTATAGCTAAGTATAGCCTCTGTCTGACGAGCCACTTATCAAGAGTTGTGTTGTAACTGCTCTTATGAACAAATTATGTGTTACATTACCATGGCCACGAGCACTTGCTCTGTTTTTTTTATTTCACTTTAGTTTATATTTGACAGTTTTTGTGGCTCACAATAGCAAAAAAAAAAACTTGTGCATTTTAAACATGAGTGAGAGCAAGTCCACAATTTTTGATTAAAGCTGCATTGTCAGTCGGTTTTTGTACCAACAAAAAAGCTATCCAAATGAAAGAAAACGCTTCTTACTGATGAATTCGGTACCCCAAACTGTCTAAATTGTACTAAATTATAAATTATTGCCGGAAATTTATTAGCTCGACTTTGTTTACATTTTAGTTAATCATGCATGGCAACGTAATGGAGAGCCTCGTCGATTCGCGATTTCAGTCATTTTATGAAAAATTGAGGTCAGAATTGTTTCAATTTTGCAAAAAGCGAAACATCTACACATTTTTTTATGTATAAACTTGGAATTTTGAAAATTGGACGAAAATTGAAGGCACAGAATAATAAAATACATTACGAACCAACGACGCTAATGACGTTCGTTTATGCCTCGTTTTCACTTCATTGGCCATAAAAGCACTTGCAATGTAAACAAATCGGCAATTTTTGATGGCATGAAAAAATAAATGATAGGGTATGTTCATTAATTTTATAGGGATATAGTGAAACTAGCAAGGCCCTGATGGGATTTAATCAGTTTTTTTAGAAGCAATGAAATGAATGCAACCGATTTTGGTCACTGTCATATTGAGTGACAATGCAGCTTTAAAAGCACTAATTGTTCATAAGCCTTAATACAAAAAGCACTATTTATACTCATGAGGGATATAACTAATACTTTCATTGGTTATATATCCCTCTTAAAAGAAAAAAAACAAAAAAAATATCACGGTGGAGCATGATGTGGCTGAGTTGATGGTTTACATCTAACTCTGAAAAACTGCAAAAATTACACTCTCACGATATCTTCGAATTTAGAATTCTTGCGAAGTACTACACAGTGCAACTCCTACACAAATAGTTCCTGAAAGTAGTCCCCTCTGTGTGAAGTCTCCTCATATTCCATGTGTACTACATCTAATGTCTTTTATGTCTGCTAACACAGGCCATTTGTATGCAAATTCTCCAACTTCAAAAGACATACAGTAAGCAGAATTGTAACGTACACGTATCCGGCCGATTATGATGAATTTGATTATATACATTTGATATTTGTAGGAAGAATACAGTTATATATTTGACAATATTGATCTGATATTTATGTAATCAACGATTGTGGACTTGCTCTCATGTTTAAAATGCACCAGTTTTTTTTTTCAGGATTGTGAGCCACAAAAAAATTTCAAATATAAACTGAAGTGAAATTTTATATTGCTGGCAAACTTGTAGAGTGTCTCTTTTTAGTGCCCTGGAACACATAAAATAAAACAATGTAGGAAAGTAGGTATACATGTTTAACTTAGTGTATGTTATGTTTTATGACAATGGTCATTGATTACTTAGCCATGCATAACTAGAATGCACAATGCTCCTTAATGGTTCCAGGTAAATAGGTGTAGGATTTTTATTGAGCACTTCCATTTAAGGTAAGTGTTTAATTGCAGTGTAGACCCTACCATTTCATTGTAAATAAATAAATGTGATGTTATGTGAGTGTCAATAACTTGCTTGACAGTGCTGCACAATCATCATCAAAACCATAATCCCAAAATCTTCACAATATCTTGTTTCACTGGGTTAATCAATAGAACATTACACTACTGGCAAGAACTTGCTTTACAGTGCTGCACCATCCTCATCCATCTCCTAAACCTAACCAAACTCGTCAACATATGGTCATTTTGATGCCAAGTTGCAACACCTCTCATTGGTAATAATGTTCACTTCAGCTGGTGTGGAGCTTTCCCTGGTCTGCATTCCCAACAAGTGGCCACGCTGGTTTGCATTCAGGTCTTGCATCTCCCTAAACTAGACTCGGGAGGTGTGCGAATCTCTAGGGAAAACTCAGTGTAAGCTAACAGGCAATTAGTCAGGTACTATGTAATCAATAGCTTGTATTTCTCTGGGTAGGTGAACTAAAAATCTCTGAATGGCCTGTTATTCTAGACTGTTGGATAAAGCTGACAAGCTTATTGGGTAACGCTGACTAGCTTATTGGGTAAAGCTGACTAGCTTGTTAGGCAAAATGGCTTTGGTAGTCACTCCTTCTAGACACCGTTAAATGGCTAAGTAAAATATGTTTGGTGTATATATGAGTCGAGGTGATAAATATCTCACATGGGAAATGAACTAAGGGAGTAAGCTTAGTTGGTGTCAATGTTCGATGATAACTTGCACTTAAATCCAGGTTGTTATGTAAGATAATTAATTGGGGTAACAAGTAAAGAGCATGATGTCTTACCTTTTGATAGCCAATTGAAATAAGGGGGTGGGTGGTGGGTGAAACAGGGCTCTACATCTTGTATTTCTGCACCTGATGGGCTAATAAGAACAGGCAGGGACCATGGCAATGAGATGAAGGATGAAACAGACATCCAACTTAGGCTCAACCAGGAATTGAACCCTGGACCCAGTTGTTGGAAGTCCAGCGCGCTGCCACTGAGCTAGGCCCTCACCCCTTAATGGTTATGTAAACCCATTGAGATTCCTGCCTTATGCTATGTGATGGAATGTGATAAATAAATAGCTAATATAGTAAGCATATGCAATGCAGATAGCCTTCAGAAGACAAAAAAACAATCATCAGACTGGCAGCAGTTGTTTGAAGTCGCCTACAATTGGATATAAAAAGGCACAAACCAGCAAATGTGTGATAAAACAGCACGGAAGGGAATAATATTGCAGTTCATTAGCTTCCAATGGTAATCAATAGTCAATACAGAGTGATAAACCCTGCACATTCTCCTAAAAAATAAAACAGGATAAACAAAAAGGCACTGTGTACTTTTTATCACATGTACACAAGAGGCCGAATACACTGTCTTATTGATCAGATCCACATGAATCACAGATATTGAGAAATCTAAACCACTCAGTCGTTTTGATTTGTTTATTGGCCAGCTTTTTAAACTGCATAAATATTAGTAAGAACTTTAAGTGAGTAAGTAAGTTATTAAGCAAGCGAGTGAGTAAAGTGAGTAATAAGTGAGTAAGTAAGCAAGCAATCAAGCAAGGGAGTGAGTAAGTGAGTAAAGTGAGTAAGTAAGTAAATAAGTAAGTAAGCAAGCAATCAAGCAAGTGAGTGAGTAAAGTGAGTAATGTAAGTAAGTAAGTAAATAAGTAAGTAAGCAAGTAAATATTAGTTAGTTTGTGAGTTGATAAAAATGTAGGTATGAACATTTATTCCCCAATTGCAGTCATACCACCTGAAATAGCGGGTGATACGGGCTGGGTGATTGGCTTTTAATATAGCTGCATAATGATATTAATAATAACACAATCAATCATGGTTATGGCTTCAAATAATCCGTCTTGTTCTGAAATATAGCCTGGCTTTGTGTACTTTTTTTTTCAATAACTTCGTCAATTTTTATCCAATTATAAAAATTTTAAGTTCTAAATGGCCGACATTAATTATGGTATAAAAGGGAAACAACTCGTCCCAGATCTGTTTGACAGATCAGACTCGGAGAGTGCTCGGCACCCACCTCGTCATTGTGGTTTTCCTATAGTACCATGCAGTACATATTTGATGCAATAAATGGTAATTTGATAAAAATCTGTCTTCCTCAGGGGGGTCAATTTCAGGCCTACTTTGTCTGTCCCACCGTCACTTTCCCTCAGTGACCAAGAGGTAATATTAGGTGGATCATTGATGCCAAACTATAAACTTGTACTGATATGTGATATCAAGTGTAAAACTGTTTAACAAAGCGCAAAAGTTCCAAAACAAAAGTGTGTCAGAACGGGTAATTTTCATTTGGGGGATGGGTGTTTTGATGATTGCATTGATCATCCCCCCTTCCCAAAAGTGTTGGGTATAAATCCCCCGCATAATACCCCCTGAATCAACGCCCCTGGTCTTCCTACATATAAAGGTCATGTGTCTGTGCAGGAAGACATTTTCATACGTCACTCCCACACAGCCAATGCATACAGCAGTATGAACTATCGAACCCAATTAAATCTCATGCGTGGGAGTTTAGCCCATCTTTCTTAAAGCTACAGGGATATTACAAAAGAATGTATACACATAGATCGGAACTATTTTCCCACGAGCTGCTTGAATACTCAGTGAATGCAGACTATAATCACAGTCTGACTTCAGTGTACATATTCTTTAAAAACTTAGTCAGTTTTCATCTGATTTTCATAATTTCAGATTGACAACACTGGAATACACAGGTTACATAAATGACATAAAGCATGCTTGCCCGAGCTACTGAGCTGTTCACTTTAACACCGTTATTTATTATCGGTTATTTTCTGTGGACGCTAGTTCACAGTCAGAGGACACTGCATAGGCCGAGTTGGTGCAAAACCTTTCAATAAACGGGGGCCATAACCTCTCATAGCTTTGTCAAAATTTATCACTAGACCATGAAATGATGCATACTCTAGTATTTTCATCACCTGACACAGATTTTGGCATTACTGTTGATTTAATTGCCCACTAAAACCTAGCGACAATGAATTTCAGGTCAGCCAATGCAGCATAGGGTTTCTCCTCTGACTGTGAACTAGTGTTCACAATGAATAACCAATAATAAATAACGGTGCTTAAGTGAACACCAGATCGCTCGGGCAAAAAGCACCCCTGATTGGTTCAACATTGTTCCAACATTGGCTATCAGAGACTGTCATTGGCTCACTGTTGAGCCAATGAGGTATGTCCGTGGTCTGATGTCACGCTGATATGTGTTATCTGGGAACTACTGTCACGATCGGTTGAAGCTAGACTCCACGGTTGCTGCGGCGAGACAAATCTGTGCTAAGTGAGAAGTTAACATCCTGACTGCAGGGTTGTAGAATAATTACCAGCCAACGAGCCCTGTAATTATTCTACGTCAAGACATCCTACTCGATCAAGAATCAGTTCGCTTCATTAGCATTTCCTCAGAGTTGTTGTTGTTCTGTGGTGAGGTGGAAAAGGTACTCTCAAACATGCAAACAAAGACTTTGAGAGAGTGTTGAATGTTACTTAAGGTAAACCGCCACAAGGCATGGTGTAAATTGGAGATGTTCCTCTGTCGTTTGCTCGTTATCTTGTGACACATTTTTGTCATTAAAATAAGAATCACATTACAGGTGTCACAAATACATTCCTACCATTCAGCTCTACCAAATCCTTGACGAGATACGATGGAAATATATTGTATTGTATTGTATTGACAGTATTGCATTGTATAACATGTATTATGTTGTGTTGTCTAAGCGCTACTGGGTCTGAAATTTAGTCAGCTTATATGACCAGCTGCCAGAGGCAGATGTAATGATGAGATGATAAGGCAGCACATTTAGCCATAAGGTTGGGTCCTTTTCATCCTAGTTAACATAGACACCAAGAGATATTCAACATTATTTAAAAATGTCATGTAAACAGTTATTTTAAATAAACCTAAAAGTGGTCCTTAACTCTAATAGCTATGAACCTCCCACATTGTCAAGAAAGCATTTAATCATAGCCTTGAATCACATTAGAATGGAAATTCGCTTCTAAATACACATTGAAACATTTACTGCAATTAATTATTTCACTTGTTGAAGGTGGCAGCCTGGGGGCTCAAAATGTGCCTTAACATGACGTCATCAATTAACCCAGATTGTAAATTGCCTTACTTAATTAAGATTGATCTTTAAACAGCCATGTTATTCTGTTTGATAACTCTAAAGTTTTAAGTAAACTTTCACAGCCGAGGAAATGGATTATACCTTGAAAACCAAACATCGCGTGACACGGTATCTCGCTAATTGAGCAATATTCACAAAACTGGCAGAAGCTGAAACTGAGCTAATTTCTGGCAGGAAGTTGGAAATAAATCAGGCTGACAAAGCTTTATGAATGAGTGGTTATGCGAAGGGAAATAATGACATAAAAATGATTACTCTGGGGTGGGAGACTTTTTAAAATTATTATGATAAAGCAATTTTCAATCGAGATATTTGTGAAAAATGGCACAAAACTAAGTTGATGAAACCGAACTTCTATTAGCTTCTAAATTCAACCGGCTGGAAGCATGAAGATAGTTTTGTTAAATAAATTTCAGATTTTGTTGTTGCAGATGATATCCCTGATCAGGAGCCATGGGCTAGGAAGGTTCGATCCCCAATAAATGCATGGAGGAACTGAACTGATCATCAACTCTTTGCAGAGTGCCTTGCCCCTATCGGTAATTCTGTGTAAGGAGGCGAGAAAGACTAATAATTGAACAGGCTTGCCATGGTGGAATTGTAGGCAGTTGAGCTAGTTAATGAGGATTTATAACAGACTCCAAACCCTTTACATTTACATTACAAGGAAATTATGATACCGTAAGACCCCAGTTTTGTAACCACATATAGGAATTAATGGAGTGGTAACATAGAGGGATCTTAATTCAGTAGCTTTTGCATATGCTCAGACCAAACAAAACAGTGCTTTGCATAAACACCGTGGATTATATCAAGATTACATTAAGAACGTTGAATTTCATCAAAGTAAAATAATTGCCTAATCCACCAATAATGACATAAGAAGGTGCTTTAGGGTGTTAAAGGATGATAATAATTTATTAATAAAACTCATTATGGCGAGGTAAAAAAAGATTCAGGCATGACAGATGTTTGAAAACTAAATTGAAATGTAACAGTATAAATTAGAGATTTTTTGTTACCATAAAAGCAATGGAACCTATTTTATAATTTTATAATGAACATTTAAAGTTAATGTAGATCGATAATGAGGCACTTTGGATCTGAATGATGAGGACATGCATGAAATTTCATCGGCTACAAAATTGTACAATATTGTTCTGCGAAATGTTTTTAAAATATGTATTAAACCTGATTCTCACAGTCAAGTTTGACAAAAAATATCCACGTTTAATTTCACACCTCTCAGTTTAGATTCTAGAAATTGTATTTGGTCTACATATAGCTACATGAACTTGTTTCAGCTTTTGTTTCTCCCAATGCTATGTTATGCACCAGACAATGTTACTTTTTTCTTAAACTGTATTATAATGAGGTTCAGACTAGGAATACTGATGGTGATATCAGTACAAAGATTAAGTAACATTTTTGATTGCACAAAATGTAGAAATACACCAAAGTGTGGGCAGTGCTAATACAAGGTTAAGAACAATTTTTCTGGGTACAAAAAACTGGACAGTGGTCAGAAGGCAGTGGTCAGCAGAAAGCCACTGGACAGTCAATATGCAACAAGCCACAAGTGGCAGGGGGATCGAAAGTGTGATCCATTGGGGGATGCAGCCACCAATTGCTAAAGACACTAGTTGTGTTTTCCTCAATGCAATTACATTAGTCTGCCTCTTACTGGCTGGTCCCTAAGTGTCACCATATCTCAATCTTTTTCTCCCTACTTGTTAATTCAAAGCATTGGTTTTTTTGTTTTTTCTTCTCAACTGCCCAGACTGCATAAATGTGGGCAATTATTGACCACAGTATTGGCCTTTTTTTTTGTTTTTTTTTTCTTGTGGTGAATTGGCTGTTTTTTTTCTAGTGGTGAATTGTCTTATTTTTCAGGATTCTTGCAACTTAGGGAGCCTAGTGGTCAAGACACTTGTCAGTTCTACTGAGAGACCAATGTTCTCTTCCAAGTCAATGCCTTTTCATTAGCTATACCCAGATGACATTCCAAATCGTATCAAAGTCGGGGCAATATCAGCGATGGCAAAACGATGTTGTACCGATGGCGGTCCATACAGAAACGATGCTGGCCCGATTTGGAATGCCATCTGGGTATTGCAACTGCAATCATTCTCCAGAGATGTTGAAGATGCTACAGCAGCTGGGTGGCCTAGTGGTTAACGCATCAGCCATATAACACAATATCTAGAACCACTGAAGATCCCAGGTTCAATTCCTGGCCTGAGCATTCTTCATGAGCTACATCCCAGCTAGGTGTCAGTCCCATGAGACGTTAAATTGGTGGTGCCTTGAACCTGGTTTCTATGCTGGGGCAAGTTAAAGACCCAACCAATTGGTTAATAAGTAATATCAAATCCTTGTCTTCTCATCATTGTTTGCCTCTGGTAGCTCTGATATAAACAGACCAGTTACATTGAGACAATACAGCACTGTTACAAGAATAATTTCTTATATCTGATTCAATCACTTAAGGGATAAGAATGCAAGCCAAATACCTCTAAATCAAAAAAGCTCATAAAGCAGACAAATTAACGAAAGGCAGATGCATTTTAATGTTTATCTCCATAAAAATGCTTTCCATAGACCAGTTTCGTAAATGAAATCAGGTAATTGATAGTTTCCTTTACTTTGAGAGATCACCTTTCCATTTATTAAATCAAAGATTAAAAGGCAAGAAACAGTGTCCGGGACAATATTACATAACAGGGAATCTGTTAGTGATGTATGATATCATATAACATTCTCTGCATTGATACAATTTAAATTTGTCTCAGTGTCCAAATGCTACATGTCTGAAGGCTATATTAGCCAGCTTATGTGACCAGCTGCAGGAGGCAGACGTAATGAGATGAGGCATATACCCCATGTGCGGGGACTTTTACTTGATTCAGCATAGGGACAGAGTACAAGGCACCTTCAATTTATAAATGTCTGATACGATCAACATCCAGCAGCTCATGAAGACTGCGCCCGGGCTGGGAATTGCATCCGGAACCTTCAGCGGAGCTGGCCAATATTTGGAATTGGTGGATTTTTTTTTTGTTATTCAGTAACAAGCAAGTGCAGCATAGCTTTTGTACTGATACTGTGATTGCTGATTAAATATACTCAAATAAATAAACGAATAAAAACATTTATGCCAAATATTTTCAAATTTTTTTTTAAAGCTAATTCCAGCAAGTTTGATAAAAATCTCATGTGACCCTCAGCAGTTTGTTGCACCGAGGCTGTAAAACAAATGATGTCAGGATGAGACAAATGTCACTGCAACATAATTGATGGGTAGCCTGTGTGCCTTAAAGGTAGAATTCTGGATGAGGATAGATTGAGATAGATACGGGGTTAAACTACTACGTGTCATAGGGATAGCATCACAATTTATTAATAATTCATCATGATATGTCAGAAATGACAGGACTTCCAAAGGACATGATAACTACATTGTATGTGCTTAGTAGGATGCAGAATATAAAGTGTCTGTTGATTGCTGCACTATGATAAGTTTACGTGAATTTTAGGTAGCGATGGGTAACGGTTTACACTTTTTCCGAAAATTTGCTATTTTTATTTGACCTCAATTTAGACAGGAATAATTTTTCGACCATCATCGCCAATAACAAATAATTAATTTTACAGCCTCTCAGCCAATCAGACATCTAGAATCTTCGAAATAAGGATATGCAAAACATCGGACAAGAGTTGCAACACCAAAAATGGACCCAACCAAAGTTCATATTCGCTGGCCCGCTGTGACTAGCTGACGCAGTACGCAGGTAGGGGCTGCCATTAACCAGGAGGGATTCCTCCCGGTAACGTGCGTGCGCATCCTAAGCTTTTACATTGGAAATGCGTGGTCATAGTGCGCTGTGAGGTTGTATTACTGTGATATTTACCGGTAGATGGCGTACAGTGACTGACAGGTGCTGCCACCCATTGGAAATTTGCAGTGAACTTGCTTATCATAAAAAATACATGTTGCCGGGAAATTTCAATGGACACATGATCAAAAGATGGTCATGGTAATACAATGTCACAGTATTACAATGGAGCACTCTACACACATAATTTTATTACTATTTACTTTGATTGTGCTGAGCTGATATTGTGTATAATATTATATGTCATTGATTTGTTTATCAAATTTGCTGTATAGCAGGGACAATTCCTTCAATCAATCAATCAATCAATCAATCAATCAATCAATCAATCAATCAATCAATCAATCAATCAATAAATAAATCCATCTATTATCTATCCCTCTATCTATCTATTCGAATCAATCAATCAATCAATCATATGGCAATGGACTGCTTGACAAAATATTAATGAAAGATTAAAATTGAAAATAAGGCATTTTATGTTCCTTGTCACGAAATTAAAACCTATAAAAAAATCCCTGTTAATTGTTTTATTGGTCTTTTGTGGATTGCAGAAAAGTAAATCACAACAATAATGAAAACGAAACCTGGTGAATATTTATGCCATTGCATTATGAACATTTAGGCCAGAATTAAAAAAGGAAAAAAGTACAATTTGGGCTTAATTTTGAAAACGGAAAGAAGCACTCAAATTATTCAAATGAAGAAGGGGAAGGAAGTGCCTGGGAAGAGGGCAGGCACTTGGACATGTTATCTTAATTTAAAGAGACAAATGCATTGTCACATCAGTGGGCAAGAAAACTGTCCATGCATTTGAAATAAAAACATAATGTGCATTTTGTGACACGAGGGCGGCAGCTTTAGGTGGTGGTGGTGGTGGATTAGGGCTTTATGTCCTGTATTTCTGCACCTGATGGGCTAATTAGGACAGGTAGGGACCATGGCAATGAGATGAAAGATGAAACAGCCATCCAACCTAGGCTCGACTGGGAATTGAACCCGGAACCCAGTGGTTGGAAGCCCAGCGTGCTACCACTGAGCTATGCCCCCACCCCGGCGGCTTTAGGTAATTGTGACTCAAAAATGTCATGTTTTGCATTATAGGTAATGGTAATGACAGTCGAACAACTTCTAACAATGTTTATAATGTATGCTCACTCGTGCCTTCTTTCATCACATATTTATTCTTCCCACTAGCATACGTGAGGCAGTGAGAGATCGCATCCTTGAGGCATACCTAAGACACTATGCACTCGTAGATCACTCGCAGATCGCTCATAGAAAGCTCGTAGATCACCCGTGCGAGTCGTTCAAGGATGAGCAAGGATGAGCAAGGTAGGGCATGGAAGGCAACGAACGTCCGCCGAGTGTTTTATGAGCGTTTTACGAGTGTTTTAAGAGCGTTTTACGAGTAGATGCGAGTGAATGGTGAGTATATAAGGAAGGACAGTGGCTACGTATGGCTACATATGGCCACGGATGTATGTAGAACATACTTTGTACGCTCGTTACGTAACTAATATAAAAAATTCACTCGTCGAACGTTCGCCCAAGTTTTAAACATTTTTTCCCTCTCCACGTAAGGTTACGGAATATTGATTAAGTGCTACCGCGAGCATTCTATGAATTACCAAGTGTGAAAAATAAATTATATACGTGGTCACTCGTAGGTCTTATCTGTGACAGTGCGAATGCCCCTTTACTCGCAGAAATTCATTTTCTCGCTTTAGCCATTATGCAGTTTTGTCTGCACAGAAACTACTGGACTTACCAGTGAACAATAAGTTAAACATATTGCACAAATCAACAAAAATTATTTGTTTAGTGACAAGCTATAGACTGAGCTAAGCCTGGCAATAGCTGTTAATTGGAAGCTGTAGCTCCTCCCTCATAATTACATTAATAAATAAATTCTTGTAAAATTTAAATGCTTATGCCACATCATAAATAACTGGTATGTCACTGCAGGGCAAGTTTATTAGTATAAAACAAAGTCATATTTATAGAAATATAGTTATCAACAGCCCAACTGCAGCTAGCAGGGACATGATCTACGTCAAAGCAGGAGCTTTCAGCTAGTTATGTCTAGCTTCAGCTTATTTTAGTCCCAGGCAAAGTTCAGATAAAATACAATATCAATTCACAGTGCCAAAAGCAATATCATAACTTCCTTTAAATTAACTGCTTCAGTTCTCTATTGGTCGTATTAATTAGATGATGATCACATCATCTGATCATAAACATTCATATCATAGGCTTACACTCTTATATAGCGTGTTAACCTCCCACCATCCTGGGAGATTGGAAGCTTGGAATTGAATTAAATGACAAAAGGCATTGACAGCAGAAGAATGGCCATACAAGACCTTGGCATGTTATCAGCTTAATGGTATTGGGGTTAAAAGTCACACTTCAGTAAGAGCCTGTGAAGTCAATCAGTCAAATGAAATTAGGTTAGTCGGTCAATGGTCAAGGTCATGGCTACCAGCATTTACATGTTCAAGTTTGTTGCTTTCAGTGCTCAAGATAGTAAATCTTAGTTTAGTTTTCACATTAGAGTGCCTAGCGTATTAGTGGTAAGTAATGAAGTATATACATGGCCAGATGTGCCACGTGCGTTTTCCATGCATTTGGATAAACGCATGGTTTTCACCTCATTATAATTATGCAAAAACCAGGTGTTTTCCATGCGTTCATCCTTCTCATGGAAAACGCACGTGGCACATTTAGCCATGTACAAATGAAAGATGAGACGGTTAAGTATCTAAATCATGTGTTACCACAGTGAGGTTTGCACCGAAATATCTTCTGCCGAAGTCCTCATGTGACGTAGATCATGTAGATCAGCTAAAACCATTTTACAAAAAGCCAAATGATTTGCTCAACCCAGCCACGAGTTTTGACCAGCAGCGAGATTATCCTAAAGCATTGGTTATCGAGTCTTCATGGACTTTCACAACTTAAATCTACAAACTATAACTGTTACAGCCAATATGACGTGGCAACAGGTACTTAAAGGTCAATAAAACTGCAACTGCAGTAATAACTATGAACGAGAATTACTGACAGTCGGCACTTCACATTAAACTAAAAGTTAAACCAAATGAAAGAACTTGAAATAAACTACTTCTCCTAAATTTTCTTAAAGGCTTTGTAAATTAATAAAGCAGTTTTAGAGCAAGCATGGACAGTTGCATCCTCAGAACGAATTTTCACACTGATTGAAACATTTGATAAGAATGATGTAATCACCCCAACATCTGGGCAATAAACTTGTTTTCACCTCTTTTCACTTAAGTTTACCCCTTTTCTGTACAGTCGTAATGCTATTTCTGTATTCTTCTAGATTAATGGCCTGTATAGCACAGACAAGTATTTTATGACAAGGACATTAGGAATGGCTACAAAAATTGGTCAATTACTTTACAATCTTTCTGATCTGTCTCTTTCACCCCTGAACTGTCAAAACTGCTGTAATGAGTATGTTGTGGTCATTAAATGTGTGTTTTGGTATTGGGGAGCTAGACAAGCATAATTAGACCTACAGTCTTACCACCCTTGCCACGAGGATGACCAGAAGTTGTGCCAAAAGAGACAGTAATTTAATCATTGTCAATCGTTTACTGCTTTTGTCATCTTTGACATTTTACATTCATTGCTACCTCCAATAAGAATTTGACATACGACGGGCAGGATTTTTACATTTAGTTGTGGCCTATAAAAGTCTGTCAAGAGGCATAAAGTTCAAATAAAGCTAGAAAACTTTGCTGTGTCTGCAACTAAAAGTATCTGTTTTACTCAGCACTGCGAAAATAAAACAGGCCGCAGTCTAACGTAAGCGCATTGAGAACCATCGCTGAGCTGGGAGAGCCTTCCACTCTGAATGAAAGTTCCACTCAGTAGCTGATAGCTATCTGCAGTGAAAAATACCCACAAATTCTCTTGAATGAATTGCTTAGGTGCTTTAATGAATACCATCAAATCAAGTGACTCGCTTGTTACAGAATCTAGGATAAAAAATTGAAGCCATCACACTTTTTTTGAGGATCGTTGAGAAGAATTATGCAGCTCATTTTTGGCAGAGGAGGCTTCAGTGATACAAAAGAGGCTTAAGTGGCTTTAATATGGGCCCAAGTGACTTTACAATACAGGGCGAAGGGTCCGTATTAGACCTAGAAAAAAAATCTGGTTAGTAAGATATTGACATATAGTATCACTTCTAAAAAAACGTCTAGAGTACATGGCCAAGTGCGCTACCTGCGTTTTCCATGCGTTTGGGTTAACGCATGGTTTTCATCACATTTTAATTTGGCACAAACCATGCGTTTTCTATGTGGTTATCATTCTCATGAAAAAAGCACGTAGCACATTTGGCCATGTAGCTATCCAGATCTAAATGTTCTACCAGAAGCCACCGCAAATCAAACCATGCTTGGCCGTTAGTGAAAACATACCAAAGCAGCAATACCATTTAAAATCGAGAAAAGACAAAGTTTTAATCAATTAAGACAGCAAACATAATTCATATACGCACAGAGAATTGGGGTGCAGGCAGGGGGCAGTAAAGGACCACACCCGCTCTGCACCTGCATCGCCACTGCACCGCATTTCTAGTTTAGGAACTGCAACCGAACCGCACTGAAATGTTCTGATCCGCACTGCACCACTGCAATGCAGACTGCACCACACACCTTTTGGTGCAGCACATATTACACAGAATCTGAATAGTGTTGCCAACTTTCGAAGTTAATCTTTATGATGACATTTTATTTCATCATCGTTCTAGAATATTGAAAGCCTGTTTGACAGGAATATTGCTCTTGTATTGTATCAAAAAACCTTGGCAACAAATGATATTGTGTGAATCCTTTTTGTAATGTTAGGATCCAAGGTAGATTAAATAATTTATTTGTATTAAAAGCCAATCTATTTTACACTAAGACCAACATAAAGTTTTAATTAAGTGTCAAAACCAAGAATGTCAGTAAATTGAACTGAAAAGAAAGACTGCCAAAAAGCAAATAAAACTGAGCAAATATTGCCAGTATAATATCGTTGTTGGATGGCAACAGGCAAACGTCAGCCCGATTTATAATACTATTTACTTGTGGAACATTTTTAAGCATACCATCATTCTTCTTCTGAATAACCTTGACCACTAATTTCTGGTATATATTAGAAAAACCTGTTGAGTTTAGCCAGTACAGTTCGGCCCACTGACATCCACTCTTAGGAGATGCTAATGAAGCAGACAGATTCTTGATCGAGTAGGATGTCTTGACGTAAAATAATTACAGGGCTCGTTTGTAGGTAATTATTCTAGTACCCTGCAGTCAGGATGCTAACTTCTCACTTCGCACAGGTTTTGTCTTGTAGCATCCTTCTCGGAGTCTTGTTACAGCAACATAAGATGGAAGATGCACTAAACACCCACTCTACAAGGTTTGGTATGGCAGTTGGCACTTGAAGGTGTATACAATTAATGCAACTGAGCCCTTAAAGGGAATTATTTTGTGTGCACAATGGTACAAGTGGAAGTTTGGCTAATCAATATAATGATATGGAAATTGTAAATAAAATATCAAAATGCAGCAGCTAAGAAGGCTCAGACAAAAACTGCCTCAACATGCAATGCATGCGTCAGACAAAGACATCGCCTTTAATCCAACAAAAATACAAAATACCAAATCGTTCTATTTACCTTGACAAGATCTGAAAATAATCAATTTGTGATGTGTGCTCCATACTTTTTCTACAAAAGAATTGTGCAAGTTCCCTGCTTAAATATAGATTTGCTCCTGTTTTGACGGACTTTTTATTTACATCAGATGATATAATAATTCTCATTAGTGGCAAAATTGTATGTCTTAGGTTATCCTTTTATCTGTTTTTATTGTGCAGAGGACACCCCAATGAATTCTTTCCAAAGTCCTAATTATGGCTTCAAAGGACTGCTGTCCACAGACAGACTGATGGCTATTTTTCTTCCAGACGCAAGTCACGTGAACAGCAAGGATTTACAAAGAATGCACCATGAAGAGATCTTCGCAATGAACCTTATTGTTTTTGTGGTCTAGTGGTTTATCAATTAGTACCATTTTCAATGTATGTTTCAACCAATGGTTGCAAATGAATCATTATCTTTAAGTTACGGCAAGAAACAGTATGTTGTCAAACACAGAAAAGATATATCCTACCAAATCCACAAACACGTGTAATGGTTACACTGAGTTTTCCCTAGAGATTCGCACACCTCCCGAGTCTAGTTTAGGGAGATGCAAGACCTGAATGCAAACCAGCGTGGCCACTTGTTGGGAATGCAGACCAGGGAAAGCTCCACATCAGCTGAAGTGAACATAATTACCAATGAGAGGTGTTGCAACTTGGCATCAAAATGACCATATGTTGACGAGTTTGGTTAGGTTTAGGAGATTGATGAGGATGGTGCAGCACTGTAAAGCAAGTTCTTGCCAGTAGTGTAGTACTCGATTGATTTATCCAGTGAAATGATATGAGTTCACATTGCATTATACACTAACTATACTTAAAATGTGAGAGCTCATGGAAATTAGGTCTATTCACCTGGAACCTCAGTGACTGTTACCAAGTATTGCGTTATGCACACTCCAGTCATGCACGACTAATTCCCTCGTATCCATGTACATATGTTAATGACCTAGCTAGCTAAATTGTCATTAAACATAGTACAGTGTATATATTGTAAAGAAAAAATTAATTGAATAAGATATATAACATTATAAACCATATGTAAATTTCTAATATTATTAAGAAATTAAAACTTGAGCATGTTAACCAGGGTGGTACATAAGCGAAAGTATTCTTTCCTGTGGTTAACTATTCTTGGAAGGGAATTAACGAGTATGTTATTGTACTTGTTCTTTTCCATCAGGATAGTTATAGTTGAACCTTTTTTTATGAGTAATACTGTACATAGCCAACATTGATGAAATAATATTTGACTCAAGATGGCGCTCATCATTGACATGAGAGCTAAAAATGTGATTAGTATTATTTTTTGCAAGAGGAAAATCAATACACACACTGGACTCACCCCGAAGTCAAACAAACTGATACACGCTAACATAAACTGTATCCAATGTGCAAATATCAAATATAGCTGATCAAATATATCACAACCCGATTATTGTTCTTTACATCAGAGCCGACTGTATTTCTTTTGAAGCTGGGTATTTGCACAAAAGACTTGTGTAAGCAGACACACAAAAGACATTAAGGGTAGTACACACGAAACTTGAGCAAACTTCACAAAGAGGAAACAGTTTTACTGCTTTTTCTTGGTCTTGTGGATCAATGCAATAGTATGCTTTAAATGTTAAACAAACTTTATACCAAAGTATTGATCTTCACCAGCAGAGTTGTAAATTATAAAAATAACCATTATTACATGGCTATCTGTCCGGGACAGGTCCTAATTGACTGCCACATATATAGATAACCATGCTGTAGACCACTGGTCAGCATTAACAATCCAGCACAAAAATTGACAGTCAATACCATAGGAAGACAGAACCTTCAATGATTGAACTCAAAGGTAAATCTTTAAAAATTTGTTGTTGTCATTTGGTAATTAAAAGACAGCCAAGCACATATTCGAGCAGATACATTTCACCATTCACATACATCTCCAATGACGATTGAAAAAGTAGTTTATAACTTTTAGATTCACGTCAGGGGTTTGAATGTCTAAATCAATACTTGCGAAGAACAAGATATTACTATGCATGCACAAAAGACACCGAGTCATTATAGAAAATTGTTATATTTGTATAAATGTTCATCCTACTGCTTCTTCATAATATTCTTCATAATATTTATCAACAATATATTCTTTAACTTGTGATGAGTAACGTAGATGAAACTACTACTGATGAGAGTACTTTGCATATTGTGCTTGATTTAGTGTTCACTATGTAATATTAATGGATCTTTCCAGGTGGCCTCACACTAGCGCTAAAATATATTTAGCTTTGTGAGGTCTCCTTGCGAAACAAATGTTTATAAATTAAAATATAAAAATAAATTGTAAATATTTTTGGGCAAAATAAACAGAATCTGAATCTAAATCTGAATCTATGCACCTCATATGAATTGACGATAATCATATTGTACAAGAAGGCTCCAACTCATAACAGATAGGTATATAATTCTTCAGGTAAAGGTTCAGTTTCCTTCATGCTGTCTTTGCCCACTGTAAGAAATAAGGTTGATCTCTAAAATGTTTCTGTGATCAGATGTCTGGACTATATGCCCGACAGAATTCCAAAAATGAAGCATGAAAAAAAGGTAATTCATTGCAAGATGTCGAGAATAATTGGGTAGGTTTGACAATGGAAGAAAATCGTGTACGATGTCTACTTATTTTACAGACCCATACAGTATTTCATCTATAGCTATCACTAGCTAGTAGGAACCTCCTGAAGCTTCAACAAGCCAAACCAAGCCATACCAAGCTGGACATTCCTAATAGTGAACTCAATTGAAACCCCACAAGCCCACAGAAGCACAAGAACTGTTCATAGCTAACGTGTGGTGCCCAGCTATCATATAAAATAATTTTGCTTCACAAAGTCATTGAAAATAAATACAAGTAATTCCATATTGAGTAACCTCATATTGACAGTATTAGGTTACCGGTGTCATATTATGGTCACCTTGTTTTTAAGCTCTTTTTATTAAACAAATGACTTCACCCTGGTAAAACAGTCTCTGATGTAAAATAGATGCAAAACATTCTCAAAAGGCAGCCAATTTTTGTAAATTTTGGAGCCAGCTCAGATAAGACCTGATGGCCGACATGGTTTACATGAACTCTTTATTTCTTGACTTTTTTTTTTATACAAAATTCAAACTATTTGTCCTTGAATGACGTTAAATGACCTTGCAAACTGAAAAAACGCATCTTTAGTTTCAAAATGCAACTTTTTCGTGGAATCAGGGAGAATTAATTATAACAGACCATATTAAGACACTGACGATTATAAGGCACCATGCGTCACTACATGCGACAATATACAACATGAATACTGCGGCTCACCTATTCAGATTCAGATTCAGATTCAGATTCAGACTGTGTGATTATATACTCATAATTTACCTACAGAATTCACAACCTTTTTGCTCATAATTATGGAGCATTGGTATCAAAAGGAAGTTGCACACTGGAATTGCACATAAAACTTCAGAGAACTTCACCCTGGCTGTGTAACAACATTTTTGTTAGTTACACACATCACAGCACAGTTTTTTTGTCTCCTCATTTGAAGATTACGTGGGAGTACCAGTGGGCATCTTGCACAGTCAAGAGACATCACGACAGCTAAACAAGATCAAAGGACTGTCCTTGATGCCAAGGTTTTGTTGGTGTAAAAGTTGTGGGACAAAGTTTTGCAAAGACACATTTAGCTGGTAATTGTACATGGCCGAATGTCCTATGTGCGTTTTCCATACGTTTGGATAAACGCATGGAAAATGCATGGTTTTCACCTCATTTTATTTAGACAAAAACCATGTTTTTCCATGCGTTTATCCTTCTCATGGAAAATGCACGTGGCACATTTGGCCATGTATCATGGTGAGAGATACCCATTTATTACTTTTTAGCTGTTTAGGTATTAGCCAATAAAAACCATAAGTCAGCTTCGCTCCAAGTTTGCGGAAGGTCCTTGGTTCAAAACCTGGTTTAAGCACTTTTCACTCGGCTGCATGCGGTCTGTATCAGACGGTAGATGACTGTGTCTTGTTATCACAGTCTATGTTAAGGCAAGTGAAAAAACCCTCCCACGGGGTAAATGTGTAATATGAACAGAAAAAAATGAAGTAAAAAGACTTAAGTTATAAAATATCTGACAATGACACTGCCAAAATGAGTGCTTGGAATGCTCACAGAACTCCATATGTCCGGCGCATAAAGAGGACAATCATAAGTAATGTCGCACTTCAACACAGGGTGTTTGTTTACCCAAATCATCCCCACCGAAAAACAAGTTCACAAATTAGATTGACAAATGTGACTTCAAAGTCACACATATGGTAACAAATTCAACGCGATTGAAAAACTTCAACTTTAGACTAAGTGCATTAAAGTTTGGTGCTCTGGAGTTTCAGCCTAATGTTAATTTCATTGGATGATGTAGCATCAAAGTGAGTCTGGGAAGCGCAGAAAAGTTGCAAGGTTGTTCCCATGTAGCCTTAAACAACATTACACCTTAATTGCATTGTACATTGCAGAGGGACCAAATTTGAACTTAGTATTTTGTGACCGAATTATAACATACCATATTATAACATGATAATGGTTTGGACCAGTTAAAACATACCATTTGGGAGACAAACATACCATACTACTTGGGACTAATAACTTAAGATAATATTCGGGATACCAACATAACGTGCCATTTGGGACACAAATACAACATACTATTTGCATCTCAATTATAACATGTCATTTTCGATCCATTTATAACATACTACATGGCCAAATGTGCCACGTGCATTTTCCATGAAAAGGATAAACGCATGGAAAACGCATGGTTTTTAGCTAATTATTATTAGGTAAAACCCATGCGTTTTCCATGCGTTTATCCAAATGCATTGAAAACGCACATGGCACAATTGGCCATGTATAAAGTAGTATCACAACAAAAAGTCTTCCTTCAAATCGAGTTTTGTATTTTAAAAGTCTGGTGTGCACCATACATCAAAAGATCTGTACCATGCAATGGCTTTGCTATAATTGGACGTTCAAGAAGAAGCACTCATTAACATATTGGGTCAAACTTAACCAAGGCACTCTTCCTGACCCCAGTGCCCTGTCAGGCCTTGTTTCTCTTGGTATGTTTACAGTATGCGGCCATCAATGGGGAGAAAAAGTGCCACCAGAGGTCACTGACACCAGATAAGTATTGTTAGATGATGTCATCTATCTTGTGACGTCATCTGCTGCATCAGAGGGTGCTTACAGCAAATAAACTTATATCACCATTTTATTTTATAATATCAAATGTCACTGGCAAATGTTATATTGCCTGGCAAATACTACAGAATACAAAAACGAGGCACAGAAGGACCTCATGAACGTCATTAGCGTCGTCACTTCGTCATACACTATTACACAGCTCATTCAACTGTGATCCGATTCAACAAAAATGTGTAAGTATTTCAATTGCAGCATGTATTAAAACCATTCTGACCTCAATTTTTCATAAAACGTCTCTGAAATCAGCGAATCGGCGACGCTGATCATAAAGTTTAATGTCAGTAAGATCATTTGCCAGTGAGACAAATTTGCTTACCAAACAACAAAATCACATAAGGCTTGTTGACAAATACCAGTAGTGTTCTGGGTGTGGTAAGCATACATTTTATTTGACAAACAAACTAACATACCCTGCCAGGTCAGCTAATTTGGCTTTAAGTGCTATTGGTTGTAACATCACCCATGTAACAATTACTAGTGACGTCATCTTATTGTCTTTTTAATAACTACAGTTGTAGTGCCCCCTGTAGTCTCTGTTACTTTTCTCCCCATTGACTAGCACTCACAATAAAAGCCCGATAGTAACCAAGAGAGCATAGATCTGCACTAAACAACTTGTGTAATGTATAATGTGATATGATAATCAGCACAACTTGCTGGGTATTTTCAAAAGCTGAAATCCAGGCAATATTGCAATAACCCAGAGAGTTGATGGCAATTCGTGAAATGTCAGCATCAAAGAAGGGAGGGAGTGAAATATTTCAACACTTTCGCTGACAAAGATCAACCAAGCAATATTTTTGAGTAATGCTGTGCTTTCAAATTTGAAATGAGAATTTTGTGGAATTCTGCAACGAAATTACTAAAAGAAAGGAATTGCCAGCTTTTTAATGTGCACATAGATATCTCCTTGAAATTTTGCCTGGTTCTCTGCTCCTTTACTACAGTAAATATATTTAGTGCTATTTTATGTTATGTCCAGCCTTTTACAAGCTGAACCGAACTATGTAATAGTACACTATTAATTTAACACCCTGTCACTAAGTCAATAAATAAATAAAAAAATGAAAAATACCACACATAGTTTCTATGTGTTTAAGTTATATATCAAAAATAAAACAATTAGAACTTACAGTGGTGAATGTAACATACATAAAGGTTACGTATGTAAATTGTAAAATAAACTACTAAGCTCCTAGAATCTCGAGCACTACATGGCCAAATGTGTATGCGTTTTCCATGAGAAGGATAATCGCATGGTTTTTGCCTAATTATAATTATCTGAAAACCATGCGTTTATCCAAATGCATGGAAAACGCACATGGCACATTTGGCCATGGATAATACAATTAGTAATTGACCTACCTCACTTTTCAACCTTTATTTATCTAAATATCGAACTTATTGTATGTAATTTCTTTAAAATTTGTAAATCTACCTCATTGCAGCGTACATTTTGCTTTTGGGAAGAGATTATTATCAATACCAATAAACAATCATAACTGTCTTATACAAACTATAACTGAATATCATAGCATAAAACTTCACTATGTAAGCTATCAATCTTATGATGAAAATTATCAAATTAATGACAGGTATATATAAAAATGTTTAAAAGTTACAACGTAAGTCACACTCATGATGAAGAAAATGTCAACAGTGTTAATGGTAAATAGGTATCACAATAAATGGTAATCCATAGCCAAGTATGATTCTAACTGAAGAACCACTTTCAAATGTTGTAATAGAATATTTTGCAAATTTTTGCTGAAGTAATTAATCACATTAAAGTCAGCTATGCAATAAATGTATATAGTTCTAGAAAAAATGGATGTTAATATAAAAGTTGAATCTCTCCCATAAAGAAATAACGTTCAGCGAAAAACAGAATTTTGGGTATCCGCAGTGGTATGCGGCTCTTCAACAGACAATTTCCTTCTCTAAAATGTTTCTGTGGTCAGATGTCTGCATGATCTGCCCAATAGAATTCTGATATGAAGCACCAGAAAAGATAAGCCCTGTTCTCTGATCTTGTCCTTGTTTCAATCAGACTAATTGTCAACTGTCATGCATAAATGTCATTGGTCATAATGTAAGATGTCAAAAGGATTTAGGCAACTGCTTATCAGTTTGGTCATGCAACAGAATGAAGATAATCTATATTGATATTATGATTTAATGAACAGACATATTTTAGTAATATGTTGTCACAAATGTTTTGATAATTACCCATCAGTATGGTTTAGCAATGCAATGAAGAAAATGTATAGTTTCATGTTGATATCATAAAAGAATGAATTGAAATAATATTATGTAAGTTACATTTTGTGATAAAATAGTAAGGAAATTAATTTCAGTGAGGTTAGGCTAAGGTATAAAAAGAAACTGTTTAGTAATATTATGATGCAATGAAAGGATATATTTCAGTGATATTTTGAAATAAAAGAGTTAGGAAATGCAATTTTTATTTTGTGTGGTTAGGCTATGGAATAAAACAAACTGAATATTGATATTATAAAAGAATGAATGGACATTTAAGTAATAATTTGTTATGAGAGAGCTAGGAAATTTCCTTCATTGTGTTCAGGATACAGAATAAAAAGAAACCATACTGATATCAAAAAAGAGTTATTAGACACGTTATAGTAATACTGTTCATATACTGTCACAAATGTTAAAGCATTAGACAGCATTTAACACTGAACAGTTATGATCAGTACACAAAAATTAAATCTGACAACTGTTGCAAAATACAAAGCTCTAAATAATACATAAGGGACAACCTGCTGAGCTATTAATACACTCTTCACGAACCATTGGCCTACAATACATACAGTACGACCTACTTAAACAGCAACTCAGTCTTTAGCCGTACTAAAGAACTCATAACTGTCAGTTGGTATCTTGTCTTATGTTGAGATGGTCTCGACGCCGCAGATAGGTCTGGTTTATGGACATTGCACGAGTAGCAATGAACAAAGACTCTGAGGAGTAATACAGGTATATCCTGTGTCCCCTGCATGTAAATCTTCTCCTAATATTCAGGGGTAAAAAGTAACATTTCTTAAGAATTCAGCATTTGGTGCATGCCTGTCAAATATGAAAGCCTTATGTAAAGATTATGTAATGGTCAATTTTCTCAAAAGTGATCTTTATTCCAGAACATATATTCACAATTTTGGAACCCTGCAAATTAATATGACATATTTTACTGTGACGTTCCGATTTTAACAATAAATTATTGCAGCTAACAATATTTTTTATTGCAAGTAAAAAATAACTATACAAACACACACAAAGATTATTTTTTCCTACCACGAATTGTTTAATGGGGGGTCTGTTTTGGGTTCTTTTTTCCTTCTTTATTTTATATGGTATATGCAGTAAGTAATATCTCTTCATTTTTAATAAAGTGTTCATTCTGTCTGTCTAGCTGTCTGTCCATTTGTAGCGCTAGCAGCTGGGTGGTCTTGTGGTAAGATGCTCACCTGCTCCTCTGACGGACCCGGGTTCAATCCCAGGCCTAGGCACCCTTCATGAGCAACATCTGTTAAATTGGCGGTCCCTTGAACTTAGTGTCTGTGTTAAGGCATGTAAAAAATCCCACCCATCAGGGTAAATGTGTAGTTAGATTCATACTCCTCCTCTCTCTCTCACCTCATCAATCAACCCTTAATAGCGGCAAGAACTTGTCTTAAAGGGCTGCACTTTCCATATCTATCTATCTATCTATTTATCTATCTATCCTTACCGTCTGTCAGCAGGTTGGCTGTCTAGCTGTATGTGTATCTAGCTGTCTATTGGGTTGTCTGTCTTTTGCACAAGACATTTCGGGCAAAATCAAAAATGACATCTTACTGGTGCGCGTTAGATTCCTTTCATTTAGAATGGCCAAAAACAAAATACTCTATTTAAATGTCAAAAAAAGTTTGACGACAGTTACTTTATGGAAGCTTCACACCCCAGAGACAAAATTTGTCCTTTTGAATATCGCATATGTGCACAAATAAGCATCGTATAAAGACCTAATCCAGCAAAGCCACTGCGAAGCCAAAGCTTTATAGTTGCTCAGTATACGACGAAATTGTGCAATTCTCTATGTATGACTTCAAAGCCATACATAAAGTTACAATTAAAAGCAATTGCCATGTTTGTTTGCTTCAGTATACTGCTTCACGGCAAATGTGTCAAACTTTGTCGTTTAAAAGTTTCGTCCTGATGTTAGATCCTAATGTGGGTTTCATTGAGTGAAGGGAACTTCAAAGTGTGCTTTGCGATAGCACAGAGGTTGCAGCTAGTGCTAATAACAAAACTGTCGCAGTATTCTTGGTGAAGTTCTGACTGTGGCAACTGATAGCTAACATGTGAATTTAGCATGTTAGTGTATCTGTTAGTCTTGAATATACTGAAAATGAAATGGACCAAGAGGACACAAATGAGGTGTACATTTGATGAGTATACTTTGGTGACTCAGAAAATTTGGCGATTTATCTAGGTAAAAAATATAAAACAAAAAGGTGTTGTTGGGTGCACCCATACTTGTGGCAATAAAGGATATAATGAAAGTACTAATATACAGTAAGTTTCATTAAAAACGGCCTTGCAAATTAAACCAAGACAAAGCTAGACAACTTCTGCTGTACATTGCTACTTGCCACCAAACGGAACTGTCTGGCCATAGCTCTAGCTCAAAGCCAGATCTAAAAGTACATATTTATAATATTAGATAAATATATTCATATTTATGATATATAAGATACATTTATGTTTACCAAGGTTTATATTTTTTCAGTGGTGGAAGGTGTAAGCCGACTATAAGCTAGGAGTAGACAGAAGTGGCTGGCTTTTGCCAGTTATACAGCCAGGAATAGGTTGCTATAACTGTCTAGAGTCGACCATATTTTATGAAACTAACTGTATCTAGGTGACACAGATAATTTGACATGATGATTTATCTGATGTCAAAAATGCACAGAGTGACAGGATTTTTTTAAATACATCCATACTTGTGGAAACAAATGAAATGAACTACTATACATTTAGATGAGATAATTTTGCAAAGCTGACTGAAGATGGCAATCTTGGGTATAGCATATATGATATACTTATTAAACATCATAACGATAAATATGCAATAATATGTACTCATATCAGCAGAAATTATACAAAACATATTCTTATTAGAACTGAGTCAGACGAGGTCAACACCATAAGAGCCAATATGCTTGAACATGTCACACACCTGACGTTCCCATATACAGCTAAAGTTTGTTCCTTATGTTCTTACAGGGCAGTCTGCTTCTGTATTAAGTCATTACGTCATTCCGGCTGACAACAATATGAACAATGGCATTGTTCACGTCACTGCTGTCTTTTGAGGTGACACTTAGCAAGGAGTGATTGCAATTAATGGGAAGGCAGGTTCTGGCCCGGCTAAAGTGGCCCTAGCATCTATGTCTGATAGGATACAGGCTCTAAGTGCAATATGTCTGGCTCTATCTAGCTGGTTAATGTCTTAGAGCAGACAGATTGTGTCTGACTTTGACATAGTTTATTTGTCTGTCTTGGTGCAGTAATATTGTGTCTGCGATGCATACTTCTGATTGTACAGTGGTAGGTGGATTAGGGCTTTATGTCCTGTATTTCTGCACCTGATGGGCTAATTAGGACTGGTAGCGACCATGGCAATGAGATGATGGATGCAACAGCCATCCAACTGAGAATTGAACTTGGGATCCAGTGTTTGGAAGCCCAGCACGCTACCACTGAGCTAGGGCCTCCACCCCTATTATTGTACTGCAAAACCCAAGAAATGTGTCTCATTTCTGTCAAGATTAGGCTATAAGGTCTTGGTGATATATTTTGGCTCTATCTAGTTGGGTAATGTCTAAGTGCCAAGAGATCATGTCTCATTTTGACCAAGTCTGTCCAGCTACATTGGTTTGTCTTTAGAACGCTTCACTGTGTTTCTGTGACACTACGCAAAATGATGCAGGTCCCATAATTAGCATCACCTGATACCAAGACCATGTGATGTACAACTGCACACTGATCATTGTGTTATTAAGTCTTTTAGTACGCCATCTGACATGCAATAAGTGACACAGAGACAACTCAAGTACATGCCTTTATCATGTGTTTTTTCCTACATACGTAATCCTTGGAATATTGCAAGATACTGAATATCTCAAGAGACACATAATATCCCTGTATTACTCCTCAGAGTCTTTTTTATCGCTACTCAAGCAAGGGCCATACATCCAACCTATTTGCTGCATCTAGGCTATCTCACCATCTGACAAGATACGAATGGACAGTTATGTGCTTTTTAGTATGGCTTAAGACCGCTAGATGCTGTTTATGTAGTTGTAGTGTATTTAGGTTAATGTTAAGTGAAGAGAAATTTAATTACTCAGCAAAGTATAGGAAGTGTTACATTTAGTGTTGCACATACAGAATATTAAGTAAATTTCTATCCTGCAACTATCTAAATGTCTGCCAAAACTAAATATATTTATCATATGTTTATGCAACAAAATAATTGGTTCTAAATCCAAAAAGCCATCATACTTTGCGCAATTAGAGGATTATTTGTACTTTATTAAAATGAATATTAATATTGGGTTAATTTGAAAATTAAGATAGTGACCTTGATACAGCAAAACTTTTGCCTATTGATTTGACAATCGTGAACAAGTGTCACATTAAAAAGTATGACAGATCAACAAATAAAACGATGTGACGTTGTAGCTATCATAGGCTAATTTGCAGAATCCACAATGAAACTACCACAGCAAATTTATACAGATGTAATAAACAATTATGCAAAATAAGACTCACAACCTTTAAAAATACTGCATAAAAATACCTACATATCTAAAACACTGGATAGACATATCTTTTGGTCTGAATGTGAGAGAGAGCCAGTGGAGACCCTATACATCATTCCCTCTTTAGCCTGAAGCAAATAAGTTGTCCACATAGGAGACAGATGGTTCCCTAGTTTCACGGAGAAAGTAGTATTTGACCATTGAGATGCAGCTGGGTGGTCTAAAGGTTAATGTTTATAGTGGCTGATTTGATGGTCTTGGGTTCAATCCCAGGCACTTTGCATTCATAAGTCATTGTGTAATTTTCTATACATTTTGAGCCTTTGGACATATGTGTGGACAATGTAATTAGTAATGCTAATATCACAGCCAAATTCATAGGGTTGGAAATCAATCTCTTTGACTTGGAAACAAAACTCCACAGGACGTCATGTGAATCCAGGACTTTCATTTGTTAAAGCAATCCCTCAGCCAACGAGAATCCTCTGAAGTTTAGCTTCCAAGTCTATAAGACTTGTTTTCAACTCTATGAATTTGGCTGTAAACTAATGATATGATAGGATATGATAGGCTATGATAGGATATGATAGGATATGATACAATGTTTTACTACAGGGTAGGATTGAGTGCTATACGATAAGGATATGATAGGATAAGATAGCTGGTCATTATATATAATAGGATACAGTGTCATGTCATTGGCATGGGATAGGATCGAATGGTATATGATGGAATACCTGACCCTTTAAGGATACATAGCTATGCAAGGATATGATACATGGTCCTGATTGGATAGGATAAGATAGGAGAGGAAAGGATAGGTTTGGACCAGATAGGATAGTATAGGATTGTCTGTTGGGGGGTCTGATTGATGAGATAAAAGAGAAGGGGGACTCCATACCAAGCTAAAAATTTGCCCATGGATGGGTCTTTCAACTGAACAGCCTTGACTTCAGCAGGACATAAGTCTTTCATTTTCTCTTCTTTCTCATTTTGCTTTACAGGCATAGTAGGTAATAACTAACTGATTCCATAAATATGATTTTCTCTGGGAAATAACAAACATCAACTAAATGATAAAGTGTCAAATGTACATGAAAATGCACTTAAAATACTGCTGCTAGGATGCACTTTGCTTCAGCCAATCACAGCCAAGGGCGGGAACTTTTCCAGCCAATAGAATTGGAGTATTCGGTTTTAGCCACCTGATGGAAATACAGAGAACCTTCCGTGAAAATCCACTATTGTCATAGCATAGACACCGAGTTCACAGCAGGATCGATTAAAGATCTCATGCACATGACATCAAGTTGAGATTTTCGCTCACAAAAAAAGTGTCTCTGAGATTTGAACCTGGGACCTTTAGCAATGATGTCGATTACTATTGAGCTGCTAACTGCTCATCTTATATATTAGCGAAAATAAGTAATTGAGACATGAATTAGCTGTGCCAAGATGGAGTAAGTCTTATCAGGCATGCACTATAACACACACACACAAAAAACATCTATTCTTGTGTGACATGGTTCAGCTGTTCGTCAAGTGTTACAAGGTCTTTGTACAAGGTGAAGAACGTGCAGAGCAAAGGATTCTTAACACGTAACTATAACATGTCTCCCCGACTTAAGCTAAAACCAAACCACTCTCACTGCCCTGACGATATGTTGAAAAGCCTCTAAAATTGTGTCTGATAAAAAAACTATTTATGAAAGACGTCTTAGTAGTGAGGTGGTCTGGAGGTGGGGTTCAGCAGTCAATGCAATGTGTAACATGGTGTGGACTCCAAGCAGCCTTATCTGATTATTATGTCTGCCTCTCTGGTACAAACAGTGATAAAACAGACATAACAGTCTTATCATTATAAAAACCACTAGATGTTATGGAAACTACAGAATTTTAAATCTCATTATTCAGACTACCTCCCCATCAAAGCCAGTGGTGGTGGTGGTGGATTAGGGCTTTATGTCCTGTATTTCTGCACTACCAGCGCACTACCACTGAGCTAGGCCCCCACCCCTTTCATCAAAGCCAGTACATTCTTACACCAAAGATCATCATAAGGGCAACAGTTGGCAATATATTCAAGGAATGCATAGGAGAAAATTGCCATACCAGTCTACCAATGTACATCAATGAAGACTCATACCTTTTCCAAGGCTTTGCTTAAGACCTTCAGACTTTCAGATAGCTATGACAAAATGTGTGTTCATGGGCAGACGTAAGAGCTGTACAACTAATGGAAATGCAATGCCCTAACAACTGCTAAGGCAATGCACTACGTTGAAACTTAGTCATTAAGACCACACTTGGGGGCAAATTGTATACAGGTCTTAATAGTATGGTGGCCTTACTATGATATAGAGGTGCAATACAAATAGTAAGAATACAATTTGCCAGATAGCATTCCAAATTGGCACGATGTCGGCGATGTTGATACAACGTTGTGCCAACGGCGGCCTATATGGAAATGATGCTCGGCCATTTGGAATGTTGTCTGGGTTGGTCCAAAAATGCATGGTCGTAATTGTGAGGTGGTCTTAATATTGAGATGTTCTTTATGTTATGTCCCACTGTACTTTCCAATGTTCCATGATTTTTATATCAATGTTGATTCCAGTATGCAGTACTAATAAGACTTCACATACAAGTCGCTTCACTATATAGACCACCTCGTGAACGGCAAGCACTTTGCCTTACAGTCTTACAGCATTGCACTTCAATAGATAGATAGATATGAGAAGTGCAGTCCTCTGAGGCAAGTTATTCTGCTATCGAGGGTTGATTATATCTACTATCAATTCTACCTTGCGATTAAGACCTCACCATCATGAACTTTGAATTATGAACCTACAGAACTAAAATAAGTTGAACCTAAGCCATCCAGAGCCAGCAAACAACTGCCCTAAGTTCTAAAAACTGCAGATGAAACTAGCCATGCCTATTCAACAATATCCATAACTATTTAAATATTAATGTAACTTTAACTTACAATGTATACATCTACTAATTAGTTCCATCAATAAGTAATTAAATATAAATGCCAGTTGAGTTATAGCATGTCAAGCGAGTTACGGAGTGACCTTTAATTTACATGATTATTGATCATTTTCATTAAGATGGTGTACTTTATTTATAACCTCAAGTGAACAACGTTACACTGCATATAAAGTGTAGATTATTTGGTTTAGCATCAGGCAGCAATATGTCTAGCTCAGTCTAGCTCAGTCTAGTGCAGTCCAGCTTGCACAGGACACAAGATATGAGTTGCAGTATATCTATATTTTCATCGGTGAAATTCACCTCATTATTAGGACCACCCTGCCATTAAGACCAATGGGTCTCAATGGCGAATTTCCACTTTATGTTTGTAATTGATAAATAATATTATCATGTTGTATTGAATCATATAGAAACACCAACCATAATATAAAACTTTTCAAAAAATTTGTATTTGATTCAAATCAAATATGCTGAATTGTTAGATAAAATGGGGAAATATAATAATGATACAAGTCAATTGTCAATGGCACTTTTAAATTATAAAATTACATCATTGTTTAATACGATAATTCTTTTGTCAGCGAGTGAGTCTCCTAACTTTTTGAAATCTCATCTGGTAAGTGATCTGATATTGAATGATATAAATGATAAAGCATTGTTCTCAATTTAAGGCCTTCTGGCACGATATGTTTTATTTCAAAACGCAATATTCTGAGTGAATTTCAAAGATCGTCTATCAAGTAATTGCTAACTATCTGTGGACCACATCATCTCTCCTAATGTAAGTGGTTCATATTTTAGTTCACAAAGTAGTAATTCAAAGACAGATTTTGTCTTCATCACTGCAATTGCCAAATAACACAAATATTTTTTCAACACTCAGTACACTTATCTATGCCACATTAGTTGCTCTTGGGCAAGGTTATCTTCACACAGTATTGACACAGTGTCTTTGCGATGGCATTTCACCGGATCAGACTGGCAGCAAGAATCCGTGAGGTGACACCATGCCTGAACACTGTTAAGCGCTGCAGACCATCAAGTGTCAAGGGAAATAGGACTTTGGTCAGTGGCTGGACCCAAGAAACAAACCAATCAACAAATACAGGCCGTTGGAAAAACAGTGAGACTGTTACTGAGACAAGTGTAGCGTATTCTGACAAAAACTTTTTTTTCTTGAAAGTAGAAAATAAATCGAGTGAAATTCCCTGGAAGTGAAGCAAGAAAAATCTACCTGTATAATGCAAATTATATCAAGCCTCATCATCTCATCATGAAGTCTGCCTCTGGTCATATAAGCTGACTTAGCTTCAGACCCAGTAGTGTTAAAGAATTAGACATATAGGTCAGTTATAATCTTGGCACTCGTGTGAGCAGTTCAGCGCTTGTGGTTTTCCACAGATGTTCAATTTCAAATATTCTTTGAAAGAGTTTGTGGGCAGACTAAATTAGCCTACTATGGCTATTGGCATTCCTGCACTCATCACACTGGAATGATAATCTTCTCAAAAATTCAAACCCATGATACCTTGTATGATACCTGATTTCCATATGAAGCCTATAGTCAATCTATTACATTAAGCCTACAACTTTCTGAAAGTGACTGGCTATAGCCATCTAGCTGCAGCTGCTAATAGTCTCTACCAGAGCTATAACTATCTCGATCTATCCATTCCTATATACAGGTATTGTTTGGATGGTTTAGCCTTACTCCATATCATTATTGCATCTGTTGGTAAAACAATCCCAGCTTGCGGAGCATAAATTATAGGGTTATGTACTACAAGTGAGGTCAAATGTATTTCATTGCTATTTCCAATTAAGGTATAGATTTAGATAAATGGATCAGTTCCGCGTAAGGCTTCAATAGAACTTGTCAGTCATATGGTCACCGTAGTAATCCTGGCAAGCATTTCGTCACTTGCTCAAATGTTGCATAAGTCTTTACTACCAAACCAATGAAGAGGGAAATAAATCATAATTTTATGAAAAACCACTCACCTTTAATTCCTTTCTTCTCTACACATGTATCAGTCCATATCTTGTCTGTGATACTGTCAAGTATGCACTGCGTGAAGTGTACTCCAAGGAGTGTCGGTTCGCCCTATTCATACTACGGCAAACGCTGCATTACCATTCTCAGTCTGATTGTGCATGGTGACACATCTCAGCACCACACGACAGAGGGCGTCTTTGTAGTGTTAAAGAATGCTTCATTGTCTGCAATAAGAAAACAATGGGCATTGTTACATGAAACACAATTTGCATAACGGAATTGAACAATCAAGGTTGTTTTAAGCAAACGCCTAGCAGAACGGTGTTTGTCAATTTGACAAGACATTCTATATTGGAAATCAAATCAATTTCGTTGTGCCATGTGTACAGATGTTTTGCTTATGATTATAACAATAATACATATGTTTTGCTATTAATAATATACTTTCAAAAAGTACGTGAACTACACTAGAAGTTAACCAAGAACATAAAGGCCTAGGTAATAAGTCTACCCCTGTAGAAAGGCCACATATTACTTATATTTGCCATCACAACCTCATGAAAAAGACTACTGGGAAACTTCACCACTTGGACTACCCATGTCAAATTTACTGGTCTTTATGGTGAAGTGGTCTAAAGCCTTGTTTTGCAGTTCTTTGCTAATTTGAAAGACAGTTAGAACACTTTGCAATATATGGGGAATTTTAATGCCTGGCAGTGGCAAGAATGCACTTGGGTCCCCAAATGGGTGGTTTTAATAGTGAGGTAAAATACAATGGTAAAATCCTATTGGCAAATTTGAAAATGATACAAAATCAGTGCTGTTAATATTAGTAGAAATCGTAAAAGGTTACAGGAAAATCAATCACTGAGAGACGAAAATACATTTATTTGTAACAGAAGCAAGTGCAAACACCCCATTTTAGCTCCAATCATGTGATCCTTATCAGCATATCAACATATCAGTCTATAAAATCCAATCTTCCCAGAAAATTTTGCTCTTTTCCTGACAATATGAAAGCATTGAGAACATGATTAATGAGTTTGGAGATAGCACCCTCACCTCCGAACAATTTAAAGTTTTTAAATTTCAACTTGGATCTTAACAAAAGCCACTTATTGGTTTTATTTGAATTTGAAAGCATTCCACCAAGGTCGAAATTGTTTAAAGCTTTGAATTACGATTTAGCTCAAACAGATTTATCAGAGTTAATGCCTTCAATTATTTTCTGATAAGCCAAAATGCTGTAATTTGCAACAATTAGTGAGAAACAATTACATGCAATTACATGATTATAAAAGGAGATGGGCCAATTTCTCAAACAGTGGGTAAAGAAGCCCCTGGCCAGCTCTGATGAAGGTCCCAGATTCAGTACTCAGGCTGAGCACTCTTTAGGAACTATGTAATATCAGCCAGATGGCCTAGTTGTAAGGGCATCAGCCTTTCATTGCACTGTGCAGCTCCTCTGCAAGTCCTGGGTTTGATTCCTAACCTAGGCACTTTACGAGTTGGATCATTCGCATCAGACGTTGACTTGGGTGTTCTTTTGTACTCAGCGTCTATGCTTAGGCAAGTAAACGACCAAACCACCTATGGGGTGGATGTGTAACATGGTGTGGACTCCAAGCCTTGTCATCTCATTATCATGTCTACCCTCTGACAGGCAAGAAATGGTTAATTTAGCCTGGTAGAATTAAAAAAAAAAATCCAAGGCAAAATAAATCTAAGATATATACATGTACCTTTTCAAATCTATTTATACTACTAATATAATTTCATTACATTACTAGTTATTTAGTAATTTGATATCAGTATTGAAATGAATTTTCTATATATCAAATGCGAGACGTCTGAAATTCTAGCTACTCTTTACTAATTACTTACTAATGGAATATATGATCATACAGCATTACGAAGACGTGATGGTAATTCAATAGCACGGCTTTACATAAAAGCGAAGCAATTTTTATTACTGAATATACAAATAAAGGAAAATGCACAATCATTTCTTACCCATTACATTAATGGTCTGTATTTATTATTCCATCTGCTTTATTTAAGATATTTCTTAAATATGCCTGCTTAGAATTATGATTTATTTCAGTTTTCATTAAAAGCCAGATAATGCATGAAATTTGATCAGAAATTGCTTTTTACTCAATGACATATGTCGTATTGTATTGTCTTTATGATAATGATCTGAGGCTTTGTCAGCTTATATGTCCAGCTGCCAGCAGATGTAATGATGAGATAATAAGGCTTGCTGGCCACAAGTTACTCAGTTACTCATGGCCTGAGTGGAGTCTTTTACTTGTCTCAGCATAGGCACCGAGTACAAGGCACCTCCAACTTAACGTCTTCTGCGATCGACATTCAGCTGGGATGTAGCTCATAAAGAGTGCCTGGACCAGGGATCCAACTCAGGACCTTCAGCAGAAATGGCCAATATGGAATTGACGGAGGCAGTTTATCATTATAGTGCCTGTACAAAATTTGATAATCTCTTGATTGTTTCTATCTGTATATTTTAGTGTTATTATTTGTAATAATTGTTATTTTTAGGGCCCAGATACAAAACAGCTTTACCTATCCGGTTTTATCCTTATCAAATATTAAAAAAAATCATAGTAAAACAAAACAAAATGTAATGTTGGAACCTGTAAAAAATAGATTGTCTAAATACGAGAGTGACAATATTATAAATTGCTAAGGTTGACTTTGACACTTTCGGAAGTCATCGATTAGCTGGTACTTCAAATCAAGGTTAATATGAAAGACATCTGTCTCCTGCAGCTTGCTTATTGACCACTGACCACTGTCAGAGAGTTGGGCAGGACAGATTTACCCCTTAAGGGACCTTAAAGCCTCATGAATACCCATAGATCTGCATTGTTCCAAGGTCACTAGTGTCCTTGAAGTGTCCTTCATTAATGCGAGTTCATCAGGTCAAGGTCACTTGATTTCACAAGTCATTATACTGGACCAAACAAAGCTGATTGAATTTCTTCTGCACGTTTGCCATGGATTTACCGGACAGTGGGGAATGCATTTCCACATGGCAGTTGGGTGGTGTAATGGCAAAGACATGAACTAGTGGCCAGAAAATCTGAAAATCCAAGGTTTGAATCTAAGCGTGCTGACTTAGGATGAAGGATGAACTTAAGAGTAAAATGGAAGCCATCAGGATGAGACGTTAAATTGACAGAACTGTGTACTTCCGTGTCTATGCTGAGACAAGTGAATAAGTTGAATGAATCGATCCACACTATACAATGGAACCCAGTCATTAAGACGACCCATGTGGAAAATTCTCATGTTTTAACGGAAAGGTGGTCTTAATATATATATATATATGTATTATTTATTTGTATACATGAGGTAGAGAATACAAAATTGAAACTGTAGTCAAACGTATATTATACATGTAAATAAGAATTTAATTATAATACTATGGTAAGTTTAATATGTACCAAGGTATGTTAAATAACATTTATATTGCCTGTATCATCATCTTTACTGTCCACCATCAAATCTAAGAAGTCAATAATTGCAGCAGCTCTCTTCTGATGCTCAGATTGTACTGAGAGATCTGTTTTCAGTCTTGCTTCACCATGAATGATCTTAGCACTGGTATTATAATAGAAATTTAAAGTAAAATTGTAAGAATGCAATAGGTCATAATGGTAATGTGGTCTAAATAAAGAAATGGTATTAAAAATGTTAGTTTAACTCCTTTTCTATTCGGGACAGTCTTGACGCAAGACCCTCGATCACACCTTTCCGCAGGAGAGGGTCTTGGAGAATTCGAGGGAGCAAGGATCCCAGTGGGCAACAAGCAGTTTGACAACGTAGAAAGGTTTATGGTTTATATTAATCATTACAATAGAATACACCACGTCCCTGTGCTAAGTACGATGCAACTTCGTACCAGACAGATTTTAAAGATCTATTTTGTTCGCTGCTTAGTTAAAATTAATGGCCGCAGTGATCGACCCATTTTCGTTGCCTATCTCGCAATGCTTTGATATCTACTAGACCCTCGTCTATGACGCGGCACGAGGGTCTAGGCCTAGACTGTAGTCGGGATAGAACTATTACAAATTATACAACTAAGTGAATGACTGAGAGACTGAATTACCTTTATGCTACCTACATGACTTTCATGCCACTGCATTCCATGCTTCTGGCAAATTATTCTCATTCATCTTTTAATCGTTCCATTGCATGTGACTTCACAGTGGATGGCTGCATTAAATTCTGCACTGCAGAATTTGCTCTAAAACAACAACAAAAGCAACAGAGGAGTGTACTTTATGAGGCAAACAATACTTTATGAAGCCTTTGAACTGGAGCCCTAGCAGCAAGAATCCTATGGGAAGCAAGCAATATGACAGAGAAGACACGTTTTACATTAATGATTGATACAAAAAGTATTTTGTTTGCTGTAAGTTAAAATAAACAGTGACTATTTTATTGCATTTGACAAGCTTAAGATGTTCAGACTGGTAAAAACGAATAATTGATTTATTCGCCATCGACAATTGTCAGGTTTGTTTTTCTTTCAGGCTTGTGAGGTTATCTTTGTAATTCAAGAAGTGGATTTCGGTTGTGTCTGTATCGACAGATTCAACACATGGCTGTAAAAGTTTACTCACAGATGTGTGTGTGTGTGTGATTAGGGTTTTACGTCCTGTATTTCTGCACCAGTTGGGCTAATTAGGACAGGCAGAGACCATTGAAATGAGACGAAGGAGGAAACAGCAATCCAACTTAGGCTCGACCGGAATCGAACAAGGGACCCAGCGGTTGGAAGCCTAGAGCGCTACCTCTGAGCTAGGCCCCCGCCTTTTACTCACAGATAAAGACACTTTATTTATTGTGTCTTTATCTATTAAGGCCCTAAAAACACGTGTGCCACCTCAGTCTTTACCCATGTAGTATACTGCATCAATTCAAAGATCTAGTCAATGCTAATTGCAATTTAGACTGCAGCATTGTTCCAACAGAGGGCAGCTGAACTGGAGTAGGGGTAAAGAAATCCAGAGTTTTCAAGAGCTGTGAAGCTGTCAAACTTAATTTTGGTTGATGTGACTAACCTTGATATGTCTATAACTATGGTGGATAATGATATTTATGATGAAAATAATTATACATTACACTCCACTTATAACCAACGAAATTTGAGTTAACTCCCTCCTATTCGGGATATAACTAATACTTATTACTAAGTATTAGTAATTTGATAGATTCTAATGGAGAAATGTCGATATATTTCACAGTTGTTTCTGTGCTATTTCAGGAATAAATGAGTAAATTGATAGCTTCATTCTGAAACAATGCCATATCATATCAAGTATTCACATGGATTCTAAGTTTACCAATTAGAGTTTGATCAAATCTAATTGGATGGATTTCACTTATAATTGTTCCTTAATTGTGAATTGCATCTCAATAAGTGTCTTGTGGGCGGCTGTTCGTTACCAATCTAAGACATCTGCCTTGCTGGCCAGCTGTGGTGAAGGTCCCAGGTTTAATTCTCTGCCTGGGCATTCTTCATGAGCATATCCCAACTGGATGCCGTTCAGATGAGACATTAAATGGGGAGAAAAAGTACCACAAGAGGTCACTGACACTGTAACTGATAAGTATTGTTTGATAACGTCATCTATATTGTGATGTCATCCATGCAACAATGGTGTAGTGACATCATCTTATCGTTTTTTTTAAATGTACTACGAGCATAGTGCCCCCTGTAGACGCTGTTACTTTTCTACCCACTGGAGTTGCCCGAGATACTGAGCTGTTCACTTTAGCACCATTTTGTGTTATCGGTTATTCATTGTGGACGCTAGTTAACAGTCAGAGGACAAACCCTATGCTTAGTTGGCTCACCTGAAATTGCCTGTCACGGGGGGTTTTGGCATAAATTAAAGACCTGCTGATGCCAAAATCTGTGTCATGTGATGAAAATACTACTGTATACCCCCCGTTTTTGATAAAATTCACATCAACTCGGCCTATGCAGCGTCCTCTGACTGTGAACTGGTGTCCACTATGAATAACCGATGATAAAATAATGGTGCTTAAGTGAACAGCAGATCACTCGGGCAACCATTGGAGATGCAATGTACTCCATATCAATGATAAGCTAAGTAAGAATCCCATGCATGGGGAAAATGTGAAAATCAACAAATCATTACAGATGGTCATATGAACTAGCTAAACTTTAAACCAGTAGCATTAAGCATTAAATTGGTGTTGCCTTGCAGTCAGTGTCCATGCTAATTAAGCCAAGTAGATATGGAATTTCATCGATCATAGACCAAGATATGAGGTAATTGTGTCAATTAGTGTGGACTTCCAAGTAATAAAACTGCACTACACTGGAATTCTTATTTCTGAACAATCCCAAAATTCAGAGTGAAGAATTTTTATATATATATATACTGCATGTCATCCACAAGTTAATTTATAGTTAATGAACAACATGTTGCCACACATACAGTTTATCCTTGAATAGGACACTCATGGACAATTTGCAAGACAACTGTATTCAGAAAATAGAATTGTGAAATGTAAATTACAAAAAAAAACTACTACGTGTGAATGTGCATTTGTTTTGGAGTCTGATGCTAAGAACATGTAGATCTACATAAGTTTGAACTGAACAAATTGGTTGTCACTAGCATCAGAAATACTAAACATAGAGCATAAAAAAGGCATGATAGTTACTATGACAGATTTTGATGTTGTCGTAACCATTATTTTAGAGACTATTTCCCTGTTGAATGCAATGCAGACAGACAGAGTATCATTGATTTCAGAACTTAAAATCATTTTATTCATATTACATATATATGCATTTAGTTGTACAGATATCATTACGACACACATGGTGCATGAACATGACATATACACCGAGTGCCAAGTTATTAGGCAGCACCTACTTTTTCTTGTTACTCGCTTAATTTTGCACATAAATTCATACAACTTTCACATAATGTGCTCTAATTTGACCTAGACTTGATGGCCAAAACATTTCTGCCTTAAGTGTTTGTCTAATTAATAAATCATCCAGCCATGAAAATCAGGTGTGCCAAGTTATTAGGCAGGTATTGCTTTGTAGTGTGCAGACACTGTAGAAATACTGCTATGGGGCATAAAAAAGACTTATCTGACACTGAGAGGTCCAAAGTAGTTAGACTACTTGGTAAAGGTCATACATATTTAGAAATTGCAAGAAAATTAGGGAGAGACCGCCGCACTATTGAGAAGTTTGTTTTGAAAGGTGGAGCAGGTAGAAAGAAGCGCCACCAAGCACCTCTGAGAAAGCTGACACCAAGGGATGTGACATCTGTCAAACTAGAAATGGCCAGGAAACCCCTATCCTCATCAGCTGAAATTTTTGAAGCTGCAGGACTAGATGATGTGCCAAAATCCACAAGATGCCGCATCCTCCAAGGCATTGGAAAAGTGAAAAAAGTGAAGACAAGACCTCCTATCAATAAGAAGCATAAGGAACAGAGGTTGGAATGGTCCCGCAAATATATGAAGACAGATTTTAGCAAGGTGCTGTGGACCGACGAGATGCCAGGAACCCTGGATGGCCCTGATGGATGGGCTCGTGGTTGGGTCCAGAGAGGCACTGAGGCACCAGTTAGAATCAGGCGACAACAAGGAGGTGGAGGTGTGATGATATGGGCTGGCATAATCAACAGTAAACTTGTTGGCCCATTTAGAGTGAAAGATGGAGTAAAGATGAACTCAGAGGCATATTGTAACTTCCTGGAGGAGAATCTGGTGCCTTGGCTTAGGAGAAAGTAAGCAGCCTTTCGTAAAAGTTTCATCTTCATGCATGACAATGCACCATCACATTCATCCAGGTTCTCCAGGGGGTGGTTGGAATCTAAAGGAATCTCAGGTGAACGCCTTATGGAGTGGCCAGCCTGTTCCCCTGACCTAAATTGCATTGAAAATTTCTGGTCAGCATTGAAGAGGAAGCTATATGCCAATGGCAAACAATACAAATCCAAAGAATCACTGTGGCAGGCTCTCCAGAAAGCTGCTGCAACATTCAAATCAAATGACATTGCAAAATTGACCAAAAGTATGGACAATAGACTTCTTTCTGTCATACAGAAAAAAGGGTTCCTACATTGGTTATTAGGATGAGAACTAATAAATATTAATATTTGTGAAATGTTGTTAAATTGTTAAAATTGTAATGTAATTGTTATATAGTGATATAATCTTGTTCACATCATCAAATAAAACTGTTTTTGTTATAATATCTAATTTTGTTTCACCTCAATATTGATGTAAACTGATGCTGCCTAATAACTTGGCACGCCTGAATATAGTATTTTAATTATTGTAAAATTACAATCAAATTTAAGGCAGAAATGTATTGGCCATCAAGTCTAGGTCAAATTAGTGCACATTATGTGAAAGTTGTATGAATTTATGTGCAAAATTAAGCGAGTAACAAGAAAAAGTAGGTGCTGCCTAATAACTTGGCACTCAGTGTATATGTAATAAGGGTGACACCTCCGAGATAAATATATTCGCTACTGAGGTGCCACCCATGATTTCAGAAGATCCCCTTCCAATCCATTCAGTTGAGATCATTGTCAAAAATTTTTATTAAAATTAAACATGAATAATTTAGAGACATATTTTGTTGAAAGCACAGAGTCACATTTGAAATGCTAGTTATAATATATGATAATCAAATGGCATGAAATTAAGACAAAAGTAAAGGAATCACACACACTTTAGCATACACCACAACACATACCACACATATAAAATTAAGGCAAACACACATAAATAAAATATATATAAAAATGGTCAAGAAAAAAAGGAAAAGAGGTGAAGGATGAAAGGAGACTCCTCAGAGGCTAGAGGGGTTTGCCGCTGTAGAGAAGCCACCCATGTGTTTTGTGGAATGCAATGGCAAACTACTGAGGAGTGATACTTTTGAGCAGCACTGTATACTGTATCATCCATTCCTTATTCTACACAACACCAACAAATATGTCATATGTCAATAAAATCTGTGTTGTGTAGAAATCCATATCCACTGCATTGCAACGATTGTGTCTTGTTGTATGAAGTATAATCAATTGCAATTTCATTTTCAATTATTTCCAATATTACTTCAACAGCTGGGTACCACTTGGCACTTTCTTTGGTCAATTGCTTTTGTAATCATTGTCAGATATGACCTTGGAAAGCACCCTGCCACAACGGTGTACCAATATAGTCATACACAATCTCTAAGAAAATGTAGTTGTTTATTTTATTTTTATTTTTTACAATAATGAAAGTGTTAGACAGCAATGTTGGCATTTTAGTTTTCACTTCCTTGAAATGAGGTTTGCAAAATTACAAGTACCAAAATATAGTGGGTAGATATTAGGGATATCATGCTGGCAGAAAAATGATATCATTTGTCTTAAATAAACAGCTTTGGTCTACATTGTGTACCTCATATGATTCTGTTACATATTTATATTTTCTTTATGGTACACAAGCTTCGCACAAAAAAAGGTTCCTGGCTATTAAGAATACTTCACTATCAAGACCACCTCACTATCAAGACCACCTCACTATCAAGACCACCTCACTATCAAGACCACCTCACTATCAAGACCACCTCACTATCAAGACCACCTCACTATTAACACGACCTAGAAAAATCTCTCCTCTCCTCTCCTCTCCTCTCCTCTCCTCTCCTCTCCTCTCCTCTCCTCTCCTCTCCTCTCCTCTCCTCTCCTCTCCTCTCCTCTCCTCTCCTCTCCTCTCCTCTCCTCTCCTCTCCTCCTGTATACTTCTCATCTTCTCCTCCTCACCTCCAACTCCACCTCCACCTCCTCTCTTCTCCGACAGTTCATTTCTCATATCTCATCTATATTATTTCATCTCTACTTCTCATCTTGTCTGATAGCATACCATCCTTACTCCATGCTATGGTGGGTAAAAGAAGATCAACCATGCTTCTGGTCTCATCCAAACACTTATCCAAGTTACGCATGTCTCTACATCCTTCAGTAGCATTAGGCAGCCTCAAAACTAATGGAGCTCAGGTCCTTAATCTATGTAATTCATTGCCTCAAGAAACGTGTCAAATCTCTGAGCAAACTAAGGCCATTTATTTATCTGACCTTCAGCAAGCATTGAGCATGTGGCACAGAATTAGGGCAAGAATAAAGCTTCAGTACACCTTATCAAAAACGTCCAAATACAGGTATCCAGGGCTAAAACGACTGTCTGAAGCCACAACAAGACTCAAGACTCAAAAATATTTAATTTAGACCATATATGTAAATGTATATTACATAAATACATCTGTCTGATGGTACAAATATGTAAATCATCATATACTATATGGTCAAGGAGGCAGTGACTAAGTTGTGGTAACAACGCTATCATCACTGTACCCTTGTGTTTCTATGTATCAGCTATACTGTAATGGATAAGGGTATTGGATTTGTAAAAATAAATGCAAAGAAAAATACAAAGTAAAAAAAACAACTAATTATCAAGGCTTACAAAACATGAGAAAAAGTCAGTTTGACTGGAGAAACATAGAAGTGGGCTCAACTGACATCCAACATTCGATCAAACACTGTTTCTACAATGCAGTTACTGGATTATAAATTAATATAACAAGAAAGTTGACTAATTCGTTGTTGACTATTAACACTTGATATACTAGGATAACACTTTTTATGTTGGGAATGTTTTCTAAAAATGGGAAGTTTTAGGAAATCAGAAAAACACAAACACTACATTGAAAGTTAAAGACAAAATGAGAAGTAAAAAACCAAAAGTGTATTGTGCAAGTTTCTTCACTCATCTTCACTTAAATCAATAAAACATCATATTTGAAAATGGCTAAGTTAGACTGCCAGAGCCAGACAACTTTATATTGAGGAAAAAAGACTGCATTGTCTTCATTAATTGCTGTCATTTAGCACTGCTGAAGGAAGCACATGGCGAGAGACAGGTTATTGTCACCATAAATGCCTTAATTATGGAGCGCGGTGTTATCCTTATTTGGGAAATTACACTGTTTTGTCTTGATTCTTTAGAAGATTAGATGAGATTTAGAATAAGTATTGAAATAAAAATAGGATTTGTACGGAGCCCCTAAGAGGACATGGCAGAAAAATATAAAATTTTCCCGTGCGCACGAGTTAATTTACGAAAAATATATATTTTTCCCGTGCACACGAGTTAATTTACGAAAATTATATTTTTTTTCTGTGTGCACGAGTTAATTTACGGAAAAAAAAAATTTCCCCATGCGCACGAGAAACATCTGGTGCGCACGAGAAACATTTGGTGTTCACAAATCCTATCTGGGTAGTTCTGCCTTTGTGCACAAGTTAAAAATGTTGTTCCTTGCAATGAAAAATAGTCCCTGCAGTAAACTGCAATGAACAAATCAATCAATCAATCACACATATGGTATATCAATTGGTCAATAATCAATCAATCACACATGTAGATATATATCAATTGATCAATCAATACCCATCAATCTATCTATCTATCTATCTATCTATCTATCTGTCTGTCTAGCTGTCGCGCTGTCTGTCTGTCGGTCTATCAAGACTCAAGACTATTTTATTTTGACCATATATTTACATTCATAAATCTATCTGATGTTACAACTATATCAATTATCTGTCTATCTATCTATCTATCTATCTATCTATCTATCTTTGTGTGTATGCTTGCTTATCGAAGATGTTTGTATATGTGACTATATGTATGTAAATGATTATTGAATTTACAGAGCAAAAGTACAAATACATGTACATATACAAGATTGCCATCTTTTGGTAGAACATGTAATTTCATGTGCTTAGTTGAAAACCCCATCTTTCTTGCACTTTTAGTTGCTAAAATACAACTCAATAATTTTTGCAATCAAGATATATCTAATGAACTTTCTGACATATGTCCTAATTGGCTGGGGTCACTGAGTGCACTTCACTACAGAGGGCTTGGCCATTGAATGGAACAGCATTTTAAACTCCTTATTAAATAAAAACTATGAGGCCTAGATAAAAGATAGTGATAGAAGTGAGCACCCGTTTTTCTCGTGCGCACGACTTAATTATCGCGTGTGCACGACTTAATTATCGCATGCGCACAACTTAATTAACTTGTGCGCACAACTTAATTAAACTGAAAATTTTTTTTTCGTGCACACCAAATGTTTCTCGTGCGCACGACTAAGTTAACTTGTGTGCACAGGGGAAAAAAAAAATTCTTAAATTAAGTCGTGCACACCGGAAAAAAATATATTTTTCTTGAATTAACTCGTGCGCACGAGAAAATTATATTTTTTTCTGCCATGTCCTCTTAGGGGCTCCATAGATTTGTTTATGGTTTTAATGCAAAAATAACCATGGCATGGAAGAACTAGGCAGATCCTGTGTGGCTCTTTTCGCCACTCCACACAGGTGTAAATGGGTACTTGGCTATAAAAGAAAATGTCTGGAATAGCAAAGTATGAAACTGTGATAATAAAATTGGTATGCAGGTCAAAGAACTCTGTGATACGAGAGATGATTTTAGTGAAACGTTTTTAGAAAAAGATGAGATTAGATTTTTTTATGAACTAATTATTTTTTTTTGTCCTGATTTTATAATTAATTGATCTATTTGTTTTTACTACATGTACACTTAGTATTATGCTCTTTTTGCCTGAATAAGGAATTATATATATAGAATTATATATAATAGCTTTATTTTCAAATAGATGAATGCTGACAAGTATATTTTCTATTAGAATATACATTATCAACACTTTCTCCAAAACAAAAAAAAAACAAAAAAAGAAACTGATAGGTGAAAACATGGCCATTATTTAACAATTTAAGGTTACAACAGAGAACAAAGAAAGAAAGAAAAGAGACAAACGGATGGAGCATGGAGAGAATTCTTGATATTTCAATTTCCAAGATATGGCAAAATTAAAACACTTAATTTATCTGTTAAGTCAATGAAATACATATCTTTTAAGTAGAAGTTTATGTTAATGTACATCTTACATAAAAACCACATAATAATTATATTCTTGTCAATTAGTCATTTAGGTTATCAATCTGTAATATGACATGCCACAATCAGGTAATCAGATATCCTGTGACTAATATTGTTCTTAATCTGAATTTAAAGATATGAACGCAACACTGACTGTTAATTTTATCTGAAAGATTATTCCAAACTTTGTACCTATATATATAATGCTGCTTTGAGCCTTATTAGTTCTAAAATTTGGGATAACATAGATATCTCTGTGCCTAGTGTTATATGGAGGTAAACCTATTTACAAACAGAGAACTAATTATTAATGGACAATTGCCTTTAGTTTCAGAAAATTAAACATAAACAAGTCTATACTGGTAAACTTTCTCTATTGTTAACATTTTGAATGCCAAAAATATTGGAGCTGTTGGTTCCCTGGAGGGTTTAGAGGATATGATGAGTACTATTCTTTTTTGCAACCTGATTAAATGATGTTATAGTTGTCTTGCATGCACCCCAAACCTCTGTGTAGTACGAGAGTGTAAATGAAGGAGTAATTTAATGTCACTATTCATCAGACGAAATCTGTTTTTAATTCACATATATTATACTTGATCTACGTAATATTAACTGTTACAATGTCACAAAAAATAGATTGTCTGAAATTTAATTTCACACAATACCGTTTGTCTGTTTATGACTAGCGTTTGACGGACACCAGCTAACAGTTGATTTTGTGTAAAATAAGACAAAAAGTATCCGTTTGTAGACAATAATTGTTAATAGTGTTAAATTGGTTCTGTTATCGAGGGATCTACCTTTACTTAATCTAATAGAAACATTACGTATATCAGCATTGCTACATATCATATGCCACAGTCTAGACAGCCGATAGTAAATTGGCTTTTTACTTGGTAAATGATCCTCATCTCTGAGGAATAACACAATATTTAAGCGCGTGAAAGGCAAAGCTTGTTCTTATTTGTTGGACAGCAGGTCTGGGAATTATCTTAAATTATGTAGCATCAGAACAAGACTTACACAAGATTGTTCATATAAAGCTGGAGACAGCAAAGATCCCTGCACGACTCCTTTGAGAATTCCTTTACTGCCAGGGCTATCTAGCCCATGAATTATGACTAACTGGCGTCTTTTCTGATCTGTAAGTAGCAACGCGATGGGGATGTAATACGCTGTTATTATGGGCAAGATTGTTCTTGTATAATCTGAACAAAGTCTGGCTTGCTGGTCAATAACCTATTACCCAAACATAAAGGAACTTCCACTGGTATATGTTCATGTTAAGCCTGTATTACTAGTATTAGAGGACATAAAAAAAAATCTTTGGATTAATGATACCAATTTTCATTGTTACACATAGCAGCTTGGTGACCTTATGGTTAAGGCATCTGCCAATTCCATATTGGCCAGCTCTGCTGAAGGTCCTGGGTTTGATCCCCGGATAGGCACTCTTCGTGAGCTACATCCCAGCTGGATGTCGATCACATGAGACGTTAAATAGGAGGGTACCTTGTACTCAGCGTCTATGCTGAGGCAAGTAAAAGACCCCACCCATGGGTAAATGTGCAACATGGGTGCACTCCAAATCTTATCATTTCATCATTACGTCCACCTCTGGCAGCTGACCCAGTAGCATTGAGACATTGTCATACCAGATGATATAAAAGAAAGCAATATGCGGGCATTAATGATATAATTTTTTTTAATAATGCTACACATGTTTTTTTTTTAATAATACCAAGTAAAGTGACCATCCCATGGGTGCACAACTTGCTGGATTTAATGGCGAGGTGGTCTTAAATGTGAGGTAGTAGAAAAGGAAAGAATGAAGCTTACATGTCATTGTCACCTGGAATTGCAGCTGAGTGGTCTAGTGGTAAGACGCTCACTTGCTCCTCTGAAGGACGCGGGTTCAATCCCGGGCTCGGGCAACCTTCATGAGCAACATCCCAGCTGGATGTTGTTCAGATGAGACGTTAAATTGGCGGTCCCTTGTACTCAGTGTCTCTGCTGAGGCAAGTAAAAGATTCCACACATGGGGTAAATGTGTATCATGGGTGGACTCCTCTCTCTCTCTCACCTCATCAATCAACCCTCAATAGCTGCAAGAACTTCGTGGTAATACTTGGGAGGAAAAACTAATTCATTTGGAATTTTTAAAATAGAATATTTCTATTTTGAAGTTCACGACTTGCAGACACAAATACAACAGCATGACAACAAATGAATCCAAATCAAAGGAACTGTTTGGGTCTGTGCGATGGTTGCACTATGTGGTGCTCTCCAAAAAATGTAAGCACATTTAGACCATTGTGTAAATGGCCTAATTGTCCAAAATATTTTCAGTGCGATGAATTAATGACACCAAGGCAGTCCACTTAAGTTGAATCACTGCAATGAACCCAATAGCAGACCTGTTCAATGTTCATGCATGAGCATTTCCCAACTCCCTGGGGAGTATACAGCCCGTTACACAGAATTGTTTTCGGTCTTACCTGCAGGGGACAAAGCACTCTAGAATCACCATCACTGCCTACAGCCAAGTACCCATTTACACCTGGGTAAAGTGGAGCAAAGAGCTACAGGGGATCTGCTCAGTTCCTCAATGCCATGGTGGGGAGGAAGGGGGGGGGGGTTAAACCCACAGCCATGAGGTTTGCAGGCTAGCACCACTAGACCTGCATCTCGTAAGTAATTGACAACAAGCATAACCCAATACAAGAAAAATGGACCAACGTTGTATAACCCTGTGATAATCCAAAATAAATTAAATAGACTTTTAGACACAAAATGTAGTTCAAATACAAGAAAATTCAGTTGTCAACATTCGAAGCACTTTTCAACTAAAAGACAGCACAGTTGTCAACACATTTGAAGGACTTTACATGTTCAAAACTTCTTTGTAAGTTTCAAAAGAAAAAAGTACAGAAATGAGGGCACTTCGAAAGTACTTATCCTCCCTGTACTTTTGCTCCGATACACAAATTTCCCATTTACATTCGTTATCCAAGCTCAATAGTCTAATGACTGCCTCTTCGGAAGTCCCATGTAATTTCCCCGTACCTCAAGGCCAAACTTCAGCGCAGTATTGACATAGTATTGACACAGTGTCTTTGCCAAGGCATTTAGCGAGAGCAGATTGGCAAGGCAGAAACCGTGAGGTGACATCGCCAGCTGACCATCTCGTGTCCAGGGAAATGAGACAGCAGACACACACTGAGATCTAGACACCGACCGATCAGTCAGCAAAGTCAGTTGTTTCGGCAATGGACTTTGGTACAGATTTAATCTCAGAGGTGTAGCCTTCTAAAGTCAAGTACAAAAGTAATTTCCTTTGCAATATTAGTTTATAATATTAAGACAATTGTCCTCTTACAGTCTTAGGTATATGATTTTACTACGAAAATAGCATTTTGGCCTGCACTATCACACAGCAAATACATTCCATAATAATAATCAGTGCAGTTTGAATGACCTTATGACATTGCTTATAGATTTTTTTTTTCATCAACAATTTCAATATAGCCTTTGAAAATGATCTCAACGTCAAGTAGTGGTTTCTTTCTGTGTTGAGAAGATATGTTTGCGAGGAATATAATAAAGATTATTTATAATGTGCATGCATTAACGATATGTTCCAGATTTCGAGACAAAAACAGCAGATCCTAGACAGCTAACATCCAATCAGAAAATCAACTATGCAGAAATTTTGAGAATTTAATCAAGTTAGACGCTATTTCCTTATGAATAAAAATATTATTCTGAATGCTCTCTTTCTCACCTCATCAATCAACCCTCGCTGGTGGCAAGAACCTGCCTTAGAGGGCTGAGAAGTATATCTGTCTACCTGTCCATCTATCTATCTATCTATCTATCTATCTATCTATCTATCTGTCTGTCTGTCTGTCTGTCTGTCACGCTGTCTAGCTGTCTGTCTAGCTGTCTGTCTAGCTGTCTAGCTGTCTAGTTGTCTGTCTATCTGTCTGTCTGTCCTATCTTATTATATCATCTCATAATTATGTTTAAGACAATTCAATAAGAAAATCCGATATGCATAAAACAGCAGACTAGTGGAAAATAATGCCTGTATTCAATTAATTATGTCTATCATTTCATATATACAAGGAACCTCACAACCATGACCACCACTGTGCAAAATATACTTGCCTTACTGGTGGGGTTGTCTTAAAAGCGAGGTTACAATACCAAGAATACAGTGTGGGCCCAACATTCGGTGGTCTTCGTAATGAGGTGGTGTTAAGACCATCACACTGTTATACACAATAAAAGTTTCATTGAATTACAATGGCTGTTTCGAGGCCTTTATAGGAAATAACTTATTACATTGTTAACAAATTAGAAGTGCTTGTGTGGCACTTACTCCAGACTTCAAAGTTTTGAAGCTTTATTTCACAAATAACAGCCTGCAACAATATGCAGTTAATTACATATAATTGCTTATATCTATATACAGCAGTACATGTATATACAATAAATTAAAAGGTGAAATGAACTAAATTAACTCTTATTAACTCACCCGGATTGGGCTGCCATGCTTGCTGCTTCAGTCTCTCTGGCTCTCTCTCTGAGCTTGACCTAATTAGGCTAAATTGAACTTAATCACCTGACCTGAGAGGCTCCCTATGGGTGCCTGCCTATTTAGAGACTTGGGAGGCTCCAAACAGGTTGCTCATGGTCAACAAGACTCACCAGTGCCACACATGCTTATCATTTAACAAAAGTACTCGCACCTATACTCGAATACATTTGAAATACTCGTACTCAAGTACATTGACCAAAGCTGTACTCGTACTTGTACTTGTACTTGCAGCATTGGTTGGTACTCATGCTCGTACTCGCCCAGCCCTGAATAAATCCACCTCATCATGAAGATCCCCACATTTGTATTCTTTGGATTGTATTTACATTTAAGAAATCAAATACATACTAATAAGAGCACATATATTTATTAGTGCGGATTTGATGACTTACTGTTACTAAAATGACATTGGTAATGATTCAGTTTGATCCAAAGGTTGTGGTTTTAATAACGGAGTGGTATACTATATATAATAGTCAAGTGGTCCTAAAGTGGCATTGCACTACCTGCTGTTTTCGTGATGTCATACTCATTCGAATGACTCTGAAATCTTAATGGTGCGGAAAGGTGGGTGGGTGATTAGGGCTTTACGTCTTGTATTTCTACACCAGTTGGGCTAATTAGGACAGGCAGGGACCATGGCAATGAGACGAAGGATGAAACAGCCATCCAACTTAGGCACGGCCAGGAATCAAACCCGGGACCCAGCGGTTGGAAGCCCAGAGCGCTACCTCTGAGCTAGGCCCCCGCCTGGTGGAAAGGTACATCAGTAATAATATAGTTGGATTCAAAGTTTGCAGTCTTAATAACCTAGTGGTTTATTATATATAATAGTGAGGTGGTCTTATAGTGACATTGCACTACATACTATTTCCATGAAGTCTTAGTTTCCTCATTCCTCCATTGATCTGATAGAAGCCTCATTTGCCGGGTGGTGATAATGAGCGATAGAGATGTAGGAAAAAAGGGGAGCGCCCACCTTTTCATTAGTATGGCTCTAATGTCACAATTTGCCCCATCTGTCTTGTCCAGGCTGGGCAAATCAATAGACTTTGGGAAGCCGTGATCGCTATTTTGCCCCATAGTCATCAATGGTTCTTTTGCATGATCTTGGGATATCCCTGGCTCTGTGTCAGCTATTAGACCAGGGTGTTTTCTTATCTTGCAGATGCAGAAAGGCTGTGGCAGCAGCTTGGTGGCCTGCACAGCATCTAACTAAGCATTGGAAGAATGAAAAATAGGGCTATGCAATGAATTGTTTTTCAATTTCATAAATTTTATGGTGTTATAATGGTAAATTATCTTTAGTGATGAAGTCTCGAGAGATTAGGTATTACATGTATTTTGTGACAGACATTTATTAATTGTTTTTAGATTTCATATCTTTCATGATGTCATAATTGTTCACATCTTTTATAGTATCATAACAGTAAACTATCTGGAGTGATGCTATTCTGAGAGATTAAATATTTCATGTATTTGGTTATTAAGGCATTTAGCAGAAAATTTGATTTTAGTACCAAGGCCAATCTTAAGTTCAAAGGATATTTTTCATTGGCTTCCATTCACAATTTGAGTTTTCACTGCAGGAAAATACCACAGTCATTTGTTCTTGTGCCCCATCTAAGAGGACAGTAGTTTGGTAAGCAGGGCTGGGCAAAAAAAGTGTTTGACATCCACAGCTCTGCAGCTTCTAAAGATAAGTTAAATATGTCCACCATTTATTTCATATTTTCTCAGAAATTTGCGTCAGTTTACATTCATGCTTGTTCTTTTAACCAAACATTTCAATTATATTTGTTTTTAAAGGAATTTTTATATGCACATAACATCTGATTTAAGGTTATTGCAATCAGTACTTAATTATTAATTAATCACATAATTAAAATTTCAGAGCGTGGCACTATTATGTTTGCATTAAATAACGTAATTTTGACAAGCTGCAGTTTTTCAATTTTTCATAACTTCCTCTTCCTGAACCAAAATGAAATTCTCTTTAATTATCAATAATTAATTCAATTAGAAAATTAGATGACACCACAAGGATCTAGAAAAATAAGAATATTTTGTGTTTTGGCTATCTGAAAATAGTATTTGATGGTAATATTCCCTTTTTATAACTGTTGTCAAAATGCTACTTGTCTGAAGCTTATATTATTAATGGCAGATGTCATGATGAGATTATTTGCCATAGAGTCCTGATACACATTAACTCTCAGGGTGGGGTCCTTTACCTGACCCTGCATATACACTGAGTACAGGGCTCCATCAATTTATTTTGTCATCACCCGTTTATCATCTTGCAAAATATAGCTTACAGTCAGCCAAGGAGTTTAAATATACAATTGACAAAGATGTCAAAATAGATATTGTGAATGAAATCAAGTGGAAAAAGGGCTGCAAAAACCTTTGCTACATGGCCAATTGTGCCGCGTGCGTTTTCCAATAGCTAAAAACTATGCGTTTTTCCATGCATTGATCCTTCTCATGGAAAACGCACGTGGCACATTTGGCCATGTGAGACGATAGCAAAATAGTGATAATTGTTGTTGGAATGTAATGAATGGTGCTAATTTATTTAAGAGAAAATATGTAGAAATGAAAGTGAATTGTAGGTCTGCACTATTCGTAATGTATGTAAACTTTTAACTCAAGGTTGGAAATGTAAAAGCTAATTTAAATAAAATGGAATTAGATGATTATTGAAAATTAACGCTAAACAATTATTGAAAAACGAATAAAAAGAAGAACATAAAAAAAAAGAAAAAAAAAGAAAAGAAGGAAAATAGAAACAAGATAGAGAATCATCTATCTCCGTGCAAAGATGCTCATCAAGGGCCCACATGCTGGAATTCAAACCCAGGACCTCAAAAGGAGCTAGCCAATACCTTAACCACTAGACAACTCAAGTACCATTGCAATTTACAATGTGTCAGTCTTTTGAAATAAAGCAAGAAAGAATCTTCAATTGATCACTTTAGACATGAGATGTGAGTATGATTCAAGATGCATTTGAAATCCATAGAGCAAAATGATTGATGATAGAAGTGTGTATGGCATATGCATGTACACCTTGTTTCACAAGTGAAATTGCCATGGCTAAAATCATGGCAAAATCATTTTACTACATGCTGCGTAATAGTGTGTTATCTTCATTGCATGTTTATTTTTTAGATAACTGCCAAAATTTGATTTTATTGGCATGCAGAAAAGTAGGTTTGTTACAAAGAGAAAACCGCATTGAAATCAGGACAATTATGCCATGTTTTTGCGTTTAATTTAATTTCTTTGATTTATTTTACTTTTACTTCAGTCACGCAATATTGTAACACTTTGATTATTGGATAAAGCAGTGATTTAACATAAGTATAATCTGTATATTTATGTCATTATCTACATTTTTATATATTAATGACTACATGTCATTAAAATGTGCAGCGAATTGAGAAGTCCATCGGAAATATCATTAACTGGATGTCTGCCAACTATCTTAAGACAAACCCAGAAAAGACAGAGATTACTATATTTGGCAGTCACCAAATACTGTCAAAAGTGCAAACAAGGCATCTCAGTATTGGTCAAGAGCAGGTGTCTGTCAGTGATACCATCAAATATCTGGGAGTGTTTTTAGATAGTGGATTATTTCTACAAGATCGTATTATGGCTAAATGCAGAACTGCCATCTGTAACATCCGCAAGATCAAGCAGATTAGGATATTCATTGACACGAAGACAGCAACAACATTAGCATCATCGTGGTACTAAGTCACTTGGATTACTCCAACAGTGTACTTTGTGGTCTTCCTGACAATACCATTCGCAAATTACAGAGGGTCCAAAACTGGGCAGCCATGGTTGTTCTATGCCGTTCCAAGTATGACAGCTCTTCAGGGGCACTGCTGGCATTACACTGGTTGCCCATTAGACTTAGAATCTATTTAAAAATTCTTTGCTTAGTTTTTAAATGAATTCATAAGACTGCACCAACTTATCTGTCTGACTTGATACAGATTCGATCATTTGCTCGGAATACAAGATCGTCCAATTGTGACAATATCATCCTCACTGTCCCATTTACAAGACATTCGACCTTTGCACAAAGGTCATATTTCTTTTTCAATCTATTTAAATATCATTGTACAGCGCACTTGAATTACCTTTGTAAATAGTAGCACTATAGAAATTTAAAAAATAAATAATATACTAATAATAATAATTAAAAATGAATTTTACTTTTTTATGCGTTACACATAAGCTTTCATATTTTAATTTCTAAAAAAAGTGGTATTGTAGTTTGGTAAGCAAATGTGTCTGCCTGGCAAATGACCTTACTGACATTATAACATTATGATCAGCATTGCCAATTCGCAATTTCAGAGTCGTTTTATGAAAAATCTAGGTCAGAAAGGTTTCAAATTATGCCACAATCAACTTGGAATTTTGAAAATCGGCTGAAAATTGAAGGAGCTGTGTAATAAAATGACTGTATTACGAAGTGACGTCAGTAATGACGTTCATGAGGTTCTTCTGTACCTCGTTTTTGTATTCTGGAATATTTGCCAGGCAGTATAACTGACTGTGATATTTGTCAGTGATGTTTGATATTCTAAAATGAAATGGTGATACTAGTTTATTTGCCATAAGCACCACAGGATACAACAGCTGGTAGACAAACTGAAGCCATAACTATCCAAAATCCAGCTTTTCCTATCGACAAGACGCCCTGTGAGGTCAATGGTTAACACTCATTGTTTTCTATTAATTTGGAGGAAAAAAACCACCAGAGGTCACTGACACCGTAGCTAGCAGATGAGTATTGTTTGATGACATCATCTATTCGGTGACCTGATGCATGTACCCTGTAGGCACTGTTACTTAATAAGATCCAGTGTTACAGTATCAATAGTGACAGAGCTTAGTATAACACCTAGCTGATGAGCCATTTTGAAAGAGTAGTACTGTATATTGTTTTATGAGTATCAAGCATTTAGAAACCAATCAGAACAAATGGTAGACAGTGATTATAAATACCTAATTAGCCCATGCATCAAATAATGCCAATTCATTGTTGCCACCTATATCTTATTCAATCTTCTAGCTCTTTATCCTCAAAATCACCGATAGTTTACAACTACCCATTGATTGTATTAATTGTATGGAAAGTGCAGCCCTCTAAGGCAAGTTCTTGCCGCTATCGAGGGTTGATTGATGACATGAGAGAAGAGGAGTCCACACATCTTACACATTTACCCCAATGAGTGGGATCTCTTACTTTCATCAGCATAGACACTGAGTACAACGGACCACCAATTTAACGTCTCATCCGAACGACGTCCAGCTGGGAAGATGCTCATGAAGGGTGCCCGGACCTGGGATTGAACCTGAGACCTTCAGAGGAGCAGGCGAGCGTCTTATCACTAGACCACCCAGCTGCATACCCATTACCAGGATCTATGCATTGTTTACACTCTGTAGACTAAAACTTCACTCAATTATAGGATAAGTGCAGTCTTTCATTATGCCAATTGTTTTGGCATCCATAAAGTGTGCAGGTAATGAAGCGAAAATGTAATCTGATATATCCCTACCTTCACAGAAGAATTCATTTCAGGAACAAATCCATATGCAATTCAATTTTCTTGCTTGATTTGCCTCCACTAATCCAAAGCCATTTTTCTTTGAGCCACTCCACTCAATTCCCAGAATGCAATGGCACAGTTTTAGGGTGTGCAGATGGCGCTGTAACAGAACTTCCGGTCACGTGACAGCTCAGGATTCAGGTGGAAGTTTGGCTGATGATGTTTGCTGGATTTCTGGAATGGGTGAAGAAGAAAAAAATTTAATCTTTGGAACAGAGTAGAAAAAATAATCATGTTGTAGGTTATATGAGATCACCAATTCTTATGTGCAAAGACTGATAGAATTTAATTTCACAAATATTTGTAATAATATCTGACCTTTGTGTCAAATAGCCTGGTGTTCTTTTTTGTAAATTTTTCTAAACCTAGTTTGCTTACCATTTGTTTTTAATTGTTCTTTTTCATATAAAATAAAATGTCCCCTAAAGTCGTATTTTTCAGTTCATTTGCATAGTTTTTGACTAGCTCATACAATTGATAATGGTAAAAGTATTATAATACTTCCTTCTCAGCTCTCAATGAAGGATTAATTAAGTATTATATCAATGAAAATAGACAATAGCAATTAATATGGTAAAAGTTATATCTAATAATAATGCCTATGTTGAATTTTTTTTTATATTAAATATTAACTGGGGGCTCCCCTTGCCAGCGACAGTTAACTGTTATATCAGGGGCCACAATCAATTATATTTTACACATGTGATTGGTTATATAAAGTTGTTCTGAGTTCTGAATTCGGGGTTCTAGCAAACTGAACATAGCTAGTCGGTTAAAAGCAAAACAACTACGTTGTCGATTTTGGCAAAGACGGAAAGCTATTGTTCCTGCTCTAAAATCAATGCCACTTAATCATTGGTTGTAGATGATAAAAGAATTATCAAAACTAAAAGCTAACTTACCGAGGCCTTGCATGAAATATCTTATTAAGTTATTTACAAATTAGAAGTGCATGTTTATCATTCAACAAAAGTACTTGTACTTGTACTAGAGTATACTTGAAAGTACTTGTACTCGTACTCAAGTACATTGACCAAAGGCTGTACTCGTACTTGTACTCACAGTATGGGTTGGTACTCGTACTCGACTTGAGTTCATTCACCTGTACTCGTGCCCAGCCCTGCTTCTAAGTGAGGTAGAGATTGGTGAGCAGTTAATTTTTACGGTTTGGCTGCCAGTGGCCACAGCCATAGTGTCGTCATTTTCAGATATTTGAAATATTTTGTCGCCATTGCTTGTTTCGCAAATAACTCTTCTGCAAGCACGCCCTTATTTGTCACCAAACTCGCCAGATCAATTATTTTTCACGGCACTAACATGAACCTCCTATTCTAATGCAAAGTAATTGCCAATTTATGCAAATTACCATAACGGCCACTGCCGATAACGGCCAATCCAAATGGCCAATTTCCATGGCGATGCATGTATTTGTTTTCGTTTTTTTAATGTTGTGCATGAATGAATTTTTTTACTCACTTGTATTATAAGCATTCATTTCTCTAATCTTCATTTCACACGCACCATAGACATTATATTTATATTGATTAGTTAAATCCAAGATGTCTTATTAAAGTTCATGGTTTTGTGTAATATTGTACAATCTGACCAATAGGACGTTTCAGGCACAGGGCAACAACCTGCTGGCCAGCCCTTGCTCCTCCATCCGCATTGCCTATATATGCTATTTATGCATGAAACAACCATAGTTTCAGGTGTAGGCAACTTTGTTTTAAAAATTTAAACTGATTCTGATACTTCAGGGGAAGAGAAAATTGGCTATCAGTAATTCAATACCAAGTTATATATCAACGAGGTGTTTCATGATATTAGTAGTTGTAAATTATAAAAAATTGTTTTTCTTCTGTGCAAAGTTACCAAAACCTTTGATTTCCAGCTAAATCCTGTAAGTGTCAATGCTCGTGATTTCATAAAGCAATTAAAAAATAAAATACGTATGTATTCAATTTCAATTTGATATATAACAATACATTAATAGGATTATGAAGCCAATTAAAAAAAGTAGGCCATATAAATTGACATTGACAATTTAACAATAAATAGAATAGGCTGCAGGAATTAGAAATAAAGATGCGTTATTATCACACAACACACAATTGTCGTCGGAGTAAGAACTGAATCTGTATTACCTTGGAGAAATTAGACCTAATTTATCCAAGGTAATACAAGCTATATGCAGAGCGTTAATACCTTGGAGAAATTAGAACAGGGGGGAACATTGAAGTAGAATCACCGTCTCGCAAGCTTAATGACCAAAGGAGCCGCCTCTAATTGGGAGCAATTAACATCTCAGAGTTCAACGAAATGCATGAAATGATTTGTGTCATATTTGAAACTTTTCAACTCACAACAGTGGGTGGCTGCTGCTGCTGTCAATCATGTCCCTATTAATCACCAATTAATCGTTCTTGTCTAACTGCCACCCTAATTTGAACTTGCCGGACCTCATGGTCAGTTGCATCTTAGACTTTGCAGCAGCAGCAGCAGCCTTGCTTTTTCTTATGCTTTTACCTGATTTTTGGACCCATTTACCATGGTTGATGATGCATGGGAGCTGAATCTGAAAGCTTTAAATCATACAAGACCATCAACAGGCTGAACAAAGATAAAGTGCAGCAGTACTTTGTAAAGTCCTTGGCCAATCTCCATGCACAATTACTGATAATGGAGGAGGCTGTCCAGGAATTAACTGGTTGCAAGCAGGACATCAACCAAGGCAGGAAAGATCCAACACAGCGCCGGTCCACACAGGTCTCTGAACCAGGACCCAGTACTGCATCTCAGGACCCACTGTCGGCCCTGCAGAATGGATCATCTGTGTCAGCTCATGAAGTGGCCAATCTATTGTGCACAAATGCATCACTAGCTGGTACCTTTGCTGCAACTTCCAGCTAGGCTGATCTTACCAGACCTCAGGGTTTTTATGACTCATATCAGTTTGGAAGGGATACCTTTTCTACAAAGAAAAGACATGTTGTGGACATTATTTCTAGCTTTTCTAGAGCTGAGTAAACAGCTTCAGTGATCTTAGGTGGGGTGGAGTTCAAATCAACAGCCACTAGAAAACTGCAGCATGGAAAACATACAGCACCCCAATACATGGAAGGGGTATGCCCATGTATGTCGTACATGTTTTACATCCAGAGTGCAGCCATAAATGTACCCCTGATCAAGAGGCCCCAAAACACTTTTAAATTACTCTCTTGATAAAAGGGCTCACTTCCAGGACTTGGACGATGAGCCGGCACACGATCATGACAATGACTTTATTCTTAATGGCTTAATTAATGGCTTTTCACCTATTGATGGTGACCTCAAGGATGTACCCCCTGCTTATACTACTAAAAACCCAAGTGCTTTAGATGCAGCCAATAAGGACATGGTAGAGACTCGTATAATTGAAGAAATACAAGTTGGCAATTATGCAGTGCTTCCCCAGGCCACCACTCTAGCCTCTGCCCTTGCAGCAGTCCCCACACCTAATGGTGATATTAGGCTTATCCATGACTTGCCCCGGCCACACCCCAATAGTCTCAATGACGCTTGAAAATATACATGCAAATATATCATTGTTGATGAAGCACTGCGTCACTGCACCCCTGGACCTTATCTGGCCACCTTAGATCTTCAGTGGGCTCTTAGAACTGTACCTATCAAAGAAGATGGGCAGACACTTACAGGTCTGTCCTGGACTTTTATGCAGGACAACCATCCTACATACCTGGCAAATTGCAGGCTTCCTTTTGGCGCAAGAAAAAACCCCGCCATATTCAATAGACTGACACAGAGCATTCAGCGTTTGATGCTCAGAAAAGGCTTCAATGTTAGTTGCTATCTGAATGATTTTCTTATACAGGCCCCTGCAAAGACTGAGTGTTATCTGGCTCTGAATGCATTGATCCAATTGCTACGAAAGTTGGGTCTGAGGATTAACTGGAAAATAGTACGATATTGAAGCCAGAGCTTGACCTTTTTTGGGATTAGGATTGACACAGTTAAAGGATCTTTGCGTTTAGACCCTGACAAAGTATTAGATTTAAAGTCCTACATTTTGGATGTTTTGGAAAAAAATAGACCTTCAAAGACTGCAAAGCCTAGGTGGTCGCTTAAACTGGGCTGCAAATGTACACCCTTGGGGCAGAGCTTTCGTGGCCAGCATTTTCAAGGCCATCAGCCTGCTTCATTTGCCTTGACAAAAATGCGTTTTAATACGGACATTAGCTCAGACCTGACCTGGTGGCTTGCTTGCCTTAATCAAGACCATAATGTCCGCTTTCTATGGGAGCATAGAGCCTGTATTTCCATTTTTACAGATAGTTCAGCTGTTGGTGTTGGAGCCTTCTGCCTGGATGATTGGACTTACATAAATATTATAAAGTTAGATCCTGGAGAGACCATGCTTTTCCAATTCACATATTGATATTAAGGAATTAGCTATTACAGTGTAGGCCACAGCTCCCTGGGCCCCTGTATATATGCTGGCTCTCAGCTTGACCTTTATACTGACAATATGATGACCTGTCATATTATTAATAGCAAACATGCATGATGCACACAAGCTGTGTCCTTACTTCAAAACTGGCTAATCCAGCCACACATTATAGCATCTCGATAGTAAGTCATTACATCAGGGGAGCTGATTAACATTGCTGACAGCATCAGCTGACTACACACCCCTGGTCAAGCCCTTGGCCTATCAGTTTTTAATGTCAGCCAGATGCTCTAATGTGTGTAAACTATATAACTTGTATTATCATATGTTTAATGTGTCTCCTCAATTTGCATCATCCCATTTTGGGAAAGTCTGGTTGCACAGCTGGTCAATGTTATTTATGACCTTACTTTGATTTTTACACTTTCATACTAATTGTTTTACAATTTCCTTTTTCTACTTGTTACCTAACTATGGACTTGGGCGTTTATCTCTTTTTCATTATCAATAATTGCATTGTACTATTGTTTATCTAATTGTGTTGATTAGTTGAACTTAAATCTATATTCCTTGTAGTTGGTTATCATTTAGGCAGACTAAACTTTTTTGCCATTACATTGTCTTGTTTGTGTTTTGAATGCATACTTATAAATTTTCAAACATATTCTATGATGCACATGATTTGGTTATTTCTGCACCAAAGCACAAAAAACGAATTTCTCCAAGGTTCAGATGAAGTCTGAACTGTGTTAAGGGTAGTGTCAGCGTGGCCGAGGAGTATACTTCGGGGTCTCGTGGTTTCGTAGGGAGAGAGTATCCTTCACACCACGACAGTCCCACTTTCGCACCACGACAGTCCCACTTTCCCACCACGACAGTCCCACTTTCGCACCACGACTGTCCTACTTTCCCACCATGACAGTCCCACTTTCGCACCAAGAAACTACCAACTTTTTTCCCCAAGAGCTACTAACTTTCGTGCCGCAAAACTTGCCCCCCCCCCCTCATGGGCGCTTTTAGCTAATTAGCTTCGTCCATATTGATCATACAGAGATATATTTTTGCAGGTCTACGGATGACCCTACAATAGATACATCTTATAAGAACAATGCTGTAGATGCATTATTAGGCCCCATTTAACCCCATAATTCCCATGCGGGACTCCCATTTGGGAATTGCAGGACTTGGAGGACTTACAGGAAATGCTGGAATTAGATAGGAATTGAAGGACCTCATGGGACCCATATGGAGATAGGGGAGTTAAGGATGTAAAGGAATTGCAGGATTTATTGGGCATCATAGGGACTTATTGATCTAACGGAGATTATTTAGGACTTGGTGGAATTATTGAGGACATACAGGAATTATGGGGACTCAGAAGGGCTTCTAGGGAATTGCAGAATTATTCAGGACTTACGGGAATTATGGGGACCCAGAAGGGCTTATCAGGAATTGCGAAATTATTCAGGACTTACGGGAATTATGGGGACCCAGAAGGGCTTCTAGGGAATTGCAGAATTATTAATGACTTACGGGAATTATGGGGACCCAGAAGGGCTTCTAGGGAATTGCGGAATTATTCAGGACTTACGGAAATTATGGGACTTACAGTGGCTTGTTGGGAATTGTGGTACACCACAGGGACTTATGGGATTTAAGGTGATTATGTAGGATTTTTCGGAACTTGTAAGGATGTAAGGGAAATATAAACCACTATATATGGGACCTTGAAGGAGCTAGAGCTTGGAATAGTCGGACTCGTGGGTTTTATGGGAATTAGCTAATTCTATTCCAGATACATCTTCAACACAATAACGTGAATTTGCCAATAATATAGCTCACAGGTTTAATACAACCAATCAATTGTTGGCTCAGATTTAGCAAGCCTGGCATGAACACCCAATTACTAGTAAGTACACAGGGGTCACTAACCTCGTGATATAGACTTTCTCATAAAGTGTAATGCATGTAGGGCATTGATCCCGAGATGTTAAGTTGCCAGGCTTCATACAAGCCAATGGCATTGGCTAAAGGCCCCTTCACACATAGCCGGATTAGACACCGGAGCGTCCCGGAATGAAATTTCTTCAATCCAGGGCGGTCCAGGCGAAAAAGTTGGAAATGTCAACAAACGAAAAATTTGGCAGAGTGGACACGATGGCAAGACGTTGGTGACAAGGAGCAACATGGCTATACACGGGTGTATACGGTCGCTACACGGATATGTACGGTTGAAACACCGCAGTACACAGAGGTTCCGGTGCACCAGGGAACAAGCCATGGTTGTTGCCAGAAGTAACACGGATGTCCCGGATGAGTGCGGAGTGAACCGGATGTTACATGGGGCCTTCATGGAACGCGCTAAAATTGGTATTTATGGTGGATGCGTTTCACTGGCCATCATTCCACTTCGGACTACCATACTGCAAAGGTGTTCCTGCTACTACACAAGAATAGGTAATTATTATGTCTTTATCACACTACGACAAGGTTGAATTGGATGTGAAGTACCTGGACATGCAAGTCCAGCTACTTACTACTGCAAATGATATACTTCTGCAAGAAGAACAGAAACTGCAAGACGCTGCAGAGAGGGCCGCATCAACAACTGATGAAGATGACTTCTTACAAAATGCTGGTGCTGCCTGAAGAAGAAGGCGAATGTGGGTGCGACCTTGGCTTCTAAGAAGACCTCTTTATGGGCAGTATGAAAAGCTGTTGGCTGAATTGACTGCAGAAGATGTGGGTGGCTTCAAGACTTTCATGAGGATGGAGCCTGACTTATTTCATGAAGTTCTGGCAAGAGTGGGACCTAGGATTACAAAGAAGGATACCTTTCGGACGAGGGCCCTTGAACCTGGACTGAAACTGGCTATTACCTTGCGCTACCTGGGTACGGGCAACAGCTACATGTCTCTGCAGTATGGATTCAGGGTAGCCTTCAATACCATTTCTATCCTTGTCATCAAAGTCTGCCAGGCCATCATAGACGAATACTCAGCAGAAGTGATGCATTGTCCTGTAACCCCAGAAGCCTGGAAAGAAGTTGCCAATGGATTCTACAACAGATGGAACTTCCCCCATGGCGTCGGCACCATTGATGGCAAGCACGTTGCCATCAGATGTCCTAGGAAGTCTGGATCCCTGTTCTACAACTACAAGGGATTTTTCTCTATTGTCCTACTGGCTGTAGTTGATGCTGAATACAAGTTCCTCTATGTTGACATTGGTGCCAGTGGATCAGGCTCAGATGATGGAGTGTTTAGTCAGACAGAATTGAAGGAAGCGCTAGAAAGTGGGAACATTGGATTACCTGAACAAGACAACCTGCCGAAAGTTGGGGATGATGCCTTTGGACTGCAGACTGACTGCAGGATGATGAAGCCTCTGCCTGACAGGAACATGACGATGGAAGACCGAATCTTCAACTACAGACTTTCTAGAGCTAGACGGGTGGTAGAGAATGCCTTTGGACTTTTGGCTGCCAGGTTCAGGTGTCTCCTCACAACAATGCCTCAAAGTCCTGACAGAGTGTGCACCATAACTCTTGCTTGCTGTGTGCTGCACAACCTACTGAGGCTGAAGTATCCAACTGCTCAAGTGAATGCTGTGGACCAGGAAAATGCAGACATCCATGCAATCATCCCAGGTGCATGGAGGGAGAATGCCAATCTACCAGACATGGGAGATGTGTACAGAGGCAACACCAACAGAGCAGGCAAGGAAATGCGGCAATACTTGGTCAACTCAGAAGCTGGGAGTGTACCATGGCAACAAGACAAGATTTGAAAACAACACGAATGATGTAAGTTTGAATATTTAATTATAACGAAACCTCAGACATCTGCAGCACACAAGTGCAAAAAAGTACACAGCATTTAATGACACAGCATTTAGTTATTGTCATGCAAATGTATGCAATACAGTTTACATGTAAAAATAAAAGTTAAAACTACAAAAACCTGTAACTTTAAATGTAAAAACTTGCTTTTAATAAAAGTTCATTGTTTGTTTTCAGGTGAAGATTACTCTGTTGTGGTAGTTGGAGGCATGGGCACCGAAAAAGGAGGAGTTATGGTCATCACCACCACTATCCCCCCCCCCACACTAGTGTTCAGCAAGTAGCTGGTGAGAGAAGCATCCTGAGGCATGCTGCAATCAAGTGGTGACATGGAAGGACAACCGTGCGAAGGACATGCAGTCAACCATGCCTGACTGATGATCGTCGAAGATATCTCAGGAGTGGGGGTCGGTGCAGGCACAGACGAAGGGGCAGACGACATGTGCGCTTGGGGTGAAGGGCCGGAAGCAGTAGCGAACATCTGGGCAGCAGGGCTGAAAGAATGACGAGGGAACATCTGCCCAACAGGGGCGGTCGAAGTGCCTGTAGTAGGATGAACTGCTGCTGCTGAGGGACATGAGGCACATAGGGATGATACTGCTGTTGCTGTTGCAGTTGCTGTTGCTGCTGCTGTTGCTGCTGCAACTGGCGCTTTCGACGATACTCCTGCTTGAATTGCATGAGGTGCTGCAACACTTGTGCCTGGTAATCCGACCAAGTGTCCGTGTCCATTTGCATGACCTCGTGGTATATCATGTCCGTGAAAACCCTGTTCGACAAGCTGGCTGAGTCAGTCGGCTGACTTATCTTGGTCTCGATATCCCGCTGGAGATCGGTGGCCTTTTCGATCAGCGGGAAATAGGAAAGAACAGAACATTAGAGTAAGTCACATGGCAACTGCAACAGCATGTGCATTATTGACAATGTAATGAAAAAGACACATCACCATACAGTGAACACTGGAAGTGCCAAGAAACAAAGCTACCACTTGCTACTATGGAAAAGCTACAACTTTAAACTGCAAGATTACAATTACAAATTTACACTACAAGATTACAATTACATTCTCCTGATTATCACGACAACTGAAGCAGTATACTTACTTGAGTGACAGCTTGTGTAGCATCCACCTCCATTACCTGCAAGGCTGGATGCATCACAGTCATGATGATGACGAGGCTCGTGATGGCGTCTTGACGTCTTCTTGGTTGGAGTAGGGGCCCCCTTCCTGCTGCCTTTGTAAGGCCCACCCTTGGACCTGCTAGTATCCGAATCTCTGCCACCATCATCCGAAGTATCCACAATGACCTCTGCATCAGAAGTGTCATCATCCTCAGTGATACCTCTGTTACTGGTTGATGCGCTTTTTGCCGATAAACTGTGGAAAAGCTGCCCACCTTCTCTTCCATTTCCCAGCGTCAACCCTCTTGATGTGCCTCTCCAGATACCCTAAATTTTCCATTATCCAGTTGTCCCGGTCTGTGAGGATTCTGGCGGCCCCACCAGAAGGCTTCTTGCATGGATCAGTAAGCATCCCCACTGATGTCCGCATGGAGTCGTCCACGTCTTCAGCTGCTGGGATGTGCATGACAGCTCTTTCGCCTTCTGGTGGATTATTCGCGATTTAATGTCTATCCGGTTGTATTGTGCAAGCTGCTGGTTGTAGAGCATCTCCTGGGCACGGTACCAGTCAGTCACATCTTGTTCCTGGTCTTCTGTCAGGTTCAGGGGTTCTTTTTTGTGCCTTTTCGCTTTTGCTCTAGGTGGTGGTGGAGCTGCAGCAGCTGCAGTTGTAGCAGGTACCTCAGCAGCAGCAGGTACAACAGGCCCAGGTAAATCAGGCATGCCTTGTGGACTTTGCGGTCTTGAAACTGTAGAGGTATTACTTCCTGCATCTTCTCCAACAGCAGGTCCAGCTTTCTCTTGCACGACAGTCTTCTTGGTAGCCCTCCCTTTTCCTCTCTTAGGTGGCATGGTGGTTATTCAAACAACGGCAGTAGTACCAAGGCTTTGGTAGAGTTCAGCAATCCAGAAGAAGTGAGCGATAATGCAATTAATTCGATGATCAACGATGAACAGCGTGCGCCAGAATGATGCTTCTCCCAAGATGGCGGTGCTATATATACGAAGACATCCGTACTCACTCTGTGTCAGTCTATTTGACACCGTGCTATATATACGAAGACATCCGTACTCACTCTGTGTCAGTCTATTTGACACCGTGTTGACACCTTGTTCACTCCGGCCTCTCCGTATTGACTTAGTGTGACACCGTGTACTTAACGGGGTTACCGCGGTCAAGCAATTGACCCGTAACCCTCTCTCCTTGTTGACTCCGTGTTGACTCCGTGTTGCCACGTGTTCACCCATGTGGAACCGCGTTGCTCCTTGTACTCTCCGGCGTGGAATTTTTACGCGTGGTTGACACCGGACTTAATTGGAGATCACACGAAGTATTCCGGAGTCAATATGGAGATTCCCGGAGATCGGCGGAGTCTACTGGGAGTCTACACGGAGCAACACGGATGAAATTACTCCGGTACCTCGGCATGAAAAATTTTTAAATGTTGATTTTTTTTTTTGCCGGAGTCCCACGGTGTTACCGGATAGCCCCGGACAATGCCAGAAGTGCACACGATGTCTACACCGCATTACCCGGAGTATGCTGGAGTTGTCCACCGGGACGCTCCTGTCTCTAATCCAGCTATGTGTGAAGGGGCCTTAACTGAAGACATTACTTATTTGCGACATCGCTATTTTGTCAAAATCGATTTGGAATAAAACAAGAAAAGATTTTGTTGTTTAAAATTTATTATAATCTGAAACAGTATAGCCTCAAATGCAATACAGGTAAGTGGATTCAGAATTATTTTCACTTGAGAGTACATAAATATTATTTTAATAAAAAAATATGATTATTTATTGTCACATCATCCATTAAGTACCTAAAATTTGCAAATTATGTCAGCAGCACATTTATTCCTTCTGGTATTTTTTAACAATGTGTCAATATATAATGTTATTACAATAATAATAACTTGACTAGTACAAAATTATATGAGTAATGATTAGTAAGTTTGCTTATATAGGCCTATATTGAAATAAATAGTCCCTGAACAGGCAACAAGAAGTTACAAAGCTTAAGTCTGTTAGAGTCTACTAAAAACAGAATTGATGAGTCATACTCCCATTTGTCCTATTACAGCTTTTCTATCCCATGATGACTCATAAGGTAGGAGTCTTCTATCACTAGAAGGCAAGTGGTGTCACTGTAGCTGAACTTTGTCCTCAATGACAAGCTTCAGTGAATACAGGATTATCCATTGCCATGAATGTCTGTATGAGTCATCAAGGGAGCTTAAACCTCCACAAAATATAGTTCTATGTATCAACAATGACTCTTCAAGTGCAATTGTTTACTTTTCAAGTGAATTAAAGTTTACATATCAATTTTGAGTTACACAATACACCACTTTTATATTCTTGGCAAGTAGTTCTTTGGCATCTTCACAATGCATAATATATGCACTATACAACACAATAAGATACCACAAGGCAGTTCACACCCTGAACTTTATCCAATAACACAAGCTGAAGAAGCCAGTGTGATACAGACGAAGCTCCTTATGCTGAAACCTATCACTCCAAATAGGTATCTTATCAACTGAATATTTCTTGGAATGTAAATTGAACACATGTTTTTAAAAGTACTGTTCCACAAAGGTGTTTTCTACTCTATAACATACATTACCTAAGTAAGCTATACCTGAACCAGAAACCCCTCGGTGTTGGACATCCAGCATTTTGCATTCACACCAGCATTTTCGAATAAATGCATTAAAAAGTTGCATCTTAGCTGCTTTATATAATAGTATCATGTCTACCAACCACAAATTGCACTTTGATGTAATGTACAGAGGAAGTCCAAGACTACTTATAATTAGATGAAAACCATGCTTTTCTATGTGTTTATCCAAGTCATGGAAACGCTTGTGACTTATTTGGCCATGTAGCAAACTCTCATATTACAAAAGCAATCGCCAAAAATAGGTAGTAGTGGGTGGAGTGACTTATTCTGAATGAAGTGCCAGTGGCATCAGGAGCCCCAATAAGTACCAAGTTTTTGGCGTACGCCAATGACATCGCTGACTAGAAGCTTAGGGTATCACCAATACACTACTCACAGATGAATGCCTAACATACCATGAAGTAGGAAACTCTATGCAGAACCATCAAGTCTTACAGGAAAACTGGATCAACACCGCCAATGGTCCAGCACATAAAAAATGTTATTTAAGGCCACCAAATTATAACTAAAAATTTAAACTTTGGCCGACCTACTGACCCAACCTTGTGAGAGCTATGAAATCAGAAACCATTTTTTCATTCAGCCAAATTAACTTTAAGTATCCTATCTATCCAATGATAATTTTTTTGCCATCATGTCATTCATCATTATTATGGCCAAGTAGACTTGTCACAGAGAAGTAGCCATGGAGAGTATTGCAATATGGCAAACTAAGGAAAAAGTGCAGTATAACGGACCCAGATTTATGACCATATTTAACAAGCCTCATTGCCAGGCCTATGACTTAAAATGCTTGAAATGTCACAAAAATTAATGTAGTTATAACGGCGGTTTAATCTTCAGGGTAAAGACAGTGTTTATTTTCGTTTTTTCTTGGGGGCTCCGTCCCTCAACCCCTGCTTATCTAAACCAAATGTTATTTTAATTGTGCTAGAACTTAAAATTTGTGAAATATTTGATAAAATTTAATTTTAATGGTCGCCAAATATGGGCATAAATTTGGGTCCGCTATACTGCACTAAACCCCAAACTAATATTTTCAACCATAGGAATTTCTTGCTTCTTTGTGGCAAGGTTGACAACCCGGCTTGGTGGAAGCACACTCCAGTAATACAAAGGTTTCTACCTCATTGATAACATTATGGTGCGCTTTTTCAAGATATCTTGCAAGAGTTTGGTTATAAGTAGTGCCAGCTTGAGCTATTATGATTGCTATTGGTTAAAGGCATAGTTTATGAAGTTATTGCAGTCAAAAGCAGTCACAAAAAATTGAAGTGAATCTGCCTAATTACTATATATATATAAATGGAAATTGACAGGACTATAGGAAAAATTTAACTTGTGAGGAGTTACAACGATGGTCTGATTGTATTAGGAATTATGCAATGATTATGGTACTTATTAAGAATTGGATGGATTTAATGAATGGTCTAGATTTATTAGGTATTATGGACATCATCAGTATTAACAGGGACCTATAGGAACGAACCACGAGGACTTATTGGGAATTATTGGAACCACGAGGACTTATTGGGAATAATGGGAACCACGAGGACTTATTGGGAATTATGGGAACCGAGAGGACTTATTGGGAATTATGGGAACCACAGGGACTTATTGGGAATTATGGGGACCACGAGGACTTATTGGGAATTATCGGAACCACTAAGACTTATTGGGAATTATGGGAACCACGAGGACTTATTGAGAATTATTAGGAAATATGGGAATTATCAGGGACTTCCAGGAATTGGTAGGAATTGTTGGGAGTTACGGGAATAATTGGAGTTGCGGGAATTATGGGGTTAAATGGGGCCTATTATTGATTGAGTCAATGACATAAAATAATTGGCAAGGGGAGGGGGGGGGGCCGAATCGACCATGTGTCCAAATCCTCCTTTCATGCGGTCTGAGAGCCAGTGTTAAGGCGCAAGTATCTTTGGATGTGTTTTACCAAGAATAATGGTAATTCTACTTAAGACGCCAGTGTTTTAGTTTATGGGCTGTAGAAAGGAAATATTTCTGCAGGCTTTAGTGTAGTTACAATCTTGCATTGAAAATGATGCAAAATGCGACTAAATTGGTTGCAAAAATTGCATCCTGGGTCGTTTTCAACTCAAAATTGTTGCAGAAATATGCAGTCTTTACGGCCAATAGCTAACATCACCTATGGATAATGGTATTTAAACATTATTCCAGGTAAGTACATTTAGGCTTCGAAGCCTTCGCACTAGAAAGTGTATTCGTTACGCCACCTACCAAGTATATGTTTCTCCCAACATGAAGCAGTGGAATGGTGACTCTTGAAATATATGCTTTTTTTCTAGTCTATGATATCGTTTTCAGAGCCTGTTCATGGTATTGTATTTATTGTCAATTATGTCCGATCAGGTTATTTCATTTACAAGTCTTTTATTTGATAGCATCTAAATTCCACATTTTACTGTATCTCACCTTTTCCCATCGATGGAAGTTAAAACAGATGAATAAATACATAATGAAATTTATTCGAAATTATACATACGGCTATTGAAAACATATTTTATGAATTGATTGAATTAATTAATGCAATTACACAAATGTGCATACACAATAAGAAATATGGTGCCAGACAAAGGGAAGATGAAAATATATTATGCATATTTTACTGAATTGCAATTGGATACTTACAATTGCATTGAATTCATTTGTGGGTATGTTAACACAAAATTGAATTGGGGTTCTCCAGAGGGTCTGGCTGAATAGACCTATGAGGTGACAAGTGAGAATTGCAATAAGCAAGATGCTGGTATGGTAGACCATTACACATAGTATCTAATGATAACATGGCATTCGAATTGGTCTAACATAACAATTTTTGTTTTAACTCAGTGCAGATGGATTCCATATTAATTAAAAATCCTAGCATTTTTTGTGTCAATAATCTTACATTTTGTACTCCTTCTTTGTTGCAATTAATTATTATGAATAAGTACATGGCCAAATGTGCCACGTGCGTTTTATTCGAGTTTTTGCAAAAACGCATGGAAAATGCATGGTTTTCGCCTCATTATAATCAGGCGAAAACCATGAGTTTTCCATGCGTTTATCCAGTTGTGGCACATTCGGCCTCGTAGTCTTGGCACGTTATCTCATTAAAATACAAAGACCAGCGTCAAGTTCTTGGCAATGAAGAACACTATGCTATACCGGAATACTACAGAAGTTTTACGACATCTAGACTTCAAGATGAAGGAACAAGTCTTGGCATGGAATCTCCTTTAATCCAGACAATGCCATTTCATATCACTTATGCAAAGCTTAATTTCTTTGCAAAACAGACCAAGACTCTTTAAAGGCCATTTATATTCCACTTAGGGACTCCCAGAAAACATGATTCGATTTCAGCGCAGCCGATGGGGCGGCAACCGGATTACTTCTGATTGAAGCATGTTTTCGAGTATTGCGAACAACTTCGATAGCGCAGTGGTGAATATGACATGTTTCATGCAGACAAAATATAAGGTTTGTTTGAATGAAAAATGCATAATCATCCACAAATGAAAATTAGGTTTCTTAAAACAGAATAAAAATTTAGGATTAAGAAAACGCATTGTATTCAGTAGAACAATAAAGAGGTTCATGCTACCACCATTGAGAACAATAAAAGTTTTATCAAAATGCTGCACACTGAAATGATAACAGAAATGATAATTCATTGTTTGTAGTGTTGTAATAAATGCAATAAAACATACAGCTATTACTTATTAGTTATCCCAGCTCTCGAAAAGGCTAAGTGGATACCTTGAAGCTGACAATAATTAACAGAAGTAGACATTGCATTATGTAGATTATAAATAATGGCTCAATATTTATAGCGAGTGTATTTCTATCTGTGTCAGCTGGTTTTCTTGATTTACCAAGATGATCTTAAATAATTACCTAACGATTACCTAAATGTTTCCACCAATACTATAATTATCATTTTTATGTGGCGTCAGGTATTGGAAATCAGAATATTTTTATATTTTTAATGTTAAGTTACTAACCGCAGTGCATAGGATTATAAAGTGAAATACATCATCTTTTATTGTATGACAAAAGACACTCTAGTGTACTCAATAGCCAGGCTCCATTGGGTAGTTCAGTTCCAACAATTTCCTTCAGTTGCGGTACCCTCAATAGGTGACGACAAAGTCAGATGCTTTGCTTTTGTAAGAATTGTACAGAAACAGGGTATTTCAACAGGGTTTGTAAGACTACTACAGCTCAAACATCAACATACAACAATGGATGTACCTATAGAAGTAATATCTGTTGCCATTATCTTTGTTGAAGCAATAAAAGGAGGAGAACTTGATTTGGAATAATTCCACTAAATTCACAGCAAAAATGTGTAATTCGTCTTAGAGAAACTTGCTTAAAGTTTGATAAGACACGCTTGAAGGGCCAAAGACCCTTTACAGGTGTAAAATTCTGAGCAGAAGGGACCAGAGGAGCAGTAGTTGGCTTGTTGCTGAGTAATTCGATGTGGCATCTGCTTGGATGTAAGACATTGACAGTGACCTTACATTTTTATTCCTCATAGCATTTGAAGATTACCTACTTTGCCATGAATAAGCCACATCTCTCCTTCTGAAGTCTGCTTTGACTTGTTGGGCTTAAATGTCCCATCTTTAAAGATAATACAAATAGCATTGATGATAAATGACAAAAGTTCAATGACAATGACCAAGATTTTGGTTTTCAAGGATAATAAGCATGATATTAAGTTTCTGTTTGTGGAGATGATGAAGATTTAGTTTTCAATGACAATGACTGATTTTATTTCTATAAGCAGACATAAATTCACTTTCTAAAAAGAAGGAACATCTGTAATAGACATTTATACACAATGATTAATATGTGGATCAAGGCTAAGTCTGTGCACATTGTAACAGCTATATAAAGGATTTTCTGTCTTTCAGCACTATGTGCATTGCACACTATAAAACAATTCCTGTAGTTTTAACTGTATTTAGCTGGCCAATTTTTGCACTGTGTTTTGCTGCAAAAATTACAGTTATTAGTTAGTCTACCATAATAAAGAACAAACAGATGTTTACCGTAAAATCTACAGCACATGCATTGGTTAAGTTGTGATGATCACTACTAGGCCAAGAGCATTAGGTCAAAATAGGCTTAAACCTGGACATTTCTCATAACAAGCTGATTTTTTCAGGATAGGTCCAGGAATATGTCTAGAATAACATACTAAAAGTCCTCATAAATCCTCCTTGAGCGTTTTCCGCAATCCAAGATGGCGTCCAAAATGGACGGCATTTCCTGAATTTCTTATAACTTTGCAACTAGATAAGCCAAATACAAAATTTTAATGTCTAAATATATGTTTTTTAGCATAAGGAACTCAATAAAATACTTATTGATAAATTTTGAAACACACAAGTAGCCTTCCGGCTCCCACCATGTGTTGATACCTCTGTGATTTATCTTCATAGGTTATGTAACCATGCTACAGTACAGTGTGATGGTGCTGTGTGATATTGAATCCTGTGATGGCATGCCCCTTCTCTCTCCCTGAAAGCACTTTCAGTGTAACATTAATTACTTTTTACCCGTTTTTATTATGAAATGGGCCGAAAGTGTGATTGTTATGGGCGTTAAAATGGTGCGTTGTATTTAATACTGAAAACATTTGTTCCAATAGTGACTATATGTTTGTAGAGCTGTGGCCATGAGGTCAAATCCAGAGATGACCCCAACCTAGGGTAGAACAAACTACAACCTACATGGTTTGATGCAGAATTTTGTCTAGATTATGGAAATGATGGTTGTAGTCTGATAAAATGCGTTTGACTCAACCAAATTAAGGAATTTCTGTCGTAAAGTCACAATTTTTCAGTGAAAAAATTAGTAAGTGTATTTTGTCAAATATTTGCCGCCTTATTGCAGGAATCCAAACAGAAATGGTTCTAAATCATGCAGCCTGACTAAGCTGAATGTACCATGCCCTTTACATGACTGTATTTTGCAGGTTTTTTGAAAAATGAAAGAAATATGGACAAAAAATTGTCAAAAACGTCTTCATCTGTTATTCCGCGTATCATCTTTTCTTAAGTCTATATATATAATAGGTACATTAATCATAACGATTACATATATTACACATCAAAATTTTCCTCATTCACTCCTCTATCCAGTGCTGTATAGTATGCATCTGTAGCATAATCCATTAGGCTGTCAAGCAGAAAAATGTTACCCCTCACCCTAAATTTGAGAAATCCTGTAAATTTTGGCGAATATACAGAAAGTGGCATAGTGGTTATTCTATGGCAATAACATTAAAGCTAAAGTGCTTAATTATGCATAACAGTGTAAAAGTGATACAAACAAGCTGTGTTAGAGCTAAGATATAGCATACCTACAAAGCCAATAGGTGTTCAGAATAGCTAATTGGTAACTTTTTAATATTAATGATCTGGTGTAATATTCTATATACAATCACCACATTGATCAGAGTGTAGAACTGCTTTGAATTTGCGAACAACATCAGCCATATTAGTGCTCTTACGCTATAACAAAATACATCTTACATGCTAAATGGTAATCACTTAAATATGCTTTGACATGAAGTAATAAAACATGTACTGGATAGTTCCATAAAACCACTAGCAAATCAAAATCCCCAATATTGTGTTCATATTCATACCGTCATAATTATCCTTTGTGAAATAACAGTGTACTTATCATCACATCTGACTTGCTCTTATTTGCCATGTGTATTCATTCATACAATGTCTTGAATATGTTATGAAATTATTCGATGATTGTTAACTAAATGTGCACTACATGGATGGCGTATCCAGCTTGCTGCATTTCTTCGCGCCTGTATCGTTCTGCTGCCTTCACACTAAGCTTGTGGTCATATCTGTCAAACACAACAGCCACTGATTCTACCCCCTGATTCCTGTCAAAGGGATTCATCACAAACTTCAGCACAACATCAGCAAGATCAAGAAATGTGACAAACAGGGTGTCCTTAATTATGTACTTGTACTAATGACATTCCATCCAGTATGTATGCCGTTGTCATACCTCCAGTGAGTTGGCCAGTGATACAATCTACTGGTGCCTCAAGCTTCTTTGCTAGATCTGATTTGGTGGTTTTTCTCATCGTCCCATCATCATGGAAGAGCGAGGGGGATATTGCTGACAGCTCATGGGTAAGTACGTCTTCGAGGTTGACCTCTCTCTGCTTTGAGACCACCAGCAATCGACGAAAGAGGACCTCCGAGTCCACGATCAGCTTCTCTTTGGCCTTGCTTGTGACAGGCTTCTTCATATCAGCAAAGGTTTTGACTTTCAGCCTTGACTCTGAGTCCCAGAAATTCTTTGTCTTGGAGGATGCGACTCTGCTTCTGATGAACTCTCTATTCTTTGCTGTTCCTTGTTTCAGGAAATTGTTCAGACTTTCTCTCACTTCTTTTGAAGCTACTTGGCCAGTGATGATGTTGGTCAGTTCTGTTGGTACTGTGTCAAGATAGAATGGATTCTGGATGCTAGCTGCATTGTCAACTATCTTTAACACATCATTCTCATCCCTCTCTCTTCTGGCTTTGCCTAGTTCTTGATGAGGTTTGTCATCCTAAGAGCTTTCCTTAGCAGTGAAAGCTTCAACATATTCAGCTGTGATGTGCCTGGTTGTCAGCCAACGTGTCAAGGCCGTCTTTCTTCTTGTGAGGCCAATGACACCGCCTTTGCTTTTCCCATCTCTGTTTATGGTTTTCTCTAGTGCCTGATCGGTTGCTACAGCATTGAAATTGTGGCTATGGGTTCTTCGAACCACAAATCCTCCATCAAGCAGATGTTTGTAGCTCTCCAATCCCTTCATTTCAGCCACATATATGGGAGCAAATTTCTTGTATTGGTTTCTGCCTGCAGCATAAAACCATGGAACAGCTTCAGAGGTGGCCTGTAGATGTAGCTCAAAGTTGCCCTCTCGCTCAGCACATAACATGTGATGCAGCTCATCTCCTCCAGCTAGGAAGTTGTCCCAGTATGCAAAGGGGACCTTCCAACCTCACGAAACTCTGCTATTGTTGTCATAAGTGCAGGCACATCTTCTTCCTCAAGTTCTTTTACAAGAATGTGTGTCTCTTCAACATTATTAGTTGATATGGCATCTTGAAGACCATGAATCTTCTCATCAGCACTTCCTGTTGGAATGTTTCGACTCTGGGTGGCAAGCCATGATTCCATTGCTTGAAACAAAAGCCTGTAAAGGCCTCAATGACCAACTTGATGCCACGCACTCCTCGAGCATACTGTTTTCCTTGCAACATTTGATTTGCGGTGGCTTCAGTGTAGACATTGGAATCCACTAGAAGAGAGAGAAGTCCACCAGCACCATACAGTGTGCCTAGACTGGCCAAAAAGGCCATTGTCATATGCATGCCACCTATGCGCATTGTGACTTTGCCGTCAAGTTCTGGAAGATGTGCCCAAAGGATTTGTTGTGCTTTGCTGTATATTGCCATATCAGCTGTAACCAGGATATGTTGCTGACCTAGTTGTTTAGCCAATTGTATATATTGTGTTCAGATCTGATGGAGGTGCATTCAGAAATGGCAAATACCTCACTGTAGCCAAAGGCAAATCAACATTTGATACAATAGAGTTGAAACCAGTCCATGAGGGACATTCCTGCTGGACATCATTGTTGTGCCTCTGACGACTCATGAGCCACAGATAGTCTCTCTTCATTGCATCATTCTTCTTTCTACTGTCAATCTCAACAAATGAGGAATCCGTAATTGTCATGGGTTCAGGTCGTTCTGCTGGCTTGGTATACCTAGAAAGAAGCACAACCACCATGCATGCATGCACCATTACCACCACTACAGTAGTTAATTAAATCTAGATGGATTACGCCTATCTTGCACTAAATTATAAAGCAACACCACAAGCATGACTACAATATTTACATCCAACACATAACCTTACCTTTCAGAGACTTTTGTTTGACTCTCGTTATGCCTGACTGTGTTTGTGGGTTTGGGAGACACCTCTGGTAAACCACAGCAGCCAAAGCATGAGTGGTTGATTTGCCATCCAGTGTCTCTTCATTTTGGTCGAAGTTATCTATAGCTGCGTCAACCATAGCAAAGTCAGGGTCATTTGCAGTACGAAGCCATTTTGGGCGCCATTTTGGATTTCGGGATGATCTCAAGTGGTTTTATTGGTACTTGTGTGTTTCAAAATCTCTGAATAAGTATTTTATTGGGTTTCTTGTGTCTCTAAACATATATTTAGACACTTAAAGTGTGTATTGGGGTCACCTAGTTTCAAATTTATGAGAAAAACAGGAAATTGCGGCCATTTTGGACGCCATCTTGGATTGCGGAAAACGCTCAAGGAGGATTTATGAGCACTTTTAGTATGTTATTCTAGACATATTCCTGGAGCTATCCTGAAAAAATCAGCTGGTTATGAGCAATGTCCATGTTAAAACTAATGCTCTTGGCCTATACCGTAAAATCATACAGGCGGCTACCTTACTGTTGTACTTTCATGTTGGCCCTACCGATGAGCCCATAAAATAACCTAATGTTTGGCTACATATCGTACAATTAATGGTGTCATACTGCAGTTTAAATTTACTGTAACTTACAGTAATATGCTACGGTATCATAGTGTAGAGTAGTTTTATGGTATAGTCCTGTAAAATATGCGGTGACATGCTGTATGGTGAGTGTATTTCACTGGATATTACAGTAGAATGCCATTGTCTTTGCTTTAACTGTAAATTGTATAGTAATATGCCATAGAGTTGATTCAAAGAATCTTGCCGTAAAAGATTTACGGTAGTAGGCTGCATACCGAATTAACAGTATTTTACCATAAAAAGTACGGTTAAATTGCAAGACAACTACGGAAACTCATTACAATGTAGGTCGAAGAAACTCTAAATTTAAATCCTTAGATTAGCATTTCATCACCAGATGACCAGTGGTTTATTAGGATTTGACATGGTTGATTCAATGGTGAGACATGACGTTTCATGAGATTCAGATCACATTTTTTGCTATATTTTTCTTCTGTATATTACAATTTAACATTAAAACAGTGTAGAGCTGCGGGGACTCCTCAAATATGATCTCGTCATCGGTGCTGAGGACCCCCCTCCCCGCTTACATTATAATTATATAAACTGTATATAAACAAATTATGTTCATAGTGCCCCGTGAATCCACACACTCAGTGAAACATACAATTTGGTCCGATTCAGATTTAATAAAACTCAAGTTCAATAATAAAAATTTACTTATATTAAGAAAAATAAAATAAAATAAATAAAACTAAATCAATTATTACAGATGAAGCACTCTTGTCTAGTGCATATTCACAAATTTAATTTAATAAAAGTTTTAAAGGAATTGAGAGAATGGGGGTAAATTTTGTCTTTGATATTGTCAGGCATGCTATTGAAGGGTTGCTTAAGAAAGCCTAGCTAAGTCTTAACATCATCTGCTACCAGTGGTAGCTGACCTCAAGTTGACCCCTCCCCCACAATGCACCGCCATGACAGATTAACAATGACCAATTTCCCTTGACAGATTACAGAACACCCCTCACCATTGTTAAGGCCCTTCATTGGTATTGAGCTGGTGCCCTGTCGTGTGTCAAGGTCTGTCAAAGTCACTCAGAAATTAGGGCAGACAAATGAATCCTGACTTTGCACACTTGTCCCAGCTTGCCCGACTTGTGCCTGGTATTTTGGTGATCAGCAAATCAGGTTTGCAGGTAATATGGTTTATGTTAGATGACAGAAGACAAAAATATGCAGTTTCTACAGACATAAATTAGTTTTGACTTCTGTGTTTGTCTAAATTTAGCGTCAGTATATATCCGATTGGTTGGTTTGTGTCAGTAGACACTCTTTCCGTGGTGTGTTGATTGGTTGGTTGGTTGATTTCGGCACGTGGAGGTAACATGATATATATAGTATGTTGGCTGGTTGGTTGGTTAGTTGGTTAATAATTTTTTTTTTTTGTAAAACATGTGGTAATATGAATTATATGAAAAAGTTGAGCCAAAGTCTACAGTTAAGAGTCTATTCATGAAACATGTGGACAGGACCAGGTGTAAAATCCTGATTACTCATAGGAATTACGAGTACTTTTGAAATGTACTCGAGTAGAATAATGTACTATGTACTCAAATACAGGGATAAGCATGTTAACTAACACAGAATAATTAGAGTGGTCATGTTTTAAAACGAGGTGTAGCACAAGAAATGACTTCATGCTGAATGTCAGGCTTACCATTCTGAATAAAATTTATTGGCTGTTCAGGCAACGTAACATAAGGCCCTATACTAAAGCTCTCAATAAAATTGGCTCTCAGTATAGCCAGAAACTAAAAACAATTACCTGGTAGCCTATCTTTTGCACATATTCTTTAATCAGGACCTTTCCAATATCCTGAAAGGGTGTCTTGTTTTATCTTAAACTTCTTTATTGCATGAAATATTCAGTCTAAAGCCCCTGTCACACGGGCCGGTTGTGCCGTAGTGAACCCGTAGTATTACGTAATAGTTATGTAACAGCTCTTTCCGCCGGTTTGGCGACCGGTTCTGGCAGCAAAAAGGGGCGGGGCAGCACCCGCCGGGTTACCCGCCGGGTGCTACGGGTAACCCGCCGGGATACCCGCCGGCTTCCACGGGTGCCTCGGCGGGTTCTACGGGTGCCTCGGCGGGTTCTACGGGTGCCTCGGCGGGTTCTACGGGTGCCTCGGCGGGTTCTACGGGTTACTCGGCGGGTTCTACGGGTTACTCGGCGGGTTCTACGTGTTACTCGGCGGGTTCTACGTGTTACTCGCCGAGTTGTAGGAGTAAGCAGGCGAGTAGTAGGAGTAACTCGCAGCTTCCAGGAGTATACTTTAAAAGGCTGCTGCTCCCCTAATATTAGTCCGATTTTCGTTAAATAAGAACTAAAATTGTAGTATAGTTTATAATGATTCCATACCTGTTTTCGGATCGAAAATATACCAAATATTAAGCGAGTTATTCGTCTGAGAAGGTAGCTAGGTTGGCGGAGGCAAACAGTGGTGCTCTCGCAGACGTCCGCGCCGGGACTGTATCAATGCTGCTGCTCCCCTAATATTAGTCCGATTTTCGTCAAATAAAGACTGGATTGTAGTATAATTCATATTGACTCCATATGTGTTTTCGGATTGAAAAAAGACCAAATATTAAGCGAGATATTCGTCTGAGAAGGCAGCAAGGTGCTCTGTGTATGTTCATGACTTGAATGGTGTGGTCAATATTTTTTACCATTATATATACATTGTCTGGATGAGCTTTATTGCAATTAATTTCTACTCATTCTGCCAACTGGCCAATGGGAAGGACTTTTCCTTTGGTTTTGTAAAGTCAATTAACCTATATATGTAATAGCAATCTGCCTTGACCGTTATGTCAATTGCTATTAGCATTTTGAATAATACAAAGAATGGGGTAAGTCATGCTTTTTCATCATTGATCACAAGCATGAATTGAAATCATTGATCACAAGCATGAATTGAAATTCTGAATTGACCGTTATGTCAATTGCTATTAACATTTTGAATAATACAAAGAATGGGGTAAGTCATGCTTTTTCATCATTGATCACAAGCATTAATTGAAGTTCTGAATTTCAACGGATTCCTGTTTAATATGCATATTAAAGAGGGAGATTGTTTTGATCATGGATGGAACATGCAATATCAATATTAATTTCAGTTGGATTATTTTCAGAAACAACAACGAAATATTGATAATTTATATAAACTAGAGTATATCTATCTATAGATAGTTGTTATAGCTCCATGGACATCTTTATCAAGTCGGAATTTTATTGGCAACAAGCAAACAAACATTGTTTTATTTTCGTTTTTTATTGATTACGAATTAATGAATTATTGATAGTAACATATTATTAGGTGAAGAGCTTATAACTATCTGTCTATCTACATATCTATATTCTATGAGGTATTACTAACTTTATTAAAAAGAATATTCTTGTTTGTGCCTAGTTTACTCCATTAATTTTCCCCACCTTAACTATTATATAAATTCTACACATTTCCCTGAATAATTCAGTCTTTATTTGACGAAAATCGAATATGTGATAGACTGATAGTTTAGATAGACAGATAGATTCATATGCTTATTATATAATATAGAATATCTAGCTTAATATTTGGTCCATATAAGTACATAAAAAATAGCAAATAAAATCACAGATCAAATCACAAATACTAATTACAATATCAATATTACATTTAAATTTTACAAAAATATACACAAAAAGATAAGAATGTTCACATGTATAAAAAAAATACCAATATACAAATATAATCATTGCCTGGTAATTACAATACAATATATTGTTTTTAATTAATGAAAGCAATTACATCTTTTTGTAATTGTGAATGACAATCAAGACAATGTCATATTACTGTGTCATCTTTGAACAAACTATGAAATGACAGGTCAAAGAACCCCAATTTAGGCAATTAGGCAATTGACACATGTATTGAGCATTTGCTGTATTCTCTACACCCATTCTTTATATCATTCAAAATGCTATTAGCAATTGACATAACGGTCATGGCAGTTGGCAGAATGAGTAGAAATGAATTGCAATAAAGCTCATCCAAACAATGTATATATATCATGGTCAAAAATATTGACCACACCATTCAAGTCATGACCATACACAGAGCACCTGGCCGCCAGAGAACTGCATTCTCAGATGAATATCTCGCTTAATATTTAGTCTATTTTCAATCCGAAAACATGATGGAATCAGTATGAACTATGCTACAATACAGTTTTAATTTGACGAAAATCGGACTAATATAAGGGGAGCAGCAGCCTTTTAAAGAAGGGCTCAGCCCTTCTGCATTGATAGAGTCAGGGCGCGGACGTCTGCGAGAGCACCACTGTTTGCCTCCGCCAACCTAGCTACCTTCTCAGACGAATATCTCGCTTAATATTTGGTCTATTTTCAATCCGAAAACACGTATGGAATCAGTATGATTTATACTACAATTCAGTCCTGATTTGACGTAAATCGGATTAATATAAATGGAGCAGCAGCCGCCGCAAGACAACTGCCTTCTCAGACAAATATCTCGCTTAATATTCGGGTTTTTTTAAATCCGAAAATACGTATGGAATCAGTATGAGATATACTGCCATCCAGTCTTTATTTGAGGAAAATCGGACTAATATTAGAGGAGCAGCAGCTTTTTAAAGTATATACCTCCCTGCCTACGCTGACGCTGGTACCAAAAAGCCGGCGGGTTACACGTGAAAGCCGGCGGGTTACACGTGAAAGCCGGCGGGTTGCCCGTGAAAGCCGGCGGGTTACCCGTAGAACCCCTCAACAAGCCGCCGGGGTGAAATTAGGGACGAATAATTCGCCGGGTTCTACGGGCCACCCGCCGGGTTCTACGGGCCACCCGCCGGGTTCTACGGGCCACCCGCCGGGTTCCACGGGCCACCCGCCGGCTTCCACGGTTTTTTTTTTTTTTTTTTACACCCGTGAGATTTCTACGGTTGTGCCATGCAAGCATGGCACAACCGGCTACCGGGGCCGGGTTTCGCGGCTTGGCCAAGGGTCCCACGGGTGCTTGACGGGTATCCACGGGTATCCACGGGTGGCCGTATTGGGGCCGCCGGCTTCGAGCCGGGTAGCGATTTCCGCAACTATTACGTAATACTACGGGTTCACTACGGCACAACCGGCCCGTGTGACAGGGGCTTAAAAGTCATATTATCAATATCATAAACAGGAGGCTGTCTACTCGCGAATGACATGAACCTGAAAAATGACTTTAAGAAATGGAAAATCAGTTTTTTCTTCTTTTTCATTGTGGACCATGGGGAAAGCAAGATTCATAAATAGGAAACAATATGACACTTCCATCACACAGACGAATGCATAAATAAATGAAATAAAAGGGAAAACGCAGTGGTTCAGACAAGGAAATTTAGATCCATCTTTGAATTAAAACACGCCATTATAAAATCCTCCATTTCATATTGGATAATTTTACCAGTACACTTTTGTTTTTAGTCTATACTTTTGTTTTTAGTCCATACTTTTGTTTGAAGTCTATACTTTTGTTTTTAGTCCTTACTTTTGTTTTTGTCTATACTTTTTTTTTAGTCAATACTTTTGTTTTTTAGTTCATAATTTTCTTTTTTGTCCATACTTTTGTTTTTAGTCTATACTTTTGTTTTTACCGTGCAATAATTGTTTAGATTGCGAATAAAGAATTTCAAACAAACAAACAGCACACCTAATATCTTATGTTCGACCTTTCACAAGACAGAGCTAGGCTGAACTTGACCAGTACTTAAATACCAGAAATATAACTTCATAATTATCTATACATAAAACCCATAATTGATAATCTATACATTAAATTCTTGTAAATTCTGAGGCCACATTATAAACGGTATTTCATTGAAATGCATTTAGCTATAATAAATTCATTAAGTAATAATTAACCGTTTTTTTTTTCAGTTGTAGGATTTTAGTTAAATCGACTACAAGGTGTCCCCAGCTAGATATGGCTTGGTTTAGCTTACAGTGGTTGCACCTAGCTCTAGACAGCTATAGTTGATAGACATTAATCCTGCTGGACACGTTTTTTATGGGTAGTACTGTTCATCACACATTACCCTACAGCAAAACTCTATAGTAAGATCGATAATAAATATCCAGTTGTTTTTCGGTTATATTTTATCCGTACTAAGTGACTTCAAGTTTCCTATCTTTACAATATGATTTTATTTTTCCATTACAGATAAGTAGAAATAACAATGGAGAATATATACAGCAAACTATTAGTTATTGTTACAAAGAAGTGTTTTTTTTTATCGACCAAGTTAGTTTTTGGCTTGTTGAAAAAACTCCTTCCATTTTGTTCTACTCTGTGCCATTTTATGGAAGGAAAATATGACCGAAAGACAGGTGGAAATTTAGTTTGAATCCTTCTTTAGACTCAATTAAACCTAATATTTATGGACTATGTCCAACAAGTCATGTTTGACACTTTACAGCCCAGTCACTCTCTGAATATATCTAATATGAATTTCACATCTGCATCAAATATTAAAAAAAGAACATGACTTTGAGACGAAACTTGATGCCTGGAATCAGATTGAAATGTTGGCACAAGATCAAAATTTAAAAGACTGTTAAAGATGAAATGACAACTGAATTCTGAGCAAAAAAGAAACACTCCAAACGATATGGGACTTCAGGGATATGTGATATGATGGGTGTCAAATCCATTGGAACTTGGATGCTTTAAAATGACGTATTGTGGACGGCTTAAGCATGATATTCTGCATCTTGATGGAGGTCCCTTAATTCACAGAAATTGCCCAACCAGCCAGCCAAGATTTAGACAGATACAGAGGGCTCCATAGCTTACAGATTTCGTGGATTAAATAATAATAATAATAAAAAAAAGAAAAGAAGTGAATCCTTAAGTATTATAAGAAGATACAGGCAGGCTTGTACTACATATTTGTAGTTGGTAAGTTTGATAGGTACCAGATAATAGGCATTTAAGTAAATTGCCTTGAATTGGCTTAATGGTTAAGACATTCACCAATTTCAGATTGGCAATTCTGCTAAAGGTTCTGGGTTTCATCACTGGCCCTGGCACATTTCATGAGCTCCGTCCTGCAGCAGACATCAAATTGAGGTGCCTCGTACTGGGTGTCTATGCTGAGGCAAGTAAAGGACACCACCCTTGGGGTAAATGTGTAAATTGGATTCCAAAGCCTTATGACCTCATCATTACGTCTACCTCTGGCATTTCTGGCAGCTGGTTACATAAACTGACTAAGCTTCAGACCTGGTAGCATTTATCATATATATCAAATATGTGCTGTGTGTGAAGCCAACATTTTTGGCTCTCATAGACATTAATCCTGCTGGACGCGCCAGAGTTATTCAACAAAAATATCTCATTTGCAGCAACTTTTGGAAAATTCTTGTCTGTAGATTTCAGTGACAGAAAAGGAAATTGAAAATGCAGTCTTTGGAATTGAAACATTTCTCACTCAAACTTAAGAGAATGTCATTCATAGAAAAAAAAGCGGATCCTAAGAACAAGAATGTTTCAAAGAAGTTTTAAGAGGACATTTCAAGTTCTGGACTTGAAGAACTCTTTTTGTAATTTTGGTAATTAAAGAACTTGCATGGTACACAGGGAGTCCCACTATTAAGACCTACTTTATAAACTACTTAGAACCTTTGTAGACAAGACAAGATAAGAAATGATAAAGCAAGATAAGATAGAAAACGACAAGACAAGGCAATACAAGACAAGACAAGACAAGGCAATACATGACAAGACAGGACAGGGAAACACAGGACAGGTCAAGACAGAACAATACAGGACAGCACAGAACAAGACAATACAGAACAAGAAAAGATTAGATAAAATAAGATAAGGGCATAGAAAATAAGATTGAAAATTGGTGATGATTAAAAGAGTGATGATATTAATATGCTCATTCCACAAAATGATCATTCAAAATATTGATTATTTATATATGTGTATCAGTTATAATGAAAGTAGCATTTAGAGGCTAAAAAATATTAAGTGTTTTGCTTTTTCAGGGGTTAAGTTGAATCGATTAAAAGAGTTATCCTTAAATATGGCTACCCTTTGGCTCATTGTAGCTTTAGGTATTTTTTTTTCTAGCTCTGAATGGCAAGTGTTTAACGTAACTTATGATTTCACAGTGTGAGTTAGCCATTATAAATGAAGGTTTCTTATAGTCGGTGTCCATGCTGGGGCCTCTCTATGTTGACAAAATGTGTTCCTTTATATCATACTGCTATTCATCCAGATATATTGCAAGTTATTTACCATTGAAATGGTTTACTGTAAACCTAAAATATACTTGTAGCCTTATTCGCAGCCTCATGTATAATGTCAACTGACAGCCAAATGGGTTTCCTTGAATAGAGGCTATCAAGGATACTATGTCTACTTTTGATTATCCTGGACTTTTTACTTTTATTCTTTGGCTTTCATTGGACCCAGTTTATCAAATGGAACGGTCTATCAAATAAAATGTGAAACTATCTCAAATGGTCTCTCCCGGAATTCATTGTGTCTATTGATTGATTATCCTGGAAACATCACTTAATATATCAAATGGAACAGGAAAGCATCTCAAATGGCTTCTCATGGAATTGACTGTACTGCAATATATAAAAAATGTAACAAATTACCTTTTGTGGACCTTGTGTCTAGTATGTCACTCAATTCATATATGTACTAAACTCGTCAAATGGTATCAGTATTCTATTGCTTTAGTGAAATATTGCCAACATATATGTCTTTATGTGTAGATTAAAATTGCTTTCATTTTTTCACATGGATTTATGTGTGCACTGTGACAATTAACCTTTGTGGATCTTGTGTCTTGTATGTCACTAATTAATATATGGACTAATCTTGTCAAAGGGTATCAGTTACTCTATTACTTTAGTTAAATAATTATGTCTATTGATTGATTATCCTGGAAACATCACCTAGTATATCAAATGGAACAGGAAAGCATCTCAAATGGCTTCTCATGGAATTGACTGTACTGCAATATTTAAAAAATGTAACAAATTACCTTTTGTGGACCTTGTGTCTAGTATGTCACTAATTAATATATGGACTAATCCTGTCAAAGGGTATCAGTTACTCTATTGCTTTAGTTAAATAATTATTCATGTTTAGATTAAAGCTCTTTCAGTATTCACATTTGGACCAAAACTTTGGTGGACCTTCGGTCTTGAATTTAACCCCAATGATGTATGTAACATGATAACCGTGTTTAGATATGGACTAAAATATTTGGACCATGTGTCATGCTTGTCACGTAAGAAATCTGCCAACATATATGTTTAATACGTTATTATTATTTGCTTATTTTTAAATTGTTTATTTAATTATTACTAACTTTTTTTAATTTTTTTTTTATTTCCAACCAATCTGTAAATTTTCCATTGAAGCAGGGAATCTCACACATAATTGTTACTCCTTGCAGCTAAAATGCTCTCATATGTTTTACTATGTTTTTTTAATATCTTCATACTTCAGATTCATACCTTATACTCATCATAAAATATAAGTGTCTTATTGGTAAATAAATTGCTCTCATCAGTGGTCTAGAAATTGCTCATCTACTTGATCTCATCCATATGAATGGCTGAAGCAGTAAGGGCAGAAAATATTTTTGGGGCAGTAGAAGCAAACATGATCATGATAAATCAGTCTTTTGTTTCAGGTATTTTCCCTGATAAATTGAAAATTTCCAAGGTTGTTCCATTGTACAAAAAAAATGAAAAGAATAAAATCGAAAACTATATACCTGTGTCTCTGCTTCCCAGTGTATCAAAGGTCTTTGAGCGCATTATTCATGATCAACTTAATGAGTACTTTAGTTCTCTGAAATTATTTTACAAAAGTCAATATGGATTAAGACATTCTCACTCAACAGAATTGGCCGCGTTAGAATTGGTAAAATTAATCATCACTGAAATGGACGTCAAAAAAGTACCCATTAATATTTATCTTGATTTATCAAAGGCCTTTGATACACTGGACCATGAAATACTTCTGTTTGAATTAAAACACTCTGGCGTGAAAGATCTTTCAGTGAAATTACTTTGTAGCTATTTAACTAACAGAGTGCAATATGTTGTTGTAGACAATACCAAGTCTAATGATGTTCCACTACAGCTTGGTGTTCCACAAGGATCCATTCTTGGTCCTCTTTTATTTATCATTTATGTCAACGATCTTGTCAACGCTACTTCTGTCTTTCATCCAATTGTTTATGCTGATGATACAACTCTTGTTGCTTCCCTGAATACTTTTCAGGGTGAAAGAAATCTAAATGATGAGTTGGTCAGCATGAGCAATTGGATGAAGGCAAATAAGCTATCTATTAACAAAAGCAAAATGAAAGCCATGATTTTCCATGCACCCCAAAGAAGAGTTCAAATTCCTACTATTAAAATAGAAGACTCTGTTATCGAATTTGTCAATGAATTTAACTTCCTTGACATGATGTTAGATAGACATTTAAATTGGAAAGCTCACCGTGATATGATTACAAAGAAATTGTCAAAAACAGTAGGCATTATGCACAGATTAAAAAATATGTTGCCTCTCTGTGCCTTGTTACATATATACAATTCCCTTGTGTTATCACACTTAAACTATGGAGCTCTTCTTTGGGGTTGGCAATGTCAAAATATATTAATTTACAAAAAAAAAGCTGTCAGAGCTCTTACTAACAGTAAATATAATTGTCATACTAGTGGTTTATTTAAAAAACTAAATCTTTTAAAATTCCATGATATCTGTGCACTGTGCGACCTGAAATTCTGCCATAAACGATTCAACAATGCCTTAGCAGTAGTAAATAAAGAAAATACTGTGGTATTTAGAGATGATCCTCATTACGATGAAACTCGAATAGCTGGTCAACTACAACTTCCCTTAATTAAACATGAATTTGCAAAACAGAGTATTAGGTATAGATAATATGTCCATAACTTACAGAGAAAAACTAGAAACACATAGTTTAGATGGATTTAAGAAATATGTGAAAAATAGCACTGTAGCATCTTATTCCACCGACTGCAGTATTGAAAATTGCTATATATGTATAAATGTTCATCCTACTGCTTCTTCATAATACTTTTCAATAATATATTCTTTAACTTGAGATGAGTAACATAGATCAGACTACTACTGATGAGAGTAATTTCCATATTGTGTTTGATTTAATGTTCACTATGTAATATTAATAGATCTCTCCAGGTGGCCTCACGCTAGCGATAAAATATATTTATCTTTGTGAGGTCTCCTTGCGAAACAAATGTTTATAAATGAAAATATGAAAATAAATTGTAAATATTTTTTTGTTAGGCAAAATAAAAAGAATCTGAATCTGATCAAACCTTATCGTCTCATCATTACAGCTGTCTCTAGCTGCAGATCATATAAGATGGCTAAGCTTCAGACACAGTACCCTGATAACATGCTACATAGGCCCGATGTTGGCCTGATGTTGGTCCGACGTCGCCCACATGGGGCCAACGTAAATACGATGTCAAATGCTATCTAGATAGATCGAGACAGTGACATCCCACCCACTTGGCTAGATATACGGATCATGTGTTTAACCTAATGAGTGTTTATAATGTTAAGTGTTCATAAATTGGTCATAAAACAAAATAATGAAGAAAAATATTTCCATTAAACCGTATTTTCCCAATTTAAGAGATTCCCTTAGCCAACTTGCCCTGTAAATCACCTATAAATGATGTTTTTCCCCTTCTCCAGCAAAGAATCCAACCCCCACCATGATCCAAACCCAGTCAGACGTTTTATCTAAAGCTGCCCCATTCATCATTTTGATGGGGACATCAATTTTGGTTGTGGCACTTTCATTTCAGAAGACATGGCAGCAAAAACCAACAAAGATGTCAAGTGCATTGTGATCTTTTCCAGAGATATTAATCTCTACGGATCAAGTGTCTGTAATTTTGTCATAAAACCAGCATTTTATCTTGTGTCATAACTTTCCATGTAATTATGAAATGTGTATTTACTGAATTATAATAAACATCAAAGAAAAAAGTGAGTACTGTCCTTTACAGATCATTATTAACTTGTATAACATGTTATACTGATTTTGGCTATTTTTAATTATCTTTTCTCTGACTGAGGCAATCATGCATCTGAATGTTATAACAAATTATCACTAAAAATAAATAAAAACACTAAAATTGCAGAATTTACAATCATTAAAAGTGATAGGCTTTGCACATATCAGAAAATAGAGACTTAAATTTAAAAAAAAACAAAAAAAAGTTGAAACTAATGCTAAATATGCCACATACTGGAAATAAGAAAGAAACTGAAATTTTAATAAAAGTTTGTGAATAATATAGCACATAATATAAAAATAAGGCAAAAGCTGTAATGAAGTTATCAATATAGCACAAATTGAAAACAACAAGAAATTACCAGATATTCATATTGTTACTAGTTATAGCCACACATAAAGCTAGAAAGAAACTGGAAACAAAGTGTTGAAGTAACTGGTAACAGCGTTAAGTAGCTAGCTTTGACAGCAGATAGAACTAACAGATCAATGAATAAATATAATTTCAATTCAGTTTATTGTTGAAATTAAATCCAACAATGTCAATCTTCTAATGCTACTGGGTCTAAAGCTGAGTCAGTTAATATGACCAGTTTCAGGCAGATGTAATGATGATATGATAAGGCTGCTTGGTGTTCACACCATGTTACACATTTACAACATTGCGGAGACAGAAAATAGAGGTAAGAAAGGTCAGGCAAGGAATGACTTAGATTAGCCAGTCCCTTGTGAATATACTTGTTCATTATTAATCTAATTGTGCACTTCAAAATTTGCATGTCTGGTCTTGTCTGTAATTGTCATCTGTCAGAGTTTAGAAACTGGTTGCCTTGTGGAAATTTGGTAGCTGCTACAGAAACACGGCTAGTTACGTGTAGGACCAGCAGAAAGGATCACACTAAAGTTGTTTGCCAGAGATCTTAAATAAAGAGGAATGTCATGGCTGCTGCATGCAATGGTGGTTACAGCGAATAAACTTATATCACCATTTCATTTTATAATATCAAATATCACTGAGAAATATCACGGTCAGTTACATTGTCAGTAAATAATACAGAAAACGAAAATGAGACACGAACGTCATGAACAACATTAGCGTTATCGCTTCGTGATACATATTAGTTAACAGCTTTAAATTTTCATCCGATTTTCAAAATTCAAAGTTTATTATGTACAAAAATGTGTTGGTAATTTGAGTATGGCTTGAATGGAAACATCTACTATCTTAATTTTTCATAAAAGGACTCTGAAATTGCGAATCGGTGAGGCTCATAATGTTAGTGCGGTAATTTTTCAGCAGGCTTGTTGACAAATAAATGTATGTATTCTAGGCATGGTAAGCATGATTGTTATTTGACAAATAAACTAATATACCCTGCCAGGTCAGCTAATTTGGCCGTAAGTGCTTTTGCTGTAACAATGGCTTTGACTTTTACCAAATGAACCCATTTCATGTGTGTTGGAAACAAGGACTGAATTAGGGCGATTAACAGTGCAGGAACTGGGGCTTGAACCCAGCACCAAACCAAGAATCACTATTATTACCAACCACACTTCTATTACCAACACAGTCAAACCTGCATGTAACAAACTACTTGGAAGAGTTTTTGTTACAACCAGAACTTCGTTATGAGCTACATCCCAGCTGTATGTTGATCGCGTGATATGTTAATTTGGAGGTGCCTTGTACTCGGTGTCCATGCTGAGGCAAGTAAAAGACCCTACCCATGGGGGTATATGGTGTGGACACCGAGCCTTATCATCTCATCATTTTGTCTGCAATTGGCCGCTGATCAAAATAACTGACTATGCTTCAATTCAGACCCAGTTGCATTCAGACATACAGATTGTCATATTGTTAGGTACTAAATTGTGATGACCACCCAAAATCCATGCAACTGAATATAAACAGTTCTTAGAAAAAACTGAGAAAAACTGGTCTTGTATAACCAAGAGCCTTTTAAGTCTATACTAGCAGACCCTATACCATCGTATAAGACCACATAAGGACCTTTTTCATCTAGTATAACAGCCAGAAACAGAACCGTTCAAGTGTATGATGAAAGTTATATCTTTGTCCAACTTTCAGACAGTCTCTTAGCCTAAAGTGGACCTGTATTGTTGTAAAGAAGTAGGTCCTAGAACTTTGCAAGATAGAATGTCATTTCAAGGTCAAGTGACCTTGTTTTAGAACAAAATGTGTGTGTCTCTGTACCAAACAAAAATGTTGAAGATGAGAGCCAATGAAAGCCCAGTAGAAGTGTCTTTCATCTAACAAGCTTTAGCAAGCCAGACTACCACTCTGCTTCTAGCTGTCTACTTAAATGTATAAGTAATTTTACACGGATAAGTATATTCAACAGATGAAGAGAACCCTGTGTCCTAGTGTAATTCGCTTGAAAATAGTAAAGATTACAGTTACAATACAGACAGTGCTTTTGCTTTATTTGGGTTTTGCTTGTTGCAACTAAGATAGTTGTCTTGCCTGGCCTTGTATTGTCTTGTCTTGCTTGATCTTATCTTGTCTTTCCTTGCCTTGTCCCTTGCCTAGCCTTATCTTGTTTTATCTCTTGCCATTGCCTTGCCCTGTCTTGCCTCACCTTTTGTTGTCTTGCCTTGTCTGGTCTTTTCTTATCTCATATCCTTGTCTTGCCTTTTTACTGTAGTTGAATGTTCTTCTATTTGCTCTGGTAGTACTGCAAGACCACCTGGCAATATAAGACCCAAAGTTTCAACCTAAGTGACAGTATATATCCCCGTTTAACACCATGTTTACCTCTGGGTGAGAAATATGACAAATGGAATTTTGGAGTAAGGACGCCACTATTTCACTATTATTTCAGGCCAAGCTGAGAAACTGCAAGTGTACAGTTGCATTAAATCTTCCTAGCAGGTGGATATGTATGAAATATGGATCATACAATATCATAAGCCTCGAGATTTAGAGGAAATACTGAGGATATTTGCTAAACTTGGTGCTGTCTATATTCTAGAAGGGAGGGCAAACAGTAAAACAGAGAGATGTTTTAAAAGATAAACTTTTTTTGAGGCATCGTTAGCAATGTTTAGCTTGCCTAAAACATAACATTGTAGAATACTGAATATTGAAAGAGCCCCTATTGTACAATGAGAACCAAAATTTAACAATTTGATTTCATACATAATAAAAGGGCTGGCATTAACAAAATAATGCATTTGACTCAAGTCTAAAATAATACAAAATTAGAATTAGATGTATTCTAAAAACTTTCTCTCACCTATCACACAGATATACTATGATAGGTGGATGTCATTTACATTATATTTTAGATTGGCTATGATGGGGCAAGTAAAAGTTACCACTCATGGGTGAACGGGTAATGTGGTGTGCACTACAAGCCTTATCATCTCCTCATTAAGTCTTCCTCTGGCAGCTGAGTCATTAATTTCTATAATTTAAAGCTCAAGCGGTTTTAGTTTGTGATTTCAGGAACACTTTCCTTGAAATCAGTTAATAACCCTGTGCATAGGAAGAGCTCACCTGCTCTAGCTCATTCCATTTTACTGACTTAAGACTCAGTATAATTCCATTTAAAAATGGCAAAATGATTCCAATAATTCAGCTATCTGCAAGAAGTTAATGTTCTGAGTCAATAAAAATATAACTTTTTAAATCATATCAACTCATCATTACATGTGACTCATGCTTTTTTTAAATGTTTCAGTATTACTGGCCTAAGTCTAACAAATGATATGTACAGATAAATATAATGTTTTCACTACTGATATCAACATGACATGTCATACCATATCTCATGTTTCATAACATATACACCCCTGACATGTTTGTCAGTGACCTGATTGATGCTACATGACCCATAATTAATGGACAGCGATCCGTCTTTCCTGAGACATATTACACATGCTTATTACTTCCATCTAATGAGCTAATGCGTTTTGTTTGCATGAGGACATATTGGCAGAGTGGTTCAGGAAAGAAGCAGTAGGTCCAGTGTGGAGGGGTCAGTATCACACTAATATGCATTATGCTACGGCGAAGGAAAAAGGTAACATGCAAATTCCTGACTATTTAAGTTTTAAAATTGATGTAATTGATATAAGACTTAGAATTGATAACATAACAAAAATTGTAAATTCAATTTTTCATCAATTTGGAATTTAAATCAGTCAGTCAGTCAGTCTATCAAGCTATTTATCCATCTATCCATCTATCTAATCTATCCATCTAATCCATCCATCTAATCCATTAATCTATCTATCTTATCTATCCATCTAATCCATCCATCTAATCTATCTAATCTATCTATCTAATCTAATCCATCTAATCCATCTATCTAATCTTATCTAATCTATCTAATCTAATCTATCTAATCTAATCTACCTATCTGCCTACCTATCTATCTATCTACCTATCTAATATATCTATCTATCTACCTAACTATCTACCTATCTAGCTATTTATACAGTATTTTACTTCCATATGAAGACCATGCAGCAACATTAGAAGTGCCTAGTTAGAATTGCCAGGTTATATTGTATTTCATATGTCTGTTTCAAATCCTTTTTCTCATTTAATTGTGTTTAATCTTTGTTTCTCACCTGTGAGACACGCAATTCTTGTTTGAAATGAGAAAAATATGAATACAAATATCTTTAAGATATTATACTGAACAAAGACAGATTAAAAGAGGCAGTTTCCATCAACATGGCAGCACATAAGAACAAATTAAAACACCAGACAGTTCATGATCTGACAGTTTAATTTCAGACTTTGATTGTGTTTTTCTCTGGATGTTTGAATTTAACAGGTGTGATTTTGTCGAAGGTTTCAAAGAACACTTTTCTAAAGGTAAATGTGTCCTACAATATTCAAACATAGGAAATTTAAGATGCATTTCTTAAGATAAAAAGGAGTTCATGATCTCAATAATCATTTATCATACAGTTTTCTCATCTCATAATTACATCTGCCTCTGGCAGCTGTTCATATAAGCTGGCTAAGCTTCAAACCCAGTAGAGCGTCTAGCGACATTAAGACATTTTGCCGTCAGAATACTTTATATCTAGCTGGTTAGGGGTCAATTAATCAGTAATGTATTTATAGTCCCATGAAAAAAAAAAAAATTTCCAGTAATTTGTCACTAAATCTATCAGTGCCTGTAAAAACATGAAGATTTGTGTAGATACACATGATTTATAAATCAAAATGGACCTTCCTGACATTAGCATACAGTGACACAATAAAGGAGGGTACAAGCTGTCATGAAGCACTTGATTAAAAGTCAAACTTCACAAAACAAAAACCAGGGAAAAAAAGAAACATGAAATATTGAGTGCCACACTGCTTTCACGTGACCCATTCGACTGTATAAACAACTTATGAATTATGTCTAATGGTTGTCATTGCTATATTTTACTGGAAGAAAATCAAAGATGCCATAAATACTTGGATATTACAGGACAGGAAAATAATTAGTTTCACGAAAAGTGTTTGGAAAAGGACAAGACTTGCGCGTTACCTTTCTTCGTGATAACACGAGAGGTATTTTCTAGGAAACCAGTGGATAATACAGATGAAATGCTTGTGACAGATGCCAAGAATTTTGCCTATTTCTATCATCCAAAAATTTGTTCTTAGAATTGTTTTGAAATTTTGCCCTACATGGATTTGTTTTGCTAATTACTGAGACATTATTTTACTCTTGCAAAAATGAATAATGATATTATAGATATTAATTTCATAAGCACAAATGTACCCGTTTTAAAAAAAGGAATTTTGGCAATTCTACTTTAGCTCAAATTTAGTGGCCTAGTGGTAAAGGCTGGTTTTCGAGCACTGATGAAGGTCCCAGATTTGATTCCCAACTTCAGGGACTCCTAGAAAGGTCTATCCAATCTGGGTGTCTTGCCTGTGACATTGAATTGCAGGTGCCTCGTATTTGGTGTCGATGCTGGGGCAAGTAAAAGATGCCAAATAGTGTGGACTTCAGTCTTATCTCATCATTTGATGTCTATAAGCTTACCGTACAATCATGCAGAAAATACATTTAAATATTCTAAGATATGTCTTAAACCTAGCCCTCATTGCGTCCGAGGTCGCAGAATGAGGGCCATGTGCCATGCAGCATGCGGCAGTCTTTATATATTTTTGTGGGATTCTATGTGCACACGGTTATAAATAATGAGTGCACACACTATTACTTATCTTGACTTGCACTTATTTTTCAACAACCACCATTTTCATGCAGTGAATCAGCAATTTCAATACAACTTCTGCTTCTTAAAAATTATGGGTATTATCACTGAATGAATTAGTTATTGCCGATAAAAACTTTATTACTTATTTTCAATGATTTGAAATGGTGATAGAAGGTACTGATGCGTGTATAGATATTTATTTCCAAACTGAATATTTATCAGCCTGTTGCAAAATACTACATAAAAATGACAGGTCTGCTGCGAGGCTATCTCAGACCCCACTGATGGAATAAATGCTATAATGGTGCAGACTCTTACTGCCTCATCAATACATCTGCCTGAGTAGCTTATAAAGCCAACTTTCACAGACCAGTTGTACTGGGATATTGTGAGAATATGTCATACGGCTTAAAGTCTTTATATCAACAGTCCTTGTCGAATACCATTATATGTACAATCCCCTCTCTTGAGATAAGTCGGAAGCTAATGGACTCCGACCTTCAAATCCTACAGCTCACCAGACATACACTTAAGGCTAAGTGTATAAGACCTTTATGCTTATGTTGACCAGGCATAAACCCTGTCTGGAGTATACTTTAAATAAAAATATTTTTACCAGGAAAATTATTTTGAATTATTATACCTCTGCAATGTCTCATGAGTTGTGATTGGCCGAAACCAGGTCACATGACATTGGTTAGAAAGTACTAGTGACCCTGGGGCACTGTTTGTGAGAATAGTGACCAGAGTCGTGACCAACGTCATGAGGAGCGTCGTCAATTCAAAACTTTGAGGTGGATATGCGTTAATCAGTTAATCAGTCCTCCCTAAAGAACCAGTGATTAGCTGTCATTACTTGTTTTCAAATCGAAAATGGATCAAATATTAAGCGAGATATGTAGGAGAAGGCAGAGAGCAGATTTACGAGCGTTATGGCGAATGTCATGAATAGCGCCTGATTTAACTTTTAAAATGTATCTTGTGTAAAAGAGTTGTCAATCTTTAGTATAGCTCACGCTGATTCCGCACTTGTTTTTGGATCGAAAATACACCAAATGTTACTTGAGATAGAGGAAGGAAAAGCAGGTTACCAGGCGCCGGCAAAAAGCAACAATGCTTGTGGATCCCGCGGTTTGTGCTTTTACTGATCAAGTCCACGCTATTTTCGGCATACACCATGTCAAACATTTACCCCATGGATGGGGCTTTATGTTCAGGTACTGAGTGCAAGGTACTTCTAATGCGATTAACAGATCAACATCCAGCAGTTGGGATATACAGATAGTGTAACTCATGAAAAGTGCCTGCATGGGCTGGGATTAGATTTTCAACTGAGCACTCCTCTCAGTGCTGGAAATTTCAGACGTGTCATTGTGTTCCAGCACATCATAGCTTAAGAATCCATTTAAAAGCTGTTCGAGTGCTGTAACTAAATGCTGTAGTAGTCTTCTGTTTCTTTGTTTCGAGTTTCTTTTTCTGTTTTTAAAAATCTAAATCTGGGTAACCCTATAAAGGAAGTCTAAAGCAGGAAACCCAATCTTACCAGCTACCAGAAAAAGAACATACTTATGTCCAACAGATGGGTCAGCCAGGTACCAGGAAACCGCGTTACCAGGGAGGCTGCCAAGTAGTCATCCAGACAGACAGGTAGGTAGATATACATTTGTCTTGTAATCAGTGTCTAAGCTCAGTCAAGTACAAGACTCCACCCATGGGGTAAATGTGTAACATGGGTGGACTCCTCCTCTCTTACCTCAGCAATCAACCCTCGATAGTGGCAAGAACTTGCCTTAGATGGCTGCACTTTTATATCCATCCATCTATCTATCCATCTATATATCTATCTATCTATCTAGGTGGTCAACAATACCAATCAATGCCGTATATTATGTTCAGTCAACTGATTTTAACTGAGGCAACATGAAAATAATAGTAGGTAGATTGTCAACTATGATTATATAATTATGCATATATAGTATTTATATGCAGTTATACATTTTTGCTTAAATCATAGACGAATAATATAATAATATAATATCAAGAACTTGAAAAGAATACTGAATTCAGAGGTTAACAACCCTTTAAGTCAAGTGAGGCTGGCAAGCAAAGTTTTGCAACTAAAGTTAGTATGGTGGGCCAATTACGTGACAGTGAACAAAAGATCTTAATCCATAGTTGAGTGCTGTTTAGAAAAGGCTATTCTCAGGAGCCAGTAGTTGCACACACGTGAATCACAACACTTAATTTATTCAGGACTGTGACCTTTTTGAAACAAACTTAAATTGATAAGTAATTAGGGAAAAGTATCCTGATATGATGTTGTTACAATTAAATATATATAAAAAGTAACTTCTGATAAGTAATTAATAAAATGCCATTTAAACTAGAATCCCTTCCTGTAATGAGCAAGCATATTTCAACATTAAGATATATATATGCTAACATTATTCACATTGCAATTTACCTAAAAATTAAGAAAACCTCACTATAAAACTATCACATTAGAAGACTACTTTAATATTGGGACTACCTCCATAAATAACTTCAAGACCGCCTCAAAGTAAGACCATCTAATCATTAAGACCACTTCATTATTAAATACCACATTATTATTACTAAGACCACCTCACTATTAATACCACTTCACTATTATGGATACCTCTATTAAAGACCAACTTACCAATATGAACATTACAACTTATTAGTAAGACCATCTCACATTTTGCAGACTACCTCTGTGTCAATATCACTCCATTTTGAACATTTGCAGACCAACTCTATGTCAATATCACTCCATTTTGAACACACTTCTATCAGTTAAGTTCACTTCAAAATTTTAGAAATGACTTTTACTAAAGAATGTATTTATAGTGATGCGGGATTGTTTTTTATCAAATTTATGACAGGAAATAATTTCAAGAACATGCTTTATGACATTGTCTTCACGTTTTATTATCATATAAAGAAAATACCTATCTCTCTGCTCAGAATTTTGTATTGATTACTTTTTACGGCAAATGAGATTGGCTATAAAATGAAATAGAACTGATTGGATCTCAAAATAGCAAAATCCAGGCTCAAATGTTATTGCAATTTATGATAAAAGTTATTCATCTGTGATCTTTTTAAAGAAACTATCATCATAGACATTTGAAATTTGCTATCTTGTGTGAACTATTAAAAACAGCCCGACAAATTGAAACTAGATAAAGATGTCTTAAGGGCCTATCTCACATAGCCGAGTGACAATGCCGAGTGATGCCAAGTGCTTAATAAATTAGGCAGTCGGGAATACACGGCTCTGCACTCTGACCACTCTGGAAAAGCTCGTAAATACACGGCAATGCTCGTAGAATGATCGTAAAGTTTTAAACATGTTTAAAACTTTTTAGGATTGTCGCCGAGCAAATTTGCTCTGAAATTGCTCGGGATTTACACAGGATTAACTCGCCGTGCACTCTGAGAGTACACTTGGTCACTCTGGGAGTATACTTGGTCACTGTGGGAGTACACTTGGTCACTCTGGGAGTACACTTGGTCAGATGGATTGCTGTGTGGACGTGATTTCCTCGCAGAGTTGTCGGCGTGTGAAATCGGCGAGCAATCGGCGAGCAATCTGCGAGCAATCTGCGAGCTATCGGCGAGCTATCGGCGAGCTATCGGCGAGACCTTGCTGACTTGCTTTTTCTAGTCATCAAATGACCAAGAGTGAAGCCGATTGATTGCTTTCCAGCGATCGTCATTACTCTGCTTCGTCACTCGGCTATGTGAGATAGTGGCTTTAGCTGGCTACTCAAAACCGGATCTAAAAGTACATATTTATGATATATTAGATAAAAATTCTTACATTTTCCGAGGTTTATATTTATCTGGTGATAGATGTAAGCCGATTATTAGCCATAGAAGTGGACAGAAGCAGCTGGCTTTAGCATGTTTGGTCTAGTTGTTAAAGGTCCTTCCTCTGATCTAACCAATATATATAGTCACAGTCATGCAAATACGACCAATCAAACGAGCAAAAGTATATGAACTCTATCATAGAATACAAATATAAATACATTTCAAGGCATTTGCCATCCAATAATCCCAACTTTGTTTGTAACTTTCTGTTTCCAGACTGTAAAAGAAAATAGTCTGCATTGAGTAGATAAGTGGCAATGCATAGAGTGACAATATTATAGATTAAAAATAGCTCTGTATTAATTTGTAGACTCGGTTTTGTGCCTGATCTTGCAAGAGCAAAATGTATGAAGTTTTGATGGCATTTATAACTCTTCTGATTCTTAATACACTCTGTTTTTGTTGCAGTATTTTTTATCAGGAATTTGTGATTCAGAATGCCCAGATAAATGAGAATTGCATTTTATCAATGCTACTGGTCTGAAGTTTAGTCATTACAGTCAGTTTATATGACCAGCTGCTCTGGAGGCACATGTAATGATGGGATGATAAGATTGAAGTCTATCCAATGTCATACATTTGCTCAATGGGCATATTAAATAATAAACATGAGGCATTTCCTATAATTAATGTTTCATATTTATCACTCGTCATTATGATTGTCAAATTTTCTGAGGTGAATAAACAAATACAACTCTGTATAGCCAATGCTGAAAATTCTTTTTTGAGTACCACTGTACATGTAGATAATACAAACAATTTACATGTAATTATTGTAGTGTAGTTAATAACTTGACCAGCATACCAGATGGTGTATGTCATACACATCAAATCACATTAGTTGTAACCAAAACTGTCATTTAGTTCAGAACAACATCGACCCTCGGGGCCTCTGGGACTCATAGAAAAGGGTCTTGGTCAACCATCAAGCAGCAAGAACTCTCTAAGGTCCACAAAACAAATTATGTCTTCTCTGTGAAAGACAGTAAACTCATACATTGTGTAGTATTGTCCTGTTATGTGAGCTATTCATTCGTAATGTTATTAAGGCTACATATGATAAGGTAATACAGTGTGGTAATGTGTCTCTAAACGTGGGTGGGTGGATCAGGGCTTTAGGTAATGTATTTCTACACCTGTTGCACCTAATTAAGACAGGCAGAGACCATGGCAATGATATGAAACAGCCATCCAACTTACAGTTAGTTTCATAAAATATGGTTGACTCTAGACAGCTATAGCGACATATTCCTGGCTATAGCTATAACTGGCGGTAGCCAGCTGCTTCTGTCTACTTCTAGCTAATAGTCAGCTCCACTGAAAAAAATATACCCTTAAATGTAAGAAATTCATCTGATATAGTTATATAACCAGACAGTTCTGTTTAGTGGCAGGTAGCATCATAAAGCAGAAGTTGTCCAGCTTTGTGTCGGTTCTATTTGATGGGTCGTTTTTAAATGAAACTAACTGTAGCCTTGACCGAGAATTGAATCAAGGACCAGTGTATGTAAGTCCAGCATGCTACTACTGAGCTAGGCCCTCACCCGGTCTGTAACCTTGGAGACATTGAAGATAAAACATTTTTGCAGCAAAATTGTGTATCATCAAAAGCCCTTCATTCTTTAGATATGCACTTTGCAACTGCAGCTAAGGATCACAGGTTAGGTTAGATGAGACAAGGCAAGTCAAGACAAGACATTGAAGAAAATACAAGACACAACAGACAAGACTTTATGGGAAAAGAATGGTACAATGCACACAGTTATTGCAGTAGACTACGCAAGTAATTCTATGAATGCTCTCTTTGCTTGCCTGAGATGAGATAAACAAGACACATGACCTTTTTGACCAGAAATTAGTTGTTAGCTCAATGTTAAGCCAATGTTAGCTCTGCTCAAATGTAATAAAGTCATAGCACAACAAAGAAGTTGCTTTCAGAGTACAGCCGAGTCTGACTTCACTAGAGCCATACTGCATTAGTTTTTATATTAGTTTTTGAGTAGGTGAAAATAATGTATGAAGGAGACTAACTAGTGACGGAAACTAAGTATTACACATGCACTCATTCTATCAAAGGTTCGCTGAATTTACCCAAGGCACAAGTCTACATTGATATTAAAAATGTTGAATACATTGCAACTATGAGTCAATGACATAATAATAAGCCCAAAATCAAATGTTACGCTATGGAGTCTTTTTATGCTATTGTCTTCTGGGATTGCTTCAAAGACTTGTTGACTTTAGATAAGTCAAGGCATTTGCTAAAGATCCCAGGTCCGATCCCCGGCCTGGTCACTCTTTATGAGCTGTATCTAAGCTGGATGTTGTTCGGAAGAGACACTAAATAGGCGGTCCCTTGTACTTGGTGTTTATGCTGAAGCAAGTAAAAGACCCTATCGATGGGGTATATTAGATGGCAATACTTACCATATCTATCTATCTATCTATCTCTATATCTATCTATCTCTATATCTAGCTATCTATCTCTATATCTATCTCTATATATCTATCTATCTCTTTCTTTTGAAATTTGGCTATGGAGGTAACTTAAAATTCAACATCATCCAAAGCTGCATGCAAAGTTTTGATTGCTTTATGCAAAAAAGACATTTACTTTTGGGTATTCATCCTAGAATCGTTTCTTTTGTAGAGGTATTTGGAAAGTTGGCAAAGTATGTGGGGAAATATGACCTTGTGGTAGAATATGTTGTGCAGTAGTAATAAGTTGCACATAATGATAGACAATGTCATCTACGAAAGAGTTTTAGGGAAAGCTATATTATTCTGCCTATGATTAGACTGGCCTTATAGTAATACCATGTGGTTTAGCTTTGGTTTAGCTTTAACCAGCAAAACAGCTATTTCTAATTTCTGCCAGTGTGTGCTATTTTACAGCCATCATGTATGTAATCCATCAGAAGTTAAGTGATATTTACATCGTGATGGTGTTTTGCCATGCGTCTTACCTTTGTATACTCACTATCTCCTTTTTAGCAGCTGACCATGACTTACTTAACATAGACAGAACATTGATTCCCCCTTAGTATTCCTTGCCTCAAGGGAAAAGGACCATTAAGGGCAGAATCTCTTCCTGGGGATCTCTGCTGAGCAGGAAGAATTGGTGTCATTGATAAAACCCCAAGTGTTGCAACAATGCAAGCTGCACTTGTTCCTTACCTCACGAACAACGTGCAAAATTTAAGGAAATAATCTAGAATGGTTCAGCTTGTGAATCTTGATGTCTTGGTTTAACTGTTGACCTTTCTTTACAATGTCGCACTTCTATCATTCCTGTTGACCTCCTTGTCACATCTTGGTTGTCACCCTTTTGAGATGTCAATCTTTTGACAATCTACTCAAACATGATTACTATATAATATGGGATGTCTAAATTTTCTGGAATTCGCTTGACGTTTATTTGACCATATTACTGAAATTTAATGCTAAGAGAAAAAGGGCCTCCTTGGCCGATCCCTTTTATGAACAATTACAGAATTTATTATTTGAGCATGAAATATGCTGCTTGAGCAAAACTACTATTGCTTTACATTTCTTTGAACACTGTAGTAACATAATATCTATACAGACAGAATTATTTATTTTTCATCGCATACACCACTATACATACCACACATATAACAATAACACATAGGTAAATCTAACTTTAAATAGAAAACAAAAATTATAATAATAATAAGAAAATAATAATGATAATAATAACAAAAAAAAAAAAAAAAAAATGAATGAATGAGAGGTCATGGATGAAAGGAGACTCCTCAAAGGCAAGAGGGTTTTGCCGCTAAAGAGGAGCCACCCATGTGTATTGTGGAAACTCCTGCAAAAAGATTAGTCAATAGTTATCATAAAGCCACCAATAAGCATTAAAAAAAAGAAAAAAAGTAAGATCTAATACCGGTGGCAGGAGACTTCATAGCAAGATGAGTCTGACACCTCGACCCAGACCAGATCTACCGAGGTATGTTACAAGTATAACATCTCGTAACTGTACAATCATTGCTATAAATATTGATGTAGTAATTCTTTATATAATCTATATATCCCTTCAATGAATGTGTATATATTTTACTTTTGATACTAATTGGGCAACTATTGTATGTTTGTTTCATGTCTGATTAGTGGTATTCTAAAAGGGGCTCAGTAGACTGTGTTATAATTATGTATCTGCACATTTTTATATAAAAACTCAGATTGAAAGTAAGATGGTAACAATTTATTTTCCATTTTATAGCAAAAGCGCATTTCATTTAAAGAAACAAGATCTTTTAATTTAAGAATTTTTAAGTATTTAAAGAGAGGTTCTGTGTGAGCATTATATGAAGAGTTGGACAGAGCTTGAGAAACATGAGGAGGAATCACGCAAGCCCCAGCGACTCCTCAGTTTCAGTAGAGCCAATAATGAGCGTCTTGGCACTGAAAGTGATTTAGACAGCAAGAGTGTGACAAAGATGCGGGTTGGCTGTATGGTCAATTGTGCTTGTCGTCTACTGGTTATGTAAGAATGGGTTTTCAAATTGTAAATATGTGGTGCAATAGTTACTTACTACAGGAAGTATAGTATGCCATAATACTATCTAATGTACTTTTGATCTTGTTGTAACAGCTTGTGAAAAGTTAAAATCAGATGTCATTAATTCCACTTACCATATTTGAGTTTATTTTAGAGGCTTTATGTTATCAAATATGGTATACTTGATAACATTGTGTCACAGTAGCGGCCAAGAGCCTTTGGGGGATCTCCCAGCAATAAGAAGAAAATATGATTATATCTGTATTATTCAGTAACTGTGGCATGCTTCTTCAGGATTAAACATACAACATAATAACTAGGCTAATATACTTTTGATTGATCTCACACCAAGAAATGGGACACAGCATCTTCTGCTCTGGATAATCACTCTTTGATCTCAACGGATTCAGTGACTCGGAGTTTTTGAGATGTGAGAATGTTGGAGTGACATGTAATAGTGTAGTGCATGGAGTTAATGTTAATGTGTTTCTTGTTTTTCTGTTGCAAAAGTCACTGTGAAGGTGAATTCAATGGCAATCTGGTGGCTTCCAAGTAAACAACTGCAGTGTGACATTAAGGGTGATTGTGAATGTACTAGGTAATGGAGGTACTAATGAAAATTGATATAGAGTGATTGGAATTGGTATTTGTGAGGTATTTCATTAATTATTTGCTGGCAAGATGTTTACGTAAAACCTAAGCAGCTTTCTATGGCATCTTATGGATAAATAGTACCAGAAAACATGCATAAAACCTTTGGTAAATATTTGAATTATTTATAAAAAAAATCCAGAAAACTGCATGTTATCATGTAGTTAAATAAAAGTAATCACAGATGACCTTAACCATTATGGCAAAGATACCCACTTGTCAGCAGTAGATCACTTGGTCAAGGTCACAATTCCACGACAAATTCACAAGTCAAGAAGAAGGGCAGAATTAATGTAAACATACATGCATCTGAGTAATGCAAGGATTGAAGAGCCGATATACTTAGTCTACTCCTACGATTTGGTTGAATTATCATTACTTGGCTCTTCTGTGAGTTAATTAGTAAATGCCATTTTTTACAATAGACTGCAAGGTTGTCTAAAAGTACCTGCATACCAGTTGCACTTTCAGAGACAAAAATAAATGAAAATAATTTTACACATCTTCTCTATGCAGATGACTTAGTCCTTGTCTCTGAAAGTGCAACTGGTATGCAGGTACTTTTAGACAACCTTGCAGTCTATTGTAAAAGATGGCACTTACTAATTAACTCACAGAAGAGCCAAGTAATGATAATTCAACCAAATCGTAGGAGTAGACTAAATGTAAACAACCCAAAATTCTCTATTGATGGTGAGAATTTAGATATAGTTGACTCATATAAATATTTGGGGCACATCATTAGTAACTCTTTGAAGACACATAATACAATGTACAATCATCTGGCCACACAATCGCAATGAGCCATGCATGCTCTTAAAGAAAGAATTAAATCAACTGTAGGCTACCTTCCACCTAAAATAAGCCTTAAAATGTTTGATACACACATTTTGCCAATTTTGGACTATAATAGTGAAATCTGGTTTCCAAATAAAAAAGAGATAGACCTATTGGAAAGGATACAGCTCAAATTCCTTAAGAACCTATTAGGTGTGAGAAACCAAACATCATCTGTTGCTGTACTAGCAGATACGGGCAGATTCCCATTGATATATAGACAGCAAGCTTCTGCTATTAAATACTGGAATAGGCTAAAATCTGAAAATTGTCCCTTATTATTACGCAAATGCTATGACGTTCAAGTATCCCTTTATCGCAACAACCAGCCATGCTGGCTAACTAGGATACATCAGGTTACAGATAGCTTAAATATTAATGATGATGAAATCCCAGCTTCAATTATCACTAAGTTGTATGAACAGGCACAAAGCAAGATGTTAACGGATATTAATGACTATGTAAAAAATCCTAAGCTTAGAACTTACAAACTCTTCAAAAAGGAACTATGTCTAGAATCTTATTTAAATTACAACCTACCTAAGTATCTGTATCGTAGTATAGCCAGATTTAGACTGAGTTCTCATAATCTCCATATAGAATTAGGAAGACACAAGAGACCTTATGTAGTAGCTGAAGAGCGCATTTGTAAAAGATGCGACACAAATGACACTGAAGATGAGTTTCATTGTTTGATAATTTGTAGAAATTGGGAAACAGCTAGAATGGATCTCTACCAAGTAGCATATAAACATATTGAAGACTTCACTATCTTTCACCCCAAAGAACAACTCTTAAAAATAATGATTAATAAAAACTCAGAAATGATTTATGCATTAGGTAAATTTTTAAACATAGTCCTAAAAACTGATAATATCGTTTAATGTACATTTTCATTCATAAAGTTCACCACATGGTCATGGGTAGCTGTAGGCACTGGACATGCGGACTCGCATGGTTTGATTTGTGGTTGCATGGTGCATGCTTGATTGTTTGTTTGTAAATATATTTGGATGTTGATAGGCTTGTTTATTTAATTTATTGCTGCTCCAAATAAGGATTTGTACATATAATTATTTTTACTATTATTATTATTATATATAGTTCCTAAATAGACAACATAAAATCTGTACATATGTAAATACCCACTCCTGCTGCTTATTTGTATTCAGTATTAATCTTCTATGGTGCATATATTTCTGCTAATTACCCTGATGGTGCCTTGTTTTTTTCATATGCTTATAGTTGTACATAATTATCAAAAGATGCTTTTAATATGTAACTAAATTATGTTCATGTAGATTGTTCTTTATTTTACTTAATAATTATATATATGTATATTTTTATTTTTTTATCCTTGTATTTTATTTTTTATGACACATTTATCTCTTTGATGCTCTGAGGTCAATAAAATTCTATATATATATATATACTTCGTATACTGACCACAAACATGCATAAACCTAGTTTCCTATTATTTTGAATCCCTGCCTCCAATAAAAAGTGCACAGCAGTAGCAGATCCAAGGAGGGGGGGGGGGGTTTAGGGGGCTAGAGAACATTTTAATTAAAATATTCAGTGGTCCCTGCAATATATTTTAATTTTTCAACCCCGTCCCTGAAATTTTTTCTAGATCTGCCCCTCTGAAGGAAACACTGAACCCCAAGTATACAAGTAGCCTCTACACTTCAATCAAATCCTGAAAAAATAACTGATATGCTGAACAGATCTTTCCAGTAGTTTTTTCTTTGATGCTTAGTTCAGAGCACCTCTTATTGGTCATTATGTTCACTTCAGCTGGTGTGGAGCTTTCCCTGGCCATGCTGGTTCTTATTCAGATCTTACAACTTGCTTAACTAGATTAAAATCACTTAACTAGGAGCCCTAAGGGAATTTCATGCAAACCTTACAGACAAATTGGTGTAGCTTTCACAGAAAGGAGAAAGCAATATACCAATATTGTTTGTGGCAACGCTGACAGCTATTATATTGATTGAAAACTGATATAATAATAGGAGCATCGCTAGTTGTTATATTACATCCAGAATTTGCCTAACCTGAAACACTATTATTATTCCTCCAAGTATACAAATGCAGTGTAACATTAATGATGACTATGAATGTACTGGATAATCAATGATAATGGAGGTACAAATAAAATTGATACAGACTTTGGGACGCTAAAGGGGTATATTGATTTTCTCAGTATTTGAGTATGGAATAAGGTTGTGAGAAAGGCTCAAGCTCCAATAGGTCTGCTAAAGGGGTTTACCACTTGTAGTTATTAAGTTTAAGTCACAGGCTATAGTAGTATAGCAGACCACCAATTTTCACCTTGCCTGTGTAGTTCACACTAGCATCATCAAGCCTGTTATCTTCTGTATGCAAGGCTGTTTTATCTTTCGAATAGCAAGTTATTACCATGAAAATTTTGATAATTTTTATGAAGATCTTATGAGCTTAATGGGGGGTCACTTAAAAGTAATTGAAAATCTCATAGCCTTAAATATTTGGACAAAAAAGTGTACTGTGAGATTGCTATCAGTTTACTCGCTAAACTGTGGGCCAATTACCACTGATTGCTGCGAGTTCTATTGTCACATTGTGTGACAAAAGTCGATTAAAGCGAAACTCACATTAGCATAAACACTGTTAGTAACTACTTAATTATAAATTTGACTGGCTTTATAACTTAAACACATGCCTTGCAATTTATATACCTGCTATGCTGACTAGAGGTGCCCCGGTGTAGTATTATCAATGAAAGCTAAATGCCCATCATGCTGTGCCACACATGAAATCAGAGGATTACTTCGAAATATAGATCTTCTTATAAATTGGAGTTCATGTGCAAACTTCAAATACAAAAAAATCACATAAAACTACAAAATTAGCTGCAGAAATCAAACATAGACTGTAGCCATGCAACATACACTGTAACCATCCAACATCCACTGCAGCCATCTAACACAAATTCCACCAGTTGCTGTGTTTTGGACATATACCTTTCAACCCAGGGTCTCAAGTGTTTGCAGTTGCCAGTATTTTCATCTAATATGTCAGTCAAGTGATTACTTGGGACAACGAAAAAATAACGTTCTACTACACACTGTAGTGTTCTTGTCTCTGGAGAGTTTGACAAGATCACAAAGGTCCTTATATGATGCAAGAGGGTCGTCTGCAGGCCCTAGAGAGTTCTCGGTAACTAGGAGCTGGTGTCTTATAATCCCAAGACATGGTAATTATCAATATAACCACGACAAAAGCATTGGAGTGATATTTAACAATTGATCAATACCAATTTCAAGACTTGTACACTAAAAACCGCCTGAAGGACATTGTTAGTCAAAGTTGACCGAAATGTCCAAAATGTGTCAAAATGTGGATATACATCAAAATGTCACGGACTTGTTAAGATCTGTGTTTAGAAAGACTGACCAAAACAGGTGTAGATATTTAATATACCAGCCGCCTACTATGAAAGCTATTTCTATTCTAAGCATACTATACACATCTGTGAATTAGTTGTACAAAGTCTGTAAGACTAACAGATTGACCTTTCATACATTCTAAACAAGTCCAAACTTGGCTCAAAGCAATGTCGTAAATGTAACCTGCTATAAGTGATTTGAGTAAATGTTGTCATGTTTTGTTATATGATTATATTGAATTCTTAACATGAATTAAATCTGACTTACTTAACATGAACTTTTTGATATTAACAACAATATCGTGTTTCCGGACATTTTCAGTTTGGCAGATATGGAATGTTTTATTTCAAGTAAGATATATAGCAAAAAGGCAATTCAATGAATCTCAGGTATGAACAATAATGTTATTGCCCTTTGAGAAAAGAAGTGGGTGTATGGAATAAGATCAACAAATGTTGATGAGCAATGGTGATGAGTCTCGTTATAGAAGTGAAGTACAAATGCTGGTTCACTGGTGTAAAAACAACAACTTATGTCTAAATGCTGACAAAAACAAAGAGATGACAATTGACTTCAGAGGGGAAAAGTGTGACATTAGCCCTGTAGAAATAGATGGAAAGTGTGTAGAAATAGTAGATTGTTTTGAATACATGGGCACTCACTTAACTGAAACCCTTAAATGGGATATTAAAATTAGTACCAATCTCAATAAAGCACAGAAACGACTGTATTTATTTAGACAACTGAAGTCTTTCCACATTGATAACGTCACCATGACAAAAGTTTACAGCTCTGTCATTGAATCTTGCTTAACTTGTTTCATGCTTATTTGATACAAAGCCGCACCTAAAAAAGAGACTAGTAAACTGACACGGGTGGTCAAAACTGCATCCTACATCATTAGTAGAGAAATGTCAGGGTTGAATGAATTATACCAGAAGCGAATGCATGTACGAGTTAAGAAAATTCTTAATGATAAGTACCACCCAATCAATGAGTATTTCGATCTAAGGTCTTCTGGAAAGAGACTCTGATCGATATTTAAGGTATTTTGTTTCCATTAGAAGATCAATGTTACAAATGAAATGTTTATTGCAAATGGTATTGGATTGTACTTTCTGACACAGTTTTTCATTGTTAAGCTTCTTCTTGTTTATATTCCAGAGAAATTGGCACAGTCCTTCAATGTCAATGTCTGAATTCAACTGGGTCTGACGCTAAGTCAACTTATATGACAAGCTGCCAGAGGCAGATGTAACTAGAATGCACATGGGATGTGCGGAGCTCTGCCCATAGCTGCAGAAGATTTAGATCCCGAATGGGATCGAAACCGCGACATTTCCCGCCACTTTCGCCGGGTAATTCTGTCAACGCCCACCAGGGGCGCAGCATTTGCTCCACCAGCAGGCTGCATTGTGGGCTACGTCCTTGATTCGCGCGGGTTCCCCAAATGGGAACTTAAATTGACGAGCAAGTGAGGAAACCAGTTGTATCGGACAAAACTAAGTTGGAATGAGTCAATAACACAGAAATGTAGCATTTGAATGACTTATCTGGAGAGGTGGGAGCCTTGAAGTGGTCAATGAGGCTGCATTTAGGCAGCTTGTGGACTGGGCTTCCCCCGTTACGGGGATTCCCTTGATGACGTCATATGAACGTCTCGGGCAATGGCGAGAGCTGGGACAAAGTGGAGGGCAAAATGGGTGTAGAAAGTGGCTGTGTGTAGAATAATGGAGCCACGAAACACACTGAACAGATAAAGGAACCTGTAAAAGGGGAATATGTAGCGTTAAACCACGGGATGTAGCGGAAGACGCCATGTAAGTTGTGTTATCACAGATCATACAGTTTTCCCCAAAGGCGACGTCATCTCGCGAGATCGATGTAATAACAAAACCTCTGCCCCTCCGGGGGCAGAGCTAATGATGATATTGTATGACTTGGAGTCCATACTGTAACAAATTTAGCCCAAGGTGAGTCTTGTTCTTGCTTCAGCATAGACACCAGCACTAGGCACCTCCCAGGTTATTTCTCATGTGATTGACATCCAGCTGAGATGTAGCGCATGAAGAGTGCCTATTTTTTATTGGTGCGCCTTCTCTTGAAGTGACTCATACTAGCAACATAAGTATTCTATCCGAACATAATCACATAAGTGACATGATACTTCACTTCATGTTTAACCATTTGCTGCATACAAGATGAATCCTTTCGCTTGCGTTTTGTACCAGTGCAGCTGCCTTTTGACCATCATTTTCAGCCCTACTAGTAGTACATCGGATATGAATGTCGCAATTCTTTATGGGTATCTCAGTGAAGTTGAGTTGAATAAAAGATTTATCCAGTTAAATATGGCTAGATTTGGCTCATTGTAGCTTTAGGTATTCTTTTTTTTCTAGCTCTGATTGGCTAATGTTGAGCATAACTTATGATTTTACTGTGTGAGTTAGCCGTTGTAAATGAAGGTTTCTTATAGTCGGTGTCCATGCTGGGGCAAGTAAAAGACCTCATCTATGGGATAACTATTTAACATGATGTAGATCCAACCTTATCATCTCATCATTATGTCTGTCTCTAGCAGCCGATCATATAAGATGGCTAAGCTTCAGACACAGTACCCTGATGTGTGTGTGTGTGATTAGGGCTTTATGTCCTGTATTTCTGCAACTGTTGGGCTAATTAGGACAGGCAGAGACCATGGCAATGAGACAAAGGAGGAAACAGCCATCCAACTTAGACTCGACCAGGAATCGAACCCGGACCCAGCGGTTGGAAGCCCAGAGCGCTACCTCTGAGCTAGGCCAGGCCCTCACAGTACCTTGGTAACATGCTACATAGGCCCAATGTTGGACTGATGTGGGTCCGACATCGCCCACATGGGGCCGATGTTAATTTAATGTCAAATGCTATCTGGGTAGCATCGAGACAGTGACATCCAACCCACTTGGATATTTATACTGATTATGTGTTTAACCTAATGAGTGTTTATAATATTAAGTGTTCATAAATTGGTCGTTAAACAAAATAATGAAGAAAAATATTTCCATTAAACCGTATTTTGCCCAATTTAAGAGATTCCCTTAGCCTACTTGCCCTAGTAAATCATCTATAAATGGTGTTTTTTCCCTTTTCCAGCAAAGAATCCAACCCCCCCACCATGATCCAAACCCATTCAGACATTTTGGCTAAAGCTGCCCCATTCATCATTTTGATGGGGACATCAATTTTGGTTGTGGCACTTTCATATCAGAAGAAATGCAGCAAAAACCAACAAAGATGTCAAGTGCATTGTGATCTTTTCCAGAGATATTAATCTCTATGGATAAAGTGTCTGTAATTTTTTCATAAAACCAGCGTTATATCTTGTGTCATAACTTTCCATGTAATTCTGAAAATGTGTATTTACTGAATTATAATAAACATCAAAGAAAAAAGTGAGTACTGTCCTTTACTGATCATTATTAACTTGTATAACATGTTATACTGATTTTGGATACTTTTTAATTATATTTCTCTGTCTGCGGCAATCATGCATCTGAATGTTATAACAAATTATCACTAAAAATAAATAAAAACACTAAAATTGCAGAATTTACAATCATTAAAAGTGATAGGCTTTGCACATATCAGAAAATAGAGACTTAAATTAAAAAAAAACAAAAAAACATTGAAACTAGTGCGAATTATGCCACATACTGGAAATAACAAGAAAGAAACTAAAATTTTAATAAAAGTTTGTGAATAATATAATATAGCGCATAATATAAAAATAAGGCAAAAGCTGTAATGAAGTTATCAATATAACATAAATTTAAAACAACAAGGAATTGAAAAATATTCATGTTTTACTGGTTATAGCCAAACATAAAGCTAGAAAGAAATTGGGAAGAAAGTGTTGAAGTAACTGGTAACAGCGTTAAGTAGCTAGCTTGGACAGCAGATAGAACTAACAGATCAATGAATAAATATAATTTCAATTCAGTTTATTGTTGAAATTAAACCCAACTATGTTAATGTTTCAATGCTACTGGTTCTGAAGCTGAGTCTGTTTATATGACCAGTTTCAGGCAGACGTAATTATGATATGATAAGGCTGCTTGGTGTCCACACCATGTTACATATTTACTACAACATTGCAGAGACAGAAAATAGAGGGAAGAAAGGTCAGGGAAGGAATGACGTAGATTAGCCTGTCCCTTGTGAATATACTTGTTCATTATTAATCTAATCGTGCACTTCAAAAGTTGCATGTCTGGTCTTGTCTGTAATTGTCATCTGTCAGAGTTTAGAAACTGGTTGCCTTGTGGAAATTTGGTAGCTGCTACAGAAACACGGCTAGTTACGTGTAGGACCAGCAGAAAGGATCACACTAAAGTTGTTTGCCAGAGATCTTAAATAAAGAGGAATGTCATGGCTGCTGCATCCAATGGTGGTTACAGCGAATAAACTTATATCACCATTTCATTTTATAATATCAAATATCACTGACAAATATCACGGTCAGTTACATTGTCAGTAAATAATACAGAAAACAAAAACGAGGCACAGATGAACGTCATGAACGACATTAGCGTCATCACTTTGTGGTACATTTTATTAAACAGCACTTTCAGTTTTCGTCTGATTTTCAAAATTCAAAATATGTTGGTAATTTGATTATGGCTTGAATAGAAACATCTTCCCATCTTTTTATTTTTCCATAAAATGACTTCTTCATAGCATTATGATGTCATTAAGGTAATTTTCCAGGCAGACAAATTTGCTTACCAAGCAACAATATCACGCAAGGCTCGTTGGGAATAAATGTTTTAGGCATGATAAGCATGATTGTTATTTGTCAAATAAACTAATATACCCTGCCAGGTCAGCTAATTTGGCCGTGAGTTGTAACAATGGCTTTGACTTTTATCAAATGAACCCATTTCATGTATGTTGGAAACAAGGACTGAATTAGGGCTATTAACAGTGCAGGAACTGGGGCTTGAACCCAGCACCAAACCAAGAATCACTATTATTACCAACCACATTTCTATTACCAACACAGTCAAACCTGCGTATAACAAACTACTCGGAAGAGTTTTTGTTACAACCAGAACTTTGTTATGAGCTACATACCAGCTGTATGTTGATAGCGTGATACGTTAATTTGGAGGTGCATTGTACTCAGTGTCTATGCTGAGGCAAGTAAAAGACCCTACCCATGGGGGTATATGTATATCATGGTGTGGACTCCAAGCCTTATCATCTCATAATTTTTTCTGCCTCTGGCCGCTGATCAAAATAACTGACTATGCTTCAATTCAGACCCAGTTGCATTCAGACATACACATTGTCATATTGTTAGGTACTAAATTGTGATGACTACCCAAAATCCATGCGACTGCATATAAACAATTCTTAGAAAAAACTGAGAAAACTGGTCTCGCATAACCAAGAGCCTCTTAAGTCCATACCAGCAGACCCTATTCCATCGTATAAGACCACATAAGGACCTTTTTCATCTAGTATAACAGCCAGAAACAGAACCGTTCAAGTGTATGATGAAAGTTCTATTTTTGTCCAACTTTCAGGCAGTCTCTTGGCCTAAAGTGGACCTATATTGTTGTAAACAGGTAGGTCCTAGAACTTTGCAAGATAGAAAGTAATTTCAAGATCAAGTGACCTTATTTTAGAACAAAGTGTGCGTGTCTCTGTACCAAACAAAAATGTTGAAGCTGAGAGCCGATGAAAGCCCAGTAGAATTGTATTTTAAAAATAGAAATTTTTGGTAAATTTTTGCGCAACTGTTCTGAGGAAAGTGGCATTTAACAACAAAGTTTAAAATATTTCATTATCTAACAAGCTTTAGCAAGCTCTGCTTCTAGCTGTCTACTTAAATTTATAAGTAATTTTATACAGATAAGCATATTCAACAGATGAAGAGAACCTTGTGGCCGAGTGTAATTCGCTTTGAAGAAATAATGATTACAATTACAATATATTCAGTTTTCAGACTGTTAGGTTATTACTGATGTCAAAGTTAAAAAGTGGCCTAAGTAATACAGACAGTGTTTTTGCTTTATTTGGGTTTTGCTTGTTAATGTATTGTCTTGTCTTGCTTTATCTTATCTTTCCATGCCATTGCCTTGCCCTGTCTTGCCTCACCTTTTCTTGTCTTGCCTTGTCTGGTCTTTTCTTATCTCATATCCTTGTCTTGCCTTTTTACTGTAGTTGAATGTTCTTGTATTTGCTCTGGTAGTACTGCAAGACCACCTGCTAATATAAGACCCAAAGTTCCAACCTAAGTGACAGTATATATCCCCGTTTAACACCATGTTTACACCTCTGGGCAAGTAATATGACAGATGGAATTTTGGAGTAAGGCTGCCACTATTTCACTATTACTTCAGGCCAAGCTGAGAAACTGCAAGTGAGCAGTTGCATTAAATCTTCGTAGCAGGTGGATATGTATGAAATATGGATAATACAATATCCTAAGCCTCGAGATTAAGAGGAAATACTGAGAACATTTGTTAAATCTGGTGCTATATTTCAGAAGGAAGTAAAAGATGAACTATTTTTGATGCATTGTTAGCAATGTTAAGTTTCCCTAAAACATAAGATTGTAGAATACTAATAATGCTTGAGAAATTCTTCATTGAAAATTTAATCAAAGAATACATTTATCATTACAAAATGAGCGTCATACATAATAAAAGGGTTGGCATTAACAAAATAATGCTTTTGCCCAAATTGACTCAAATTCTAAAAGAATACAAAATTAGAATTTGATGTATTTTTAAAACTTTCTCTCACGTATCACACAGATATACTATGATAGGTGGATGTCATTTACATTATATTTTAGATTGGCTATGATGGGGCAAGTAAAAGTTCCCACTCATAGGTGAATGGGTAACGTGGTGTGCACTACAAGCCTTATCATCTCCTCATTAAGTCTTCCTCTGGCAGCTGAGTCATTAATTTCTATAATTTAAAGCTCAAGCGGTTTTAGTTTGTGATTTCAGGCACACTTTCCTTGAAATCACTTAATAACCCTGTTCAAAGGAATGGATTAGATGGATGGATTAGATTAATGAGCTAGGGCAGGTGAGCTACCTGCCCTAGCTCATTCCATTTTACTGACTTTTGACTCAGTATAATTACATTTAAAAATGGCAAAATGATTCCAATAATTCAGCTATCTGCAAGAAGTTAATGTTCTGAGTCAATAAAAATATAACTTTTTAAAGTCATATCAACTCATCATTACATGTGACTCAGGCCAGTAATACTGAAACATTTAAAAAAAGCATAAGTCTAACAAAGGATATGTACAGATAAATATAATGTTTTCACTACTGATATCAACATGACATGTCATACCATATCTCATGTTTCATAACATATACACCCCTGACATGTTTGTCAGTGACCTGATTGATGCTACATGACCCATAATTAATGGACAGCGATCCGTCTTTCCTGAGACATATTACACATGCTTATTTCTTCCATCTAATGAGCTAATGCATTTTGTTTGCATGGGGACATATTGGCAGAGTGGTTCAGGAAAGAAGCAGTAGGTCCAGTGTGGAGGGGTCAGTATCACACTAATATGCATTATGCTACGGCGAAGGAAAAAGGTAACATGCAAATTCCTGACTATTTAAGTTTTAAAATTGATGTAATTGATATAAGACTTAGAATTGATAACATAACAAAAATTGTAAATTCAATTTTTCATCAATTTGGAATTTAAATCAGTCAGTCAGTCAGTCTATCAAGCTATTTATCCATCTATCCATCTATCTAATCTATCCATCTAATCCATCCATCTAATCCATTAATCTATCTATCTTATCTATCCATCTAATCCATCCATCTAATCTATCTAATCTATCTAATCTAATCTACCTATCTGCCTACCTATCTATCTATCTACCTATCTAATATATCTATCTATCTACCTAACTATCTACCTATCTAGCTATTTATACAGTATTTTACTTCCATATGAAGACCATGCAGCAACATTAGAAGTGCCTAGTTAGAATTGCCAGGTTATATTGTATTTCAGATGTCTATTTCAAATCCTTTCTTCTCATTTAATTGTGTTTAATCTTTGTTTCTCACCTGTGAGACACGCAATTCTTGTTTGAAATGAGAAAAATATGAATACAAATATCTTTAAGATATTATACTGAACAAAGACAGATTAAAAGAGGCAGTTTCCATCAACCTGGCAGCACATAAGAACAAATTAAAACACCAGACAGTTCATGATCTGACATTTTAATTTCAGACTTTGATTGCGTTTTTCTCTGAATGTTTGCATTTTAACAGGTGTGATTTTGTCGAAGGTTTCGAAGAACACATTTCTGAAGGTAAATGTGTCCAACAATATTCAAACATAGAAAATTTAAGATGCATTTCTTAGGATAAAGGAGTTCATGATCTCAATAATCATTTATCATAAAGTTTTCTCATCTCATCATTATGTCTGCCTCTGGCAGCTGTTCATATAAGCTGGCTAAGCTTCAGACCCAGTAGCGCGTCTAGCGACATTGAGACATTTTGCCATCAGAATACTTTATATCTAGCTGGTTAGGGGTCAATTAATCAGTAATGTATTTATAGTCCCATAAAAAAAATATTTTTTCCCAGTAATTTGTCACTAAATCTATCAGTGCCTGTAAAAACATGGAGATTGGTGTAGATACACATGATTTATAAATCAAAATGAACCTTCCTGACATTAGCATACAGCGACACAATAATGGAGGGTACAAGCTGTCATGAAGCACTTGATTAAAAGTCAAACTTCACAAAACAAAAACCAGGGAAAAAAAGAAACATGAAATATTGAGTACCACACTACTTTCACATGACCCATTTGACTGTATAAACAACTTATGAATTATGTCTAATGGTTGTCATTGCTATATTTTACTGGAAGAAAATCAAAGATGCCATAAATACTTGGATATTACAGGACAGGAAAATAATTAGTTTCACGAAAAGAGTTTGGAAAGGAACAAGACTTGCGCATTATCTTTCTTCGTGATAACACGAGAGGTATTTTCTAGGAAACCGGTGGATAATACAGATGAAATGCTTGTGACAGATGCCAAGAATTTTGCCAATTTCTATAATCCAAAAATTAGTTCTAAGAATTGTTTTGAATTTTGTACTACATGGATTTGTTTATTATAGAGATTAATTTCATAAGCTCAAATGTACCAGTTTTAAAAAAAGGAATTTTGGCAATTCTACTTCAGCTCAAATTTAGTGGCCTAGTGGTAAAGGCTGGTTTTCGAGCACTGATGAAGGTCCCAGATTTGATTCCCAACTTCAGGGACTCCTAGAAAGGTCTATCCAATCTGGGTGTCTTGCCTGTGACATTGAATTGCAGGTGCCTCGTATTTGGTGTCGATGCTGGGGCACGTAAAAGATGCCAAATAGTGTGGACTTCAGTCTTATCTCATCATTTCATGTCTGTAGCTGGACATATAAGCGGACCGTACAATCATGCAGAAAATATATTCAAATATTCTAAGATATGTCTTAAACCTAGCCAAGCAAGCATGGCCCTCATTGTGTCCGAGGTCGCAGAATGAGGGCCATGTGCCATGCAGCATGCGGCAGTCTTTTTGTATTTTTGTGTGATTCTATGTGCACACGGTTATAAATAATGAGTGCATACACTATTACTAATCTTAACTTGCATTTATTTTTCAACAACCAGCATTTTCATGCAGTGATTCAGTAATTTCAATACAACTTCTGCTTCTTAAAAATTATGGGTATTATCACTGAATGAATTAGTTATTGCCGATAAAAACTTTATTACTTATTTTCAATGATTTGAAATGGTGATAGAAGGTACTGATGCGTGTATAGATATTTATTGTCCAAACTGAATATTTATCAGCCTGTTGCAAAATACCGCATAAAAATGACAGGTCTGCTGAGAGGCTATCTCAGACCTCACTGATGGAGTAAATGCAACACTGCTATATGGCCAATTGTGCAACGTGCGTTTTCCATGCGTTTATCCTTCTCATGGAAAACGCACGTGGCACATTTGGCCAGGTACAATGGTGCAGACTCTTACTGCCTCATCATTACATCTGCCTGAGTAGCTCATAAAGTCAACTTTCACAGACCAGTTGTACTGGGATATTGTGAGAATATGCCATACGGCTTAAAGTCTTTATATCAACAGTCCTTGTCGAATACCATTACATGTTACTCCAACTTTCAAATCCTACAGCTCACCAGACATAAACTTAAGGCTAAGTGTATAAGACCTTTATGCTTATGTTGACCAGGCATAAACCCTGTCTGGAGTTTATTTAAATAAAAATATTTTTACCAGGAAAATTATTTCGAATTATTATACCTCTGCAATGTCTCATGAGTTGTGATTGGTTGAAACTAGGTCACATGATATTGCCTAGAATGTACTAGTGCTTCGGGGGCACTATTCGTGAGAATAGTGACCAGCGTCATGGCCAACGTCATGAGGAGCGTCGTTGATTCAAAACTTTGAGGTGGTTATGCATGAACGAGAGGCTGCAGATATCAAAGTTAATCAGTCCCCGATAAAGAACCAGCGATAAACTGTCACGAAGTGTTTTCACATAGAAAATAGACCAAATATTAGGCGAGATATGAATAGGAAAAGGCAGAGAAGCAGGTTCACGAGCATCATGGCAAACGTCATGAAGAGTGTGCTCGATTCACCTTTTAAGATGTATTTTACGTAAAAGAGTAGTTGTCAACTTGTTTTTGGATCAAAAATAGACCAAATATCTCTTGAGATAGAGAAAGGAAAAGCAGGTCACCAGATGCCGGCAAAAAGCAACAATGATTGTGGATCCCGTGAATTGTGTTTTTGCCGATCACATCCACGCCATTTTTCGGCATACACCATGTAACACATTTACCCCTTGGTTTGGGCTTTTTACTTGTTCAGATACTGAGTGCAAGGTGTTATATTCTTCATATTATCAATAAATACCAACAAATTGGTAAAGTCCATCAGCCTGCTTTTAATCCATGTCAAGCTCTACAATATCGCCCATGCGTCTCCACGCCACCTAGTGTATATACTAGACTATGCATCATAACATCCCCTCTCTTTTAGCTGAGGTTTCTACTTCATAAAGTAATACTTGAACTACATCTCTAAATAAAGAACATTACTTAGAAGGTTTACTGTGACTAGCTTAATTTCAGCACCAAATACAAACAAATCTTATCAGTTACCAACTTTAGACTATATTGAAATATAGGACACATTAAGCTCTAAGTTTTATCTGTATATCTAAGTAACATGTGAATAACATATAATGCTATATTTTTCTAGTAATAACTAGTATAATCAGGTCAATACAATACATAACATCTCAGATCTTACAATGCCAATCAACATGAAAATGACACAAAGTGGTATCATGTGAAATAGTCAAAATGTCTTTAGATTGTCTCTATCAGTCTTCTGGGCTTCTTGATGTTTCTCACTGGTCTTTCTTCCACTGTGTCACTGAATGTCACTGTCTTTTTTGCTTCTTCAGCTCTTGCATTATCAGCTTTCTTTTCTGATTCTGTTTCATTTGTCTGTCCATTAGGTGTTTTGTCAATAGTCATATACTTGTCCACACTTGGCTTGTTAGCATCCGTCCTGTCAACATTGATTGTCTTGTTAATGGTCTGATCTTTCGGTGAGTCAATTGACAGTTTTTTAAGGAATTTCCTGTTACGTCGAAGTAGTGCTCCTTCATGTGTACGAACCATGTATGATCTTGGCTCTTTGCACTTTTTGATCACTTTGGCTTTTCCCCATCTCAACGTGTGAGGACTCTGTAATCTGACAACTTGCCCAACACTTAGTTCTGGAAGATCTTTTGTTCCATGCTTGTCGTAATTAGACTTCTGCACTGCCTTTCTGTGCTCAAGTGCGTCAAAGATGCCGATATTTCTGCGACTCTGTGATGGTAATGTAGCATTTATGTTTCTTCCATACAACAGTTGACTTGGACTGGGTATTTTGTTATCCAAGGGGGTAATCCTTGCACATAGCATTGCCAGCTCTGGGTCAATGCCTGACTTGTTTGCTTTTCTCATAATCTGTTTGACAATCTGTACTTGTCTCTCGATGAGACCGTTGGACTGTGGGTTGTGAGGAGAAGACTCCCGACTGCCGTAGCAGAGCCCTCCATCACTATATTTCCGGAATACCGTGTTCACTGAATATGGTTTTTAGGACACCTATGACTGCTTTGCTAGTCTCTGAGTGCAATCTGCGAATGTACGGCATTTTGCTGTAATAGTCAGAGGTAATGATGTAGGTTTGTCCGCCTAAGTCGAAGAGATCAGTACCCAACTTTGTCCATGGGCCGCTAGGTGTATCATGTGGAAGCAAACTCTCTTTTTGCTCCTTTCATGAAAATTCTAAGCAAATGTCACACCTTTCAACCAAGTCTGTAATGTCTTTATCTATATTCTTCCAATAGACACATGTTCGTGCCAGTAACTTGGTTTTCTCAATCCCCATGTGGCTTGTGTGTAGGGTTCTCAGGATCTCGTCTGTCATTGCTTCCAGGGGTTTGTGATCCGACTCCACAATGAATGATGTGCCATATAGGAATGTGTGGAACCTTTCTATTCCGAAAACCACTGCAAGAAGTTCGCGTTCAATATTAGCGTATCTCTGCTCTGTGTCTGTCAGGGCTTTTGATGCGAATGCAATTACATATTCGCGACACTTTTCGTCAACTTGAATCAAAAATGCCACGAGGCCCTTACTTGAGGCATCCACCTGAACCTTTGTTTGTTTCCTCGTGTCAAAATAGTTCAGTGTAACAGCCTTGCAGATTTCATCCTTCAGTTTACAGAATACTTTCTCTTCCTCTGCATTCCATCTCCAACCAGAATCTTGCTTTGTGAGTTCCCTCAGTACGTAACTCTTTTCTGAGAGTTTAGGGATAAAGGGTGCCATGTACTGCACCATTCCTAGAAATTGCTGTAATTCTACAACACATGTTGGAGTGGGAAGGTCAGCTATTTCCTTGACCTTTCTGGCATCCGGTACAACACCTTGTTTCGAGTGCGTCATTCCGAAGATATTCACCTTGTTTGCACGAATGTCACATTTGTCCTGGTTAAATACCAAACCACATTCTCGGGCTCTTAACATCAGTTCATGTAAATTCCTGTCGTGTTCCTTCACGTCTTTGCCAAAGACTATTATGTCATCAGCAATGTTCATTGTTCTCTTGGAAAATGTCTTGTGCTACCTTGAGGCCAAATGGTAGCCTAAGAAAACGATCTCCCGTTTGGGGCACTGAATGATGTAAGGGCTGCTGACTCGTCATCAAGGAGTATAGACCAGTATCCATTCTTAGCATCCAATTTGCTAAATACAGTTGCCCCCGCTGTCCTGTGGTATGTCCGCTTAATAGAATTGTTTAAATTTCTGGGGTCCAAGCATATCCTATAAGCTTTCCAGATTCTTTTCGGCTGAATGCTAAGGAGCTGAGCCATTCTGTGGATTGACTTGATCACACCGAGGTTTACCATGGAGTCCAATTGCTCCTGGATCTCTTACTTCAAGTGTATTGGGTATTTCCTGGGCGGTTGTACTCCCGGTTTAGCATCAGACTTGAGCTTAATGTGGCATGTTCCTGGAAACTTGCCGATTCCTTGGAATCTATCCGGGTAAATCTTCATTAGCTCCCCAGTGTCTTTTATTGGCTCTGTGCTGTGAGAGACTCTAATTGTCACATCATTGAATAATATTGACTGTGATAATGCCCATTTTTTGGTTTGTTTTCTTGCCCAATATAATGGGTCCTGGTGTGTCTCCAATGAAGAATTCTGCTTCATGCCTTTTGTTGCCCAAAGGGGTATAGCGTAATTTCAATGCCACTAATCCATACTGCTTTATCTCGGTGCCATTGTATGCATCAAGGGGCACAAGTGGTTTTGCTTGCACAAAAGTACCTTGTATTGGCAGTTTGTTGTTTTCCACACACTCAGGAAACATGTTGCAAAATGAACCATGAGCCTGCCATCCAGTTCTGCCTCCTTGAATTTGCACTTGAGTGCCATAGCATGACAACGTGTTTAAAATTCATCAATGGATTCATTTGGCTCCTGTTTACATTTTATTAGCTGTAGTCTATGAACTCAAAAATTTTCAGATGTACCGACTGACTGTCGCAACTGAGTCCAAACATTTATGGGTTCTTTCAGGTCTTCGTAACTGAGCTGCCATGTTTTGGCCAGCTGTTCTCCCTTTTCCCCAGCTTGAAATACAATGTAATTGTGGTGTGACTCCTTTTTTATGTCCTTAATGGTGAACCATCTCTCTAATCTTGACTTGAAGTATTCCACGGCCACTTGATCGTCGCCGGTGTCCCAATGTAACGTAGGGCACTTCACTCCGTCTGCCATTTCATTTCCACGTGGTTTTGTGTGGGAATCTTGCTGTCCAACCAAAGTCAGTTCTGCATCAAATGAGCCAATTTTATGAGCGTGTAATCCACTGTATTTACTGCTCTAATTCCGTGCTCTAATCCCGTGCGCTGCCACCATGTCATATTCCTCATATTATCAATAAATACCAACAAATTGGTAAAGTCCATTGTGTTCCAGCACATCATAGCTTAAGAATCCATTTAAAAGCTGTTTGAGTGCTGTAACTAAATGCTGTAGTAGTCTTCTGCTTGTTTTTTTCGAGTTTCTTTTTCTGTTTTTTTAAATCTAAATTTGGGTAACCCTATGAGGGAAGCCTAAAGGAGGAAACCCAATCTCGCAACCTTCCAGAAAAAGAACATACTTATGTCCAACAGACGGGTCAGCCAGGTACCAGGAAATCGGGTTACCAGGGAGGCTGCCAAGTAGTCATCCAGACAGACAGGTAGTTAGGTACACATTTGTCTTGTAATCAGTGTCTAAGCTGAGTCAAGTACAAGACCCCACCCAATGGGGTAAATGTGTAACATGGATGGACTCCTCCTCTCTTACCTCAGCAATCAACCCTCAATAGTGGCAAGAACTTGCCTTAGACGGCTGCACTTTTATATCCATCCATCAATCTATCCATCTATCCATCCATCTATCCATCCATCTATCCATCTATCTATCCATCTATCTATCCATCTATCCATCTATCCATCCATCTATCCATCTATCCATCTATCCATCTATCTATCCATCTATATATCTATCTATCTATCTAGGTGGTCAACAATACCAATCAATGCCGTATATTATGTTCAGTCAACTGATTTTAACTGAGGCAACATGAAAAAAATAGTAGGTAGATTGTCAACTATGATTATATAATTATGCATATATAGTATTTATATGCAGTTACAAATTTTGGCTTAAATCATAGACGAATAATATAATAATATAATATCAAGAACTTGACAAGAATACTGCTAAATTCAGAGGTTAACAACCCAAGACTGCCTCAAAGTAAGACCATCTTATCATTAAGACCACTTCATTATTAAACACCACATTATTAAACACCACATTGTTATTACAGAGACCACCTCACTATTAATACCACTTTACTATTATGGATACCTCTAATAAAGACCAACTTACCAATATGAACATTACACCTTATTAGTAAGACCATCTCAAATTTTGCAGTTCACTTCAAAAGTTCACTTCAAAATTTTAGAAATGACTTTTACAAAAGAATGTATTGATGGTGATGCGGGATTGATTTTAATCAAATTTATGACAGGAAATAATTTCAAGAACATGCTTTATGACATTGTCTTTAAGTTTTATTATCATATAAAGAAAATGTCTATCTCTTTGCTCAGAATTTTGTATTGATTACTTTTTATTGCAAATGAGATTGGCTATAAAATGAAATAAAACTGATTGGATCTCAAAATAGCAAAATCCAGGCTCAAATCATCATACACTCTTGTAATTTGCTATCTTGTGTGAACTATAAAAAATAGCCCGACAAATTGAAACTAGACAAAGATGTCTTAGCTGGCTACTCAAAACCGGATCTAAAAGTACATATTTATGATATATTACATTAATTTCTTACATTTACCAAGGTTTATATTTATCTGGTGATAGATGTAAGCCAATTATTAGCCATAGAAGTGGACAGAAGCAGCTGGCTTTAACATGTTTAGACCACAGCCAGGTACAAGCCGCTACAGACAGCTAGAGTCAACCGTATTTTATGAAACTGTATTTGCTTTGAAGAATTTTGAAGATATTTTAGGAGGAACACAAATATATTTTGCACAAATTGTTCACTTTTGCCTCTTATTAAAGTTGTATCCTTTTGCAAATGACAGCAATGTTTCGGTCTATTTTTAACAAGTAACTAAAGTCACAACAATTTTCAAGGTCCATCCTCTGATCTAACCAATATATATAGTCACAGTCTCATGCAAATACGACCAATCAAAATGGGCAAAAGTATATGAACTCTATCATAGAATACAAATATAAATACATTTCAAGGCATTTGCCATCCAATGATCCCAACTTTGTTTGTAACTTTCTGTTTCCAGACTGTAAAAGAAAATAGTCTGCATAGAGTAGATAAGTGACAATGCATAGAGGGACAATATTAGACATTAAAAATAGCTCTATATTCATTTCTAGACTCGGTATTGTGCCTGATCTTGCAAGAGCAAAATGTATGACGTTTTGATGGCATTTATAACTCTTCTGTCTTAATACACTCTGTTTTTGTTGTAGTATTTTTTATCAGGAATTTGTGATTAAGAATGCCCAGATAAATGAAAATTGCATTTTATCAATGCTACTGGTCTGAAGTTTAGTCATTACAGTCAGTTTATATGACCAGCTGCTCTGGAGGCACATGTAATGATGGGATGATAAGATTGGAAGTCCATCCAATGTCATACATTTGCTCAATGGGCATATTAAATAATAAACATGAGGCATTTCCTATAATTAATGTTTCATATTTATCACTCGTCATTATGATTGTCAAATTTTCTGAGGTGAATAAACAAATACAACTCTGTATAGCCAATGCTGAACATGTAGATAATACAAACAATTTACATGTAATTATTGTAGTGTAGTTAATAACTTGACCAGCATACCAGATGGTGTATGTTATACACATCAAATCACATTAGTTGTAACCAAAAATGTCATTTAGTTCAGAACAACATCGACCCTTGGGGCCTCTGGGACTCATAGAAAAGGGTTTTGGTCAACCATCAAGCAGCAAGGACTCTCTAAGGTCCACAAAACAAATTGTGTCTTCTCTGTGAAAGACAGTAAACTCATACATTGTGTAGTATTGTCCTGTTATGTGAGCTATTCATTCGTAATGTTACTAAGGCTACGAATGATAAGGTAATACAGTGTGGTAATGTGTCTCTAAATGTGGGTAGGTGGATTAGGGCTTTAGGTAATGTATTTCTGCACCTGTTGCACCTAATTAAGACAGGCAGAGACCATGGCAATGATATGAAACAGCCATCCAACTTACAGTTAGTTTCATAAATTATGGTCCACTCTAGACAGCAAAAGCGACCTATTCCTGGCTGTATAAATCTATAACTGGCTGAAGCCAGCTGCTTCTGTCTACTTCTAGCTAATAGTCAGCTCCAGTGAAAAAAAGATACCCTTAAATGTAAGAAATTCATCTGATATAGTTATATAACCAGACAGTTCTGTTTAATGGCAGGTAGCATCAATAGCAGAAGTTGTCTAGCTTTGTCTAGCTTCAATTTTATGGGTCATTTGTAATGAAAGTAACTGGAGGCTTGACCGGGAATTGAATCTGGGACCAGTGGTTGGAAGCCCAGCGTGCTACTTCTACTGAGCTAGGCCCTCACCCTGTCTGTAACCTTGAAGACATTGAAGATTAAACATTTTTGCAACAGAATTGTATATTATCAAAAGCCCCTCATTCTTTAGATATGCACTTTGCAACTGCAGCTAAGGATCACAGGTTAGGTTAGATGAGACAAGGCAAGTCAAGACAAGACTTTGAATAAAATACAAGACACAACAGACAAGACTTTATGGGAAAAGAATGGTACAATGCACACAGTTATTGCAGTAGACTAAGCAAGTAATTCTGTTAATGCTCTCTTTGCTTGCCTGAGATTAGACAAACAAGACACATGACCTTTTTGACGAGAAAAAAATTGTTAGCTCAAGGTTAAGCCAATGTTAGCTCTGCTCAAATGTAATAAAGTCATAGCACAACAAAGAAGATGCTTTCAGAGTATAGCCGAGACTGACTACACTAGAGCCATACTGCATTAGTTTTTATATTAGTTTTTGAGTAGGTGAAAATAATGTATGAAGGAGACTAACTAGTGACGGAAACTAAGTATTACACCTGCACTCATTCTATCAAAGGTTAGCTGAATTTACCCAAGGCACAAGCCTACATTGATATTTAAAATGTTGAATACATTGCAACTATGAGTCAATGACATAATAATAAGCCCAAAATCAAATGTTACACTATGGAGTCTTTTTATGCTATTGTCTTCTATTGCTTCAAAGACTTGTTGACTTTAGATAAGTCAAGGCATTTGCTAAAGATCCCAGGTCCGATCCCCGGCCTGGTCACTCTTTATGAGCTGTATCTAAGCTGGATGTTGTTCGGATGAGACATTAAATTGGCGGTCCCTTGTACTTGGTGTCTATGCTGAAGCAAGTAAAAGACCCTATCGATGGGGTGTATTAGATGGCAATACTTACCATATCTATCTATCTATCTCTATATCTATCTATCTCTATATCTATCTATCTATCTCTATATCTATCTCTATATATCTATCTATCTCTTTCTTTTGAAATTTGGCTATAGAGGCAACTTAATATTCAGCATCATCCAAAGCTGCATGCAAAGTTTTGATGGCTTTATGCAAAAAAGACATTTACTTTTGGGTATTCATCCTAGAATAATTTCTTTTGTAGAGGTATTTGGAAAGTTGGCAAAGTATGTGGGGAAATATGACCTTGTGTTAGAATATGTTGTGCAGTAGTAATAAGTTGCATGAAATGATAGACAATGTCATCTACGAAGGAGCTTTAGGAAAAGCTATATAATTCTGCCTATGCTTAGACTGGCCTTATAGTAATACCATGTGGTTTAGCTTTAACCAGCAAAACAGCTATTTCTAATTTCTGCCAGTGTATGCTATTTTACAGCCATCATGTATGTAATCCATCAGAAGTTAAGTGATATTTACATCATGCTGGTGTTTTGCCATGCGTCTTACCTTTGTATACTCACTATCTCCTTTTTAGCAGCTGACTATGACTTACTTAACATAGACAGAACATTGATTCCCCCTTAGTATTCCTTGCCTCAAGGGAAAAGGTCCATTAAGGCCAGAATCTCTTCCCGGGGATCTCTGCTGAGCAGGCAGAATTGGTGTCATTCGTCTGACATGATAAAACCCCAAGTGGTGCAACAATGCAAGCTGCACTTGTTCCTTACCTCACAAACAACATGCAAAAATGAAGGAAATAATCTAGAATGGCTCAGCTTGAGAATTTTGATGTTTTGGTTTAACTGTTGTCCTTTCTTTACATTCTCAGCAATGTCGCACTTCTGTCATTCCTGTTGACCTCCTTGTCACATCTTGGTTGTCACTCTTTTCAGATGTCAATCTTTTGACAATCTACTCAAACATGATGACTATATAATATGGGATGTCTACATTTTCGGCAAGGCCTTGCTGACTTGCTTTTTCTAGTCATCAAATGAGCAAGAGTGACGCCGATTGATTGCTTTCCAGCGATCGTCATTACTCTGCATCATCACTCGGCTATGTGTGATAGTGGCTTAAGGGTGATTGTGAATGTACTAGGTAATGGAGGTACTAATGAAAATTGATATAGAGAGATTGGAATTGGTATTTGTGAGGTATTTCATTAATTATTTGCTGGAAAGATGTTTACGTAAAACCTAAGCAGTTTTCTATTGCATCTTATGGATAAATAGTACCAGAAAACAATCATAAAGCCTTTGGTAAATATTTGAATTATTTGTTAAGGTAATAAAATGTATATTCTAGATAAAAAAATCCAGGAAACTGCATGTCATAATGTAGTTAAATAAAAGGAATCACAGATGACCTTAACCATTATGGAAAAGATACCCACTTGTCAGCAGTCGATCACTTGGTCAATGTCACAAATCCACGACAAATTCACAAGGCAAGAAGAAGGGCAGAATTAATGTAAACATACATGCATCTGAGCAATGCAAGGATTGAAGAGCCGATATACTTCATATACTGACCACAAACATGCATAAAACTCGTTTCCTATTATTTCAAACCCCCGCCTCCAATAAAAAGTGCACAGCAGTAGCAGATCCAAGGAAGGGGGGGGGGGGTTTAGGGGGCTAGAGAAAATGTTAATTAAAATATTCAGTGGTCCCTGCAATATATTTTAATTTGTCAACCCCGTCCCTGAAATTTTTTCTAGATCTGCCCCCTGTAAAGGAAACACTGAACCCCAAGTATACAAGTAGCCTCTACACTTCAATCAAATCCTGAAAAAGTAATTGATATGCTGAACAGATCTTTCCAGTAGTGTTTTCTTTGATGCTTAGTTTAACGCACCTCTTATTGGTCATTATGTTCACTTCAGCTGGTGTGGAGCTTTCCCTGGCCATGCTGGTTCTTATTCAGATCTTACAACTTGCTTAACTAGATTAAAGTCACTTAACTAGGAGCCCTAAGGGAACTTCATGCAAACCTTACAGACAAATTGGAGTAGCTTTTACGGAAAGGAGACACCAATATACCAATATTGTTTGTGGCAATGCTGACAGCTATTATATTGATTGAAAACTGATTGCACACGGTGCGAGCATCGCTAGTTGTTATATTACGTCCAGAATTTCCCTAACCTGAAAAACTATTATTATTCCTCCAAGTACACAAATGCGGTGTAACATTAAGGATGATTATGAATGTACTGGATAATCAATGATAATGGAGGTATAAATATAATTGATACAGACATTGGGATGCTAAAGGGGTATATTGATTTTTTCAGTGTTTGAGTATGGAGTAAGATTGTGAGAAAGGCTCAAGCTCCAATAGGTCTGCTAAAGGGGTTTAGCACTTGTAGTTATTAAGTTTAAGTCACAGGCTATAGTAGTATAGCAGACCACCAATTTTCACCTTGCCTATGTAGTTCACACTAGCATCATCAAGCCTGTTATCTTCTGTATGCAAGGCTGTTTTTTTACCATGAAAATTTTGATAATTTTTCATGTAATGAAGATCTTATGAGCTTAATGGGGAGTCACTTAAAAGTAAATGAAACTCTCATAGCCTTAAATATTTGGACAAAAAAGTGTACTAGGAGATTGCCATCAGTTTACTGCCTAAATTCTGTGCCAATTACCACTGACTGCTGCGAGTTCCATTGTCACATTGTGTGACAAAATTCGATTAAAGTGAAACTTAGCACATTAGCACCGAGGGTAGGGCATATGAGGAGGCCTAATTGCTATATGGCAATTTTTGCTTTAGTTAGTCGCCGTCAATCCTTCATGGTTCATAACAGTAATGGTGTGGATGAAAAACAACAGTTTATTCATTCTAATTTGATCAAAACATGTGAAGTGGCAGCTTCTGTAACAATGATGACCAATCAGTGGCATAAAACAGGGGGAATTACCTATGAGTACATAGTTAACTGCACTTGTTGTTAAATGTCAAGGTTAAATATGCAAAATAACAAAAGGTTCAATTCCATTGCACAAAACATGTCATATCCACTTTTTCTGAACTTTAGTCAGCTTATAGGATAGGAGCAGCTGCAAGAAGCAGATGTAATGATGAGATGATAAGACTTGGCATCCACACTATGTTACACATACATACATCTTTTACTTGCTTGTTTCATTTGATCGGGATGTAGCTCATGAGGAGTGCCCAGGCTGTGAAACAAACCTGGGACCTTTAACAGAGCAGGCCAATGTGGAAATTGGCAGATTGCTAAACCATTAGACTACCTAGCCGCTTATGTATATTTCTCAAGAATTTTAAATGAATTATGTAGTTGGCTTACTTCCAACTGTTTGAATTGTGATTTATGACTAACTTCCTCTTGAAATCAGCTCACTTGAAACTCTCTCTCTCTTTTGAATATTGTTCAATTAGCACCAAGCTGTGACACGCAAGTTTTGAATTTCAAGCAATAACTCACAATTTGTTTATTTTTAAAGTATTGGTTCCAAAAGCTGTTCAAAAGTTGTCTGAAATCACTGCCTGCAGGGCCAGCCAACATGTGAAACTGCTTTAAACAGAGCTTTTAATGAATTTATTTTTTAAAGTCTCACTATTTTGTGAACTGTATTCCCACTCGTCAACTTTTGACTGTCTAGAGCTAGGTTCAACTACCTGAAGCTATAACAAGCCAAATGAAGCCTTGCCTAGCTGGAGACACCTATTATTCAGCTCAAGTGATATCTCACATTAGCATAAACACTGTTAGTAACTACTTAATTATAAATTTGACTGGCTTTATAACTTAAACACATGCCTTGCAATTTATATACCTGCTATGCTGAGTAGAGGTGCCCCTGTGTAGTATTATCAATGTAAGCTAAACGCCCATCGTGAGTTCATGTGCAAACTTCAAATACAAAAAAATCACATAAAACTACAGAATTAGCTGCAGACATCAAACATAGACTGCGGCTTTGCAACATAGACAGTAGCCATGCAACATACACTGTAACCATCCGACATCAACTGCAGCCATCCAACACAAATTCCACCAGTTGCTGTGTTTTTGGACGTATACCTATCAACCCAGGGTCTCAAGTGTTTGCAGTTGCCAGTATTTTCATCTAATATGTCAGTCAAGTCATCACTTGGGACAACGAAAAAATAACATTCTACTAAACACTGGAGTGTTCTTGTCTCTGGAGAGTTTGACAAGATCACAAAGGTCCTTATATGATGCAAGAGGGTCGTCTGCAGGCCCTAGAGAGTTCTCAGTAACTAGGAGCTGGTTTCCTATGATCCCAAGACATGGTAATTATCAATATAACCACAAGAAAAGTATTGGAATGATATTTAACAATTGATCAATACCAATTTTAAGACTTGTACACTAAAAATCGCCTAAAGGACACTGAAAGTCAAAGTTGAAAAAAATGTGTTAAAATGTGGATATGCATCAAAATGTCACGGACTTGTTACAGATCTGTGTTTAGAAAGACTGACCAAAACAGGTGTAGATATGTAATATACTAGCCGCCTACTATGACATCAATTTCTATTCTAAGCAGACTGTTCACATCTGTGAATTACTTATACAAAGTCTGTAAGACTAATCCATTGAACTTTCATACATTCTACACAAAACCCAAGTCCATACTTGGCTCAAAGCAATGTCTCAAATCTAACCTGCTATAAGTGGTTTGAGTAAAATGTTGTCATAATTTGTTATATGATTATTGAATTACTAACATGAATTAAATCGGACTTACTTAACATGAACTTGTTGATATTAACAACAATATCTTGTTTCCGGACATTTTCAGTTTGGCAGATATGGAATGTTTTATTTCAAGTAACATATATAGCAAAAAGGCAATTAAATGAATCTCAGGTATGAACAATAATGTTATTGCCCTTTGTGTACTTAAAGTGTTTTAGTTAATAAGGTGAGAAATGAAGTGGGTGTATGGAATAAGGTCCACAAATGTTAATAAGCAACAGTGATGAGTCTCGTTATAGAAGTGAAGTACAAGACTGGTGTAAAAAGAACAACTTATGTTTAAATGCTGACAAAACCAAAGAGATGATAATTGACTTCAGAGGAGAAAAATGTGATATTAGCCCTGTACAAATAGATGGAAAGTGTAGAAATTGTAGATTGTTTTAAATACTTGGGCACTCACTTAACTGAAACCCTCAAATGGGATATTCAAATTCCTACCAATCTCAAGAAAGCTCAGAAATGACTGTATTTACTTAGATAACTGAGGTCTTTGCACATTAATGACGTCACCATGACAAAAGTTTACAGCTCTGTCATTGAATCTTGCTTAACTTGTTTCATGCTTATTTGATACAAAGCCGCACCTAAAAAAGAGACTAGTAAACTGACATGGGTGGTCAAAGCGGCATCCTACATCATTGGTAGAGAAATGTCAGGGTTGAATGAATTATACCACAAGCGAATGCATGTACGAGTTAAGAAAAAGTACCACCCAATCAATGACTATTTTGATCTAATGCCTTCTGGAAAGAAACTCTGATCGATATCAACAAATAGGATGCTATATATAGCTTTGTCCCAACAGCAGTGCGCACTTATAATACACAGTGGAACAGTCTAATACTTTATGATTTTTATTCTTAAACATTGCTTTATTTACATTGTATGGGTTGAAAAAATTATTTCCTTGTGTTATCACTTGGCTGAATAAACTATTATCTTATCTTATAACAAAATTAATGGAAAGTCAGTAAATATAATATATATTTTAATGTCCATTCCAATCATGATATCATTAGTCTCTTATATATAGAATAATGCACAATTTCCTGTCTACTATCAAATATCACTTGGTGTCTACATTATTGACAAATACAGTCGATTCTTAACCGATTTATTCCCTGTGAAATAGAATATTGCGAAAATATCTGTTGAACTTATTTGAATTACTGATTTGCAAAATTTAAACAGTATTCATAGGATACCTTAAAAGCTGCCTTAAGTGTCATTTATTAATTAAGACAGATTTAAGGGATGGATTTTAAGGTTAGATTTAAAAGCCACATGTTTAGTCTCATTTGCACCGTGATTAAACAGAGTCAATAAGTTTAAGCTGGAGTTATATTGTTAAAATGTTGACATTTAAGGTATTTTGTTTCTATTAGGAGATCAATGTGACTAATGAAATGTTTATTGCACGAAGGTGTCACTTTGGTATTCGATTGTACTTTCTGACACAGTTTTTCATTGTTAAGCTTCTTCTTGTTTATATTCCAGAGAAATTGGCGCAGTCCTTCAATGTCAATGTCTGAATTCTACTGGGTCTGACGCTAAGTCAACTTATATGACCAGCTGCCAGAGGCAGATGTAATGATGATATTCACTGTAACAAATTTAGCCCAAGGTAGGTCATGTACTTGCTTCAGCAAAGACACCAGCACTAGGCACCTCCAAGGTAATTTCTCATGTGATTGACATCCAGCTGAGATGTAGCACATGAAAAGTGCCTACTCTTCATTGGTGCGCCTTCTCTTGAAGTGACTCATACTAGCAACATAAGTATTCTATCCAAACATAATCACATAAGTGACATGATACTTCACTTCATGTTTAACCATTTGCTGCACATAGTAATACAAGAGGAATCCTTTCACCGACATTTATACCAGTGCAGCTGCCTTTCGACCATCATTTTCAGCCCTACTAATAGTACATCGGATACAAATTCTTTATGGGTATCTCAGTACAGTGGAGTCGAATAAAAGATTTATCCAGTTAAATATGGCTGGATTTGGCTCATTGTAGCTTTAGGTATTCTTTTTTTTCTAGCTCTGATTGGCTAATGTTGAGCATAACTTATGATTTCACTGTGTGAGTTAGCCGTTGTAAATGAAGGTTTCTTATAGTCGGTGTCCATGCTGGGGCAAGTAAAAGACCTCATCTATGGGATAACTATTTAACATGGTGTAGATCCAACCTTATCATCTCATCATTATGTCTGTCTCTAGCAGCCGATTATATAAGATGGCTAAGCTTCAGACACAGTACCCTGATGTGTGTGTGTGTGTGATTAGGGCTTTATGTCCTGTATTTCTGCAACTGTTGGGCTAATTAGGACAGGCAGAGACCATGGCAATGAGACGAAGGAGGAAACAGCCATCCAACTTAAACTCGACCAGGAATCGAACCCGGACCCAGCGGTTGGAAGCCTAGAGCGCTACCTCTGAGCTAGGCCAGGCCCTCATAGTACCCTGGTAACATGCTACATAGGCCCGATGTTGGACTGATGTGGGTCTGACATCGCCCACATGGGGCCGATGTTAATTTAATGTCAAATGCTATCTGGGTAGCATCGAGACAGTGACATCCAACCCACTTGGATATTTATACTGATTATGTGTTTAACCTAATGAGTGTTTATAATATTAAGTGTTCATAAATTGGTCGTTAAACAAAATAATGAAGAAAAATATTTCCATTAAACCATATTTTGCCCAATTTAAGAGATTCCCTTAGCCTACTTGCCCTAGTAAATCATCTATAAATGGTGTTTTTTCCCTTTTCCAGCAAAGAATCCAACCCCCCACCATGATCCAAACCCATTCAGACATTTTGGCTAAAGCTGCCCCATTCATCATTTTGATGGGGACATCAATTTTGGTTGTGGCACTTTCATATCAGAAGAAATGCAGCAAAAACCAACAAAGATGTCAAGTGCATTGTGATCTTTTCCAGAGATATTAATCTCTATGGATAAAGTGTCTGTAATTTTTTCGTAAAACCAGCATTATATCTTGTGTCATAACTTTCCATGTAATTCTGAAAATGTGTATTTACTGAATTATAATAAACATCAAAGAAAAAAGTGAGTACTGTCCTTTACTGATCATTATTACCTTGTATAACATGTTATACTGATTTTGGCTACTTTTTAATTATATTTCTCTGTCTGAGGCAATCATGCATCTGAATGTTATAACAAATTATCACTAAAAATAAATAAAAACACTAAAATTGCAGAATTTACAATCTTTAAAAGTGACAGGCTTTGCACATATCAGAAAATAGAGACTTAAATTAAAAAAAACTAAAAAAACCATTGAAACGTGTGCTAAATATACCACATTATGGAAATAACAAGAAAGAAACTAAAATTTTGATAAAAGTTTGTGAATAAGATAGCACATAATATAAAAATAAGGCAAAAGCTGTAATGAAGTTATCAATATAGCACAAATTGAAAACAACAAGAAATTACCAGATATTCATATTGTTACTAGTTATAGCCACACATAAAGCGAGAAAGAAACTGGAAACAAAGCGTTGAAGTAACTGGAAACAGCGTTAAGTAGCTAGCTTTGACAGCAGATAGAACTAACAGATCAATGAATAAATATAATTTCAATTCAGTTTATTGTTGAAATCAAACCCAACTATGTCAATCTTCTAATGCTACTGGGTCTAAAGCTGAGTCAGTTTATATGACCAGTTTCAGCAGACGTAATGATGATTATGATAAGGCTGCTTGGTGTCCACACCATGTTACACATTTAATACAACATTGCGGAGACAGAAAATAGAGGTAAGAAAGGTCAGGCAAGAATTAACGTAGATTAGCCAGTCCCTTGTGAATATACTTGTTCATTATTAATCTAATTGTGCACTTCAAAAGTTGCATGTCTGGTCTTGTCTGTAATTGTCATCTGTCAGAGTTTAGAAACTGGTTGCCTTGTGGAAATTAGGTAGCTGCTACAGAAACACGGCTAGTTACGTGTAGGACCAGCAGAAAGGATCACACTAAAGTTATTTGCCAGAGATCTTAAATAAAGAGGAATGTCATGGCTGCTGCATCCAATGGTGGTTGCAGCGAATACACTTATATCACCATTTAATTTGATAATATCAAATATCACTGACAAATATCACGGTCAGTTATATTGTCAGTAAATAATACAGAAAACGAAAACGAGGCACAGACGAACGTCATGAATGACATTAGCGTCAACACTTTGTGGTACATTTTATTAAACAGCACTTTCAGTTTTCGTCTGATTTTCAAAATTCAAAATATGTTGGTAATTTGATTATGGCTTGAATGGAAACATCTTCCCATCTTTTATTTTTCCATAAAATGACTCTGAAATCGGTGACGTTCTTCATAGCGTTATAATGTCATTAAGGTAATTTTCCTGGCAGACAAATTTGCTTACCAAGCAACAATATCACGCAAGGCTCGTTGGAAAATAAATGTTTTAGGCATGATAAGCATGATTGTTATTTGTCAAATAAACTAATATACCTTGCCAGGTCAGCTAATTTGGCCGTGAGTTGTAACAATGGCTTTGACTTTTACCAAATGAACCCATTTCATGTATGTTGGAAACAAGGACGGAATTAGGGCTATTAACAGTGCAGGAACTTGGGCTTGAACCCAGCACAAAACCAAGAATCACAATTATTACCAACCACACTTCTATTACCAACACAGTCAAACCTGCGTATAACAAACTACTTGGAAGAGTTTTTGTTACAACTAGAACTTTGTTATGAGCTACATACCAGCTGTATGTTGATCGCGTGATATGTTAATTTGGAGGTGCATTGTACTCTGTGTCTATGCTGAGGCAAGTAAAAGACCCTACCCATGGGGGTATATGTATATCATGGTGTGGACTCCGAGCCTTATCATCTCATCATTTTGTCTGCCTCTGGCCGCTGATCAAAATAACTGACTATGCTTCAATTCAGACCCAGTTGCATTCAGACATACACATTGTCATATTTTTAGGTACTAAATTATGATGACCACCCAAAATCCATGCGACTGCATAATATTATGAATAATTCTTAGAAAAAACTGAGAAAAACTGGTCTTGTATAACCAAGAGCCTCTTAAGTCCATACTAGCAGACCCTATACCATCGTGTAAGACCACATAAGGACCTTTTTGATCTAGTATAACAGCCAGAAACAGAACCGTTCAAGTGTATGATGAAAGTTCTATTTTTGTCCAACTTTCAGGCAGTCTCTTGGCCTAAAGTGGACCTGTATTGTTGTAAACAAGTAGGTCCTAGAACTTTGCAAGATAGAATGTCATTTCAAGATCAAGTGACCTTGTTTTAGAACAAAATGTGCGTGTCTCTGTACCAAACAAATATGTTGAAGCTGAGAGCCCATGAAAGCCCAGTAGAATTGTATTTGAAAAATAGAAATTATTGGTACATTTTTGCACAACTGTTCTGAGGAAAGTGACATTTAACAACAAAGATTAAAATATTTCATTATCTAACAAGCTTTAGCAAGCTAGACTACCACTCTGCTTAAATTTATAAGTAATTTTATACGGATAAGCATATTCAACAGATGAAGAGAACCCTGTGTCCTCGTGTAATTCGCTTGAAAGTAGTAAAGATTACAATTACAATACAGACAGTGTTTTTGCTCTATTTGGGTTTTGCTTGTTGCAACTAAGATAGTTGTCTTGCATGGCCTTGTATTGTCTTGTCTTGCTTGATCTTATCTTGTCTTTCCTTGCCTTGTCCCTTGCCTAGCCTTATCTTGTTTTATCTCTTGCCATGTATTGTCTTGTTTTGCTTTATCTTATCTTTCCATGCCATTGCCTTGCCCTGTCTTGCCTGACCTTTCCTTGTCTTGCCTTGTCTGGTCTTTTCTTATCTCATATCCTTGTCTTGCCTTTTTACTGCAGTTGAACTATTTTGTATTTGCTCTGGTAGTACTGCAAGACCACCTGGCAATATAAGACCCAAAGTTCCAACCTAAGTGACAGTATATATCCCCGTTTAACACTGTGTTTACCTCTGGGTGAGAAATATGACAGATGGAATTTTGGAGTAAGGGCGCCACTATTTCACTATTATTTCAGGCCAAGCTGAGAAACTGCAAGTGTACAGTTGCATTAAATCTTCCTAGCAGGTGGATCTGTATGAAATATGGATCATACAATATCCTAAGCCTCGAGATTAAAAGAAAATACTGAGAATATTTGCTAAACTTGGTGCTGTCTATATTCTAGAAGGGAGGGCAAACAGTAAAACAGAGAGATGTTTTAAAAGATAAACTTTTTTTGAGGCATCGTTAGCAATGTTTGCCTAAAACATAACATTGTAGAATACCAATACTGCTGGAGAAATTTGGTTTTATTTATTGACAGAGCCCCTAATGTACAATGAGGACCAAAATTTAACAATTTGATTTCATAAATAATAAAAGGTCTGGCATCAACAAAATAATGCATTTGACTCAAGTCTAAAATAATACAAAATTAGAATTAGATGTATTCTAAAAACTTTCTCTCACCTATCACACAGATATACTATGATAGGTGGATGTCATTTACATTATATTTTAGATTGTCTATGATGGGGCAAGTAAAAGTTCCCACTCATGGGTAAATGGGTAACGTGGTGTGCACTACAAGCCTTATCATCTCCTCATTAAGTCTTCCTCTGGCAGCTGAGTCATTAATTTCTATAATTTAAAGCTCAAGCAGTTTTAGTTTGTGATTTCAGGCACAATTTCCTTGAAATCACTTAATAACCCTGTGCATAGGAAGAGCTCACCTGCTCTAGCTCATTCCATTTTACTGACTTAAGACTGTAATTGATATAAGACTTAGAATTGACAGCGATCAGTCTTTCCTGAGACATATTACACATGCTTATTACTTCCATCTAATGAGCTAATGCATTTTGTTTGCATGGGGACATATTGGCAGAGTGGTTAATGCAATAAGCAGTAGGTCCAGTGCGGAGGGGTCAGCACAGAAGGAAAAAAGTAACATGCAATTTCCTGACTATTTAAGTTTAAAAATTGATGTAATTGATATAAGACTTAGAATTGATAACATCAATTTGGAATCTAAATCAGTCAGTCAGTCAGTCAGTCAGCCAGTCTATCAGCTATCTGTCCATCTATCCATCTAGCCATCTAATCCATCCATCTAATCCATTAATCTATCTATCTAATCTAATCTATCTAATCTATCTATCTAATCTAATATATCTAATCTATGTAATCTATCTGATTTAATCTACCTATCGACCTACCTATCTAATATATCTATCTATCTACCTATCCAGCTATCTATACAGTATTTTACTTCCATATGAAGACCATGCAGCAACATCAGAAGTGCCCAGTCAGAATTGCCAGGTTATATTGTATTTCATATGTCTATTTCAAATCCTTTTTTCTCATTTAATTGTGTTTAATCTTTGTTTCTCACCTGTGTGACACGCAATACTTGTTTAAAGTAAGACAAATATGAATACAAATATCTTTAAGATATTATACTGAACAAAGACAGATTGGCAGCACATAAGACCACTTTTAAACATTTCTTTTACCAGACACTTCATGATCTGACATTTTAATTTCAGACTTTGATTGCGTTTTCCTCTGAATGTTTGCATTTAACAGGTGTGATTTTGTCGAAGGTTTCAAAGAACACTTCTCTGAAGGTAAATGTGTCCTACAATATTCAAACATAGGAAATTTAAGATGCATTTCTGAAGATAAAAAGGAGTTCATGATCTCAATAATCATTTATCATAAAGTTTTTCATTTATCATTACGTCTGCCTCTGGCAGCTGTTCATATAAGCTGGCTAAGCTTCAGACCCAGTAGCGCGTCTAGCGACATTGAGACATTTTGCCATCAGAATACTTTATATCTAGCTGGTTAGGGGTCAATTAATCAGTAATGTATTTATAGTCCCATGAAAAAAATATTTTTTCCCAGTAATTTGTCACTAAATCTATCAGTGCCTGTAAAAACATGGTGATTCGTGTAGATACACATGATTTATAAATCAAAATGAACCTTCCTGACATTAGCATACAGCGACACAATAAAGGAGGATACAAGCTGTCATGAAGCACTTGATTAAAAGTCAAACTTCACAAAACAAAAACCAGGGAAAAAAAGAAACATGAAATATTGAGTGCCACACTGCTTTCACGTGACCCATTTGACTGTATAAAGAACTTTGAATTATTTGTAATGGTTGTCATTGCTATATTTTACTGGAAGAAGATCAAAGATGCCATAAATACTTGGATATTACAGGACAGGAAAATAATTAGTTTCACGAAAAGAGTTTGGAAAGGAACAAGACTTGCGCATTATCTTTCTTCGTGATAACACGAGAGGTATTTTCTAGGAAACCGGTGGATAATACAGATGAAATGCTTGTGACAGATGCCAAGAATTTTGCCAATTTCTATAATCCAAAAATTAGTTCTAAGAATTGTTTTGAATTTTGTACTACATGGATTTGTTTATTATAGAGATTAATTTCATAAGCTCAAATGTACCAGTTTTAAAAAAAGGAATTTCGGCAATTCTACTTCAGCTCAAATTTAGTGGCCTAGTGGTAAAGGCTGGTTTTCGAGCACTGATGAAGGTCCCAGATTTGATTCCCAACTTCAGGGACTCCTAGAAAGGTCTATCCAATCTGGGTGTCTTGCCTGTGACATTGAATTGCAGGTGCCTCGTATTTGGTGTCGATGCTGGGGCACGTAAAAGATGCCAAATAGTGTGGACTTCAGTCTTATCTCAGCATTTCATGTCTGTAGCTGGACATATCAGCTGACCGTACAATCATGCAGAAAATATATTCAAATATTCTAAGATATGTCTTCAACCTAGCCAAGCAAGCATGGCCCTCATTGCGTCCGAGGTCGCAGAATGAGGGCCATGTGCCATGCAGCATGCGGCAGTCTTTATATATTTTTGTGGGATTCTATGTGCACACGGTTATAAATAATGAGTGCACACACTATTACTAATCTTAACTTGCAGTTATTTTTCAACAACCAGCATTTTCATGCAGTGATTCAGTAATTTCAATACAACTTCTGCTTCTAAACAATTACGGGTATTATCACTGAATGAATTAGTTATTGCCGATAAAAACTTTATTACTTATTTTCAATGATTTGAAATGGTGATAGAAGGTACTGATGCGTGTATAGATATTTATTGTCCAAACTGAATATTTATCAGCCTGTTGCAAAATACCGCATAAAAATGACAGGTCTGCTGAGAGGCTATCTCAGACCTCACTGATGGAGTAAATGCAACACTGCTACATGGCGAATTGTGCAACGTGCGTTTTCCATGCGTTTATCCCTCTCATGGAAAACGCACGTGGCACATTTGGCCATGTACAATGGTGCAGACTCTTACTGCCTCATCATTACATCTGCCTGAGTAGCTCATAAAGTAAACTTTCACAGACCAGTTGTACTGGGATATTGTGAGAATATGCCATACGGCTTAAAGTCTTTATATCAACAGTCCTTGTCGAATACCATTACATGTACAATCCCCTCTCTTGAGATAAGTCAGAAGCTAATGGACTCCGACCTTCAAATCCTACAGCTCACCAGACATACACTTAAGGCTACGTGTATAAGACCTTTATGCTTATGTTGACCAGGCATAAACCCTGTCTGGAGTTTATTTAAATAAAAATATTTTTACCAGGAAAATTATTTCGAATTATTATACCTCTGCAATGTCTCATGAGTTGTGATTGGTTGAAACTAGGTCACATGACATTCCTAGAATGTACTAGTGCTTCGGGGGCACTATTCGTGAGAATAGTGACCAGCATCATGGCCAACGTCATGAGGAGCGTCGTTGATTCAAAACTTTGAGGTGGTTATGCATGAACGAGAGGCTGCAGAGATCAAAGTTAATCAGTCCCCCATAAAGAACCAGCGATAAGCTGTCACGAAGTGTTTTCACATAGAAAATAGACCAAATATTAGGTGAGATATGAATAGGAAAAGGCAGAGAAGCAGGTTCACGAGCATCATGGCAAACGTCATGAAGAAGGTGCCCGATTCACCTTTTAAGATGTATTTTACGTAAAAGAGTAGTTGTCAACTTGTTTTTGGATCAAAAATAGACCAAATATCTCTTGAGATAGAGAAAGGAAAAGCAGGTCACCAGATGCCGGCAAAAAGCAACAATGATTATGGATCCCGTGAATTGTGTTTTTGCCGATCACATCCACGCCATTTTTCGGCATACACCATGTAACACATTTACCCCTTGGTTTGGGCTTTTTACTTGTTCAGATACTGAGTGCAAGGTGTTGTATTCCTCATATTATCAATAAATACCAACAAATTGGTAAAGTCCATCAGCTTGCTTTTAATCCATGTCAAGCTCTACAATATCGCCCATGCGTCTCCACGCCACCTAGTGTATATACTAGAACTAAACATCATAACATCCCCTCTCTTTTAGCTGAGGTTTCTACTTTATAAAGTAATACTTGAAACCGAACTACATCTCTAAATAAAGAACATTACTTAGAAGGTTTACTGTGACTAGTATAATTTCAGCACCAAATACAAACAAATCTTATCAGTTACCAACTTCAGACTATATTGAAATATAGGAGACTTTATGCTCTAAGTTTTATCTGTTTATCTAAGTAACATATGAATAACCTATAATGCTATATTTTTCTAGTAATAACTAGTATAATCAGGTCAATACAATACATAACATCTCAGATCTTACAATGCCAATCAACATAAAAATGATACAAAGTGGTATCATGTGAAATAGTCAAAATGTCTTTAGATTGTCTCTATCAGTCTTCTGGGCTTCTTGATGTTTCTCACTCGTCTTTCTTCCACTGTGTCACTGAATGTCACTGTCTTTTTGCTTCTTCAGCTCTTGTATAATCAGCTTTCTTTTCTGACTCTGTTTCATTTGTCTGTCCATTAGGTCTTTTGTCAATAGTCATATACTTGTCCACACTTGGCTTGTCAGCATCCATCCTGTCAACATTGATTGTCTTGTTAATGGTCTGATCTTTCGGTGAGTCAATTGACAGTTTTTTAAGGAATTTTCTGTTACGTCGAAGTAATGCTCCTTCATGTGTACGAACCATGTATGATCTTGGCTCTTTGCACTTTTGGATCACTTTGGCTTTTCCCCATCTCAACGTGTGAGGACTCTGTAACCTGACAACTTGCCCAACACTTAGTTCTGGAAGATCTTTTGTTCCATGCTTGTCGTAATTAGACTTCTGCACTGCCTTCCTGTGCTCAAGTGCGTCAAAGATGCCGATATTTCTGCGACTCTGTGATGGTAATGTAGCATTTATGTTTCTTCCATACAACAGTTGATTTGGACTGGGTATTTTGCTATCCAAGGGGGTAATCCTTGCACATAGCATTGCCAGCTCTGGGTCAATGCCTGACTTGTTTGCTTTTCTCATAATCTGTTTGACAATCTGTACTTGTCTCTCGATGAGACCGTTGGACTGTGGGTTGTGAGGAGAAGACATTATATGCTTCATTCCCCACTCTTCACAAAATTTGCTGAACTCCCGACTGCTGTAGCAGGGCCCTCCATCACTATATTTCCGGAATACCGTGTTCACTGAATATGGTTTTTAGGACACCTATGACTGTTTTGCTAGTCTCTGAGTGCAATCTGCGAATGTACGGCATTTTGCAGGTTTGTCCGCCTAAGTCGAAGGGATCAGTGCCCAACTTTGTCCATGGGCTACTAGGTGTATCATGTGGAAGCAAACTCTCTTTTTGCTCCTTTCGTGAAAATTCTAAGCAAATGTCACACCTTTCAACCAAGTCTGTAATGTCTTTATCTATATTCTTCCAATAGACACATGTCCGTGCCAGTAACTTGGTTTTCTCAATCCCCATGTGGCTTGTGTGTAGGGTTCTCAGGATCTCGTCTGTCATTGCTTCCAGGGGTTTCTGATCCGACTCCACAATGAACAATGTGCCATATAGGAATGTGTGGAACCTTTCTATTCCGAAAACCACTGCAAGAAGTTTGCGTTCAATATTAGCGTATCTCTGCTCTGTATCTGTCAGGGCTTTTGATGTGAATGCAATTACATATTTGCGACACTTTTCGTCAACTTGAATCAAAAACGCTCCGAGGCCCTTACTAGAGGCATCCACCTGAACCTTTGTTTGTTTCTTCGTGTCAAAACAGTTCAGTGTAACAGCCTTGCAGATTTCATCCTTCAGTTTACAGAATACTTTCTCTTCCTCTGCATTCCATCTCCAACCGGAATCTTTCTTTGTGAGTTCCCTCAGTACGTAACTCTTTTCTGAGAGTTTAGGGATAAAGGGTGCCATGTACTGCACCATTCCTAGAAATTGCTGTAATTCTACAACACATGTTGGAGTGGGAAGGTCAGCTATTTCCTTGACCTTTCTGGCATCAGGTACAACACCTTGTTTCGAGTACGTCATTCCGAAGATATTCACCTTGTTTGCACGAATGTCACATTTGTCCTGGTTAAATACCAAACTACATTCTCGGGCTCTTAACATCAGTTCATGTAAATTCCTGTCTTGTTCCTTCACGTCTTTGCCAAAGTCTATTATGTCATCAGCAATGTTCATTGTTCTCTTGGAAAATGTCTTGTGCTACCTTGAGGCCAAATGGTAGCCTAAGAAAATGATATCTCCTGTTTGGGGCACTGAATGATGTGAGAGCTGCTGACTCGTCATCAAGGAGTATAGACCAGTATCCATTCTTAGCATCCAATTTGCTAAATACAGTTGCCCCTGCCAGCTTATGAGTGGTCTCCTCAATGATCGATGTCCTGTGGTATGTCCGCTTAATAGAATTGTTCAAATTTCTGGGGTCCAAGCATATCCTATTAGCTTTCCAGGATTCGGCTGAATGCTAAGGAGCTGAGCCATTCTGTGGATTGACTTGATCACACCGAGGTTTACCATGGAGTCCAATTGCTGCTGGATCTCTTCCTTCGAGTGTATTGGGTATTTCCTGGGCGGTTGTACTACCGGGTTAGCATCGGACTTGAGCTTAATGTGGCATGTTCCTGGAAACTTGCCGATTCCTTGGAATCTATCCGGGGAAAATCTTCATTAGCTCCCCAGTGTCTTTTATTGGCTCTGCGCTGTGAGAGATTCTAATCGTCACATCATTGATGATATTGACTGTGATAATGCCCATTTCTTGGCTTGTTTTCTTGCCCAATATAATGGGTCCTGGTGTGTCTCCAAAGAAGAATTCTGCTTCATGCCATTTGTTGCCCAAAGGGGTATAGCGTAGTTTCAATGCCACTAATCCATACTGCTTTATCTCGGTGCCATTGTATGCATCAAGGGGCACAAGTGGTTTTGCTTGCACAAAAGTACCTTGTATTGGCAATTTGTTGTTTTCCACACACTCAGGAAACATTTTGCGAAATGATCAATGAGCCTGCCATCCAGTTCTGCCTCCTTGAATTTGCACTTGAGTGCCATAGCACGACAACGTGTTTAAAATTCATCAATGGATTCATTTGGCTCCTGTTTACATTTTATTAGCTGTAGTCTATGAACTCGAAAATTTTCAGATGTACCGACTGACTGTCGCAACTGAGTCCAACCATTTATGGGTTCTTTCAGGTCTTCGTCACTGATCTGCCATGTTTTGGCCAGCTGTTCTCCCTTTTCCCCAGCTTGAAATACAATGTAATTGTGGTGTGACCTCTTTTTTTATGTCCTTAATTGTGAACCATCTCTCTAATCTTGACTTGAAGTCTTCCATGGCCACCTGATCATCGCCGGTGTCCCAACGTAACGTAGGGCACTTCACTCCGTCCGCCATTTCATTTCCACGTGGTTTTTACTGCTCTAATTCCGTGCTCTAATCCCGTGCGCTGCCACCATGTCATATTCCTCATATTATCAATAAATACCAACAAATTGATAAAGTCCATCAGCATGCTTTTAATCCATACAATATTGCCCATGCGTCTCCACGCCACCTAGTGTATATACTAGACTACGCATCATAACACAAGGTACGTCTAATGCGATAAACAGATCAACACCCAGTTGGGATACATAGTGTAACTCATGAAAAGTGACTGCATGGGCTTGGATTAGATTTTCAACTGAGCAATCTCCTCAATACTGGAAATTTCAGACGTGTGCTGTTTGAGTGTTGTAACTAAATGCTGTAGTAGTCTTCTGCTTCTTTTTTTCGAGTTTCTTTTTCTGTTTTTTTTTTATCTAAATTTGGGTAACCCTATGAGGGAAGCCTAAAGGAGGAAACCCAATCTCGCAACCTTCCAGAAAAAGAACATATTTATGTCTAACAGACGGGTCAGCCAGGTACCAGGAAATCGGGTTACCAGGGAGGCTGCCAAGTAGTCATCCAGACAGACAGGTAGTTAGATACACATTTGTCTTGTAATCAGTGTCTAAGCTGAGTCAAGTACAAGACCCCACCCAATGGGGTAAATGTGTAACATGGGTGGACTCCTCCTCTCTTACCTCAGCAATCACCCTCGATAGTGGCAAGAACTTGCCTTATACGGCTGCACTTTTATATCCATCCATCAATCTATCCATCTATCCATCCATCCATCCATCTACCCATCTATCTGTCCATCTATCTGTCCATCTATCCATCCATCTATCCATCTATCTATCCATCTATATATCTATCTATCCATCTATATATCTATCTATATATCTATCTATCTATCTATCTATCTAGGCGGTCAACAATACCAATCAATGCCGTATATTATGTTCAGTCAACTGATTTTAACTGAGGCAACATGAAAAAAATAGTAGGTAGATTGTCAACTATGATTATATAATTATGCATATATAGTATTTATATGCAGTTACAAATTTTGGCTTAAATCATAGACGAATAATATAATAATATAATATTAAGAACTTGAAAAGAATACTGAATTCAGAGGTTAACAACCCTTTAAGTCAAGTGAGGCTGGCAAGCAAAGTTTTGCAACTAAAGTTAGTTTGGTGGGCCAATTACGTGACAGTGAACAAAAGATCTTAATCCATTGTTGAGTGCTGTTTAGAAAAGGCTATTCTCAGGAGCCAGTAGTTGCACACACGTGAATCACTACACTTAATTTATTCAGGACTGTGACCTTTTCGAAACAAACTTAATTGATAAGTAATTAGGGAAAAGTATCCTGATATGATGTTATTACAATTAAATATATATAAAAAGTAACTTCTGATAAGTTATTGATAAAATGCTATTTAAACTGGAATCCCTTCCTGTAATGAACAAGCATATCTCAACATTAAGATATATATATGCTAACTTTATTCACATTGCAATTTACCTAACAATTAAGAAAACCTCACTATAAAACTATCTCATTAGAAGAGTACTTCACTATTGGGACTACCTCATCATAACGAACGCTCCATAAATAACTTCAAGACTGCCTCAAAGTAAGACCATCTAATCATTAAGACCACTTCATTATTAAACACCACATTATTAAACACCACATTATTATTACTGAGACCACCTCACTATTAATACCACTTTACTATTATGGATACCTCTAATAAAGACCAACTTACCAATATGAACATTACACCTTATTAGTAAGACCATCTCAAATTTTCAAATGACTTTTACAAAAGAATGTATTTATGGTGATGTGGGATTGTTTTTTTTATCAAATTTATGACAGGCAATAATTTCAAAAACATGCTTAATGACATTGTCTTCAGGTTTTATTATCATATAAAGAAAATATCTATCTCTTTGCTCAGAATTTTGTATTGATTACTTTTTATGGCAAATGAGATTGGCTATAAAATGAAATAGAACTGATTGGATCTCAAAATAGCAAAATCCAGGCTCAAATGTTATTGCAATTTATGATAAAAGTTATTCATCTGTGATCTTTTTAAAGAAAGTATCATCATAGACATTTGAAATTTGCTATCTTGTGTGAACTATTAAAAACAGCCCGACAAATTGAAACTAGACAAAGATGTCTTAGCTGGCTACTCAAAACCGGATCTAAAAGTACATATTTATGATATATTAGATTAATTTCTTACATTTCCCAAGGTTTATATTTATCTGGTGATAGATGTAAGCCAATTATTAGCCATAGAAGTGGACAGAAGCAGCTGGCTTTAGCATGTTTAGACCACAGCCAGGTACAAGTCGCTACAGACAGCTAGAGTCTACCGTATTTTATGAAACTAACTGTATTTGCTTTGAAGAATTACTGAAATATCATATGCATACAGGCAAGTGATTATATCAAAACGGGCAAAAGTATATGAACTCTATCATAGAATACAAATATAAATACATTTCAAGGCATTTGCCATCCAATGATCCCAACTTTGTTTGTAACTTTCTGTTTCCAGACTGTAAAGAAAATAGTCTGCATAGAGTAGATAAGTGACAATGTATATAGAGACAATATAACATCAAAAATAGCTCTGTATTCATTCGTATATTCGGTTTTTTGCCTGATCTAGCAAGAGCAAAATATATGAAGTTTTGATTGCATTTATAACTCTTTTGATTCTTAATTCACAGTTTTTTTGTTTTGTTTTTTATTATCAAGAATATGTGATTCAGAATGCCTAGAGAAACGAGAACTATATTTTATCAATGCTACGGTGTCTTAAGTTTAGTAATTATAGTCAGCTTATATGACCAGCTGCTATGGAGGCGTTTTCCATGCGTTTGATTATATTTAGGCGAAAACCATGCATTTTCCATTCGTTTATCCTTCACATGAAAACGCACATGGCACATTTGGCCATGTACATGTAAAGCATTGACATGCTCGCAACTCTTGCAGTGTAGTTAATAACTTGACCAGCATATGAGATGATGTCACATCAAATCATAGTTGTAACCAAAACTGGCATTAAGTTAAGAACAACATCGACCCTTGGAGTCTCAGGGACTCATAAAAAAAACTCATATTTTGTGTAGTATTGTCCTGTTATGTGAGCTATTTATTCGTAATGTTACTAAGGCTGCAAATGATAAGGTAATACAGTGTGGTAATGTGTCTCTAAACGTGGGTGGGTGGATTAGGGCTTTAGGTAAAGTATTTCTGCACCTGTTGCACCTAATTAGGACAGGCAGAGACCATGGCAATGATATGAAACAGCCATCCAACTTACAGTTAGTTTCATAAAATATTGTTGCCTCTAGAGAGCTATAGCAACATATTCCTGGCTGTAGCTATAACTGGCTGTAGCCAGCTGCTTCTGTCTACTTCTAGCTAATAGTCGGCTCCACTGAAAAAAATATACCCTTAAATGTAAGAAATTCATCTGATATAGTTATATAACCAGACAGTTCTGTTTAATGGCAGGTAGCATCATAAAGCAGAAGTTGTCTAGCTTTGTCTCGGTTCAATTTGATGGGTCGTTTTTAATGAAACTAACTGTAGCCTTGACTGAGAATTGAATCTTGGACCAGTGGTTGGAAGCCCAGTATGCTACTACTGTGCTAGGCCCTCACCCGGTCTGTAACCTTGGAGACATTGAAAATAAAACATTTTTGCAGCAAAATTGTGTATCATCAAAAGCCCTTCATTCTTCAGATATACACTTTGCAACTGCAGCTAAGGATCACAGGTTAGGTTAGATGAGACAAGGCAAGTAAAGACAAGACTTTGAAGAAAATACAAGACACAACAGACAAGACTTTATGGGAAAAGAATGGTACAATGCACACAGTTATTGCAGTAGACTACGCAAGTAATTCTGTTAATGCTCTCTTTGCTTGCCTGAGATTAGACAAACAAGACACATGACCTTTTTGACGAGAAAAAAATTGTTAGCTCAAGGTTAAGCCAATGTTAGCTCTGCTCAAATGTAATAAAGTCATAGCACAACAAAGAAGTTGCTTTCAGAGTATAGCTGAGACTGACTTCACTAGAGCCATACTGCACTAGTTTTTATATTAGTTTTTGAGTAGGTGAAAATAATGTATGAAGGAGACTAACTAATGACGGAAACTAAGTATTACACATGCACTCATTCTATCAAAGGTTCACTGAATTTACCCAAGGCACAAGTCTACATTGATATTAAAAATGTTGAATACATTGCAACTATGAGTCCATGACATAATAATAAGCCCAAAATCAATGTTACACTATGGAGTCTTTTTATGCTATTGTCTCCTGGGATTGCTTCAAAGACTTGTTGACTTTAGATAAGTCAAGGCATTTGCTTAAGATCCCAGGTCCGATCCCCGGCCCGATCCCCGGCCCGATCCCCGGCCTGGTCACTCTTTATGAGCTGTATCTAAGCTGGATGTTGTTCGGATGAGACATTAAATTGGCGGTCCCTTGTACTTGGTGTCTATGCTGAAGCAAGTAAAAGACCCTATCGATGGGGTATATTAGAGGGCAATACTTACCATATCTATCAATCTATCTCTATATCTATCTATCTCTATACCTATCTATCTATCTATCTCTATATCTATCTATCTCTATATCTAGCTATCTATCTATCTCTATATCTATCTATCTCTATATCTATCTATCTATCTATCTCTATATCTATCTATCTCTATATCTAGCTATCTATCTATCTCTATATCTATCTATCTCTATATCTATCTATCTATCTATCTCTATATCTATCTATCTCTATATCTATCTATCTATCTATCTCTATATCTATCTCTATATATCTATCTATCTCTTTCTTTTGAAATTTGGCTATAGAGGTAACTTAATATTCAACATCATCCAAAGCTGCATGCAAAGTTTTGATTGCTTTATGCAAAAAAGACATTTACTTTTGGGTATTCATCCTAGAATCATTTCTTTTGTAGAGGTATTTGGAAAGTTGGCAAAGTATGTGGGGAAATATGACCTTGTGGTAGAATATGTTGTGCAGTAGTAATAAGTTGCACATAATGATAGACAATGTCATCTACGAAAGAGTTTTAGGGAAAGCTATATAATTCTGCCTATGCTTAGACTGGCCTTATAGTAATACCATGTGGTTTAGCTTTAACCAGAAAAACAGCTATTTCTAATTTCTGCCAGTGTATGCTATTTTACAGCCATCATGTATGTAATCCATCAGAAGTTAAGTGATATTTACATCATGCTGGTGTTTTGCCATGCGTCTTACCTTTGTATACTCACTATCTCCTTTTTAGCAGCTGACTATGACTTACTTAACATAGACAGAACATTGATTCCCCCTTAGTATTCCTTGCCTCAAGGGAAAAGGACCATTTAGGCCAGAATCTCTTCCCGAGGATCTCTGCTGAGCAGGCAGAATTGGTGTCATTCGTCTGACATGATAAAACCCCAAGTGGTGCAACAATGCAAGCTGCACTTGTTCCTTACCTCACGAACAACATGCAAAAATGAAGGAAATAATCTAGAATGGTTCAGCTTGAGAATCTTGATGTTTTGGTTTAACTGTTGTCCTTTCTTTACATTCTCAGCAATGTCGCACTTCTGTCATTCCTGTTGACCTCCTTGTCACATCTTGGTTGTCACTCTTTTCAGATGTCAATCTTTTGACAATCTACTCAAACATGATGACTATATAATATGGGATGTCTACATTTTCGGCAAGGCCTTGCTGACTTGCTTTTTCTAGTCATCAAATGAGCAAGAGTGACGCCGATTGATTGCTTTCCAGCGATCGTCATTACTCTGCATCGTCACTCGGCTATGTGTGATAGTGGCTTAAGGGTGATTGTGTATGTACTAGGTAATGGAGGTACTAATGAAAATTGATATAGAGAGATTGGAATTGGTATTTGTGAGGTATTTCATTAATTATTTGCTGGAAAGATGTTTACGTAAAACCTAAGCAGTTTTCTATTGCATCTTATGGATAAATAGTACCAGAAAACAATCATAAAGCCTTTGGTAAATATTTGAATTATTTGTTAAGGTAATAAAATATATATTCTAGATAAAAAAATCCAGGAAACTGCATGTCATAATGTAGTTAAATAAAAGGAATCACAGATGACCTTAACCATTATGGAAAAGATACCCACTTGTCAGCAGTCGATCACTTGGTCAATGTCACAAATCCACGACAAATTCACAAGGCAAGAAGAAGGGCAGAATTAATGTAAACATACATGCATCTGAGCAACGCAAGGATTGAAGAGCCGATATACTTCATATACTGACCACAAACATGCATAAAACTCGTTTCCTATTATTTCAAACCCCCGCCTCCAATAAAAAGTGCACAGCAGTAGCAGATCCAAGGAAGGGGGGGGGGGGTTTAGGGGGCTAGAGAAAATGTTAATTAAAATATTCAGTGGTCCCTGCAATATATTTTAATTTGTCAACCCCGTCCCTGAAATTTTTTCTAGATCTGCCCCCTGTAAAGAAAACACTGAACCCCAAGTATACAAGTAGCCTCTACACTTCAATCAAATCCTGAAAAAGTAATTGATATGCTGAACAGATCTTTCCAGTAGTGTTGTCTTTGATGCTTAGTTTAACGCACCTCTTATTGGTCATTATGTTCACTTCAGCTGGTGTGGAGCTTTCCCTGGCCATGCTGGTTCTTATTCAGATCTTACAACTTGCTTAACTAGATTAAAGTCACTTAACTAGGAGCCCTAAGGGAACTTCATGCAAACCTTACAGACAAATTGGAGTAGCTTTTACGGAAAGGAGACACCAATATACCAATATTGTTTGTGGCAATGCTGACAGCTATTATATTGATTGAAAACTGATTGCACACGGTGCGAGCATCGCTAGTTGTTATATTACGTCCAGAATTTCCCTAACCTGAAAAACTATTATTATTCCTCCAAGTACACAAATGTGGTGTAACATTAAGGATGATTATGAATGTACTGGATAATCAATGATAATGGAGGTATAAATATAATTGATACAGACATTGGGATGCTAAAGGGGTATATTGATTTTTTCAGTGTTTGAGTATGGAGTAAGATTGTGAGAAAGGCTCAAGCTCCAATAGGTCTGCTAAAGGGGTTTAGCACTTGTAGTTATTAAGTTTAAGTCACAGGCTATAGTAGTATAGCAGACCACCAATTTTCACCTTGCCTATGTAGTTCACACTAGCATCATCAAGCCTGTTATCTTCTGTATGCAAGGCTGTTTTTTTACCATGAAAATTTTGATAATTTTTCATGTAATGAAGATCTTATGAGCTTAATGGGGAGTCACTTAAAAGTAAATGAAACTCTCATAGCCTTAAATATTTGGACAAAAAAGTGTACTAGGAGATTGCCATCAGTTTACTACCTAAATTCTGTGCCAATTACCACTGACTGCTGCGAGTTCCATTGTCACATTGTGTGACAAAATTCGATTAAAGTGAAACTTAGCACATTAGCACCGAGGGTAGGGCATATGAGGAGGCCTAATTGCTATATGGCAATTTTTGCTTTAGTTAGTCGCCGTCAATCCTTCATGGTTCATAACAGTAATGGTGTGGATGAAAAACAACAGTTTATTCATTCTAATTTGATCAAAACATGTGAAGTGGCAGCTTCTGTAACAATGATGACCAATCAGTGGCATAAAACAGGGGGAATTACCTATGAGTACATAGTTAACTGCACTTGTTGTTAAATGTCAAGGTTAAATATGCAAAATAACAAAAGGTTCAATTCCATTGCACAAAACATGTCATATCCACTTTTTCTGAACTTTAGTCAGCTTATAGGATAGGAGCAGCTGCAAGAAGCAGATGTAATGATGAGATGATAAGACTTGGCATCCACACTATGTTACACATACATACATCTTTTACTTGCCTGTTTCATTTGATCGGGATGTAGCTCATGAGGAGTGCCCAGGCTGTGAAACAAACCTGGGACCTTTAACAGAGCAGGCCAATGTGGAAATTGGCAGATTGCTAAACCATTAGACTACCTAGCCGCTTATGTATATTTCTCAAGAATTTTAAATGAATTATGTAGTTGGCTTACTTCCAACTGTTTGAATTGTGATTTATGACTAACTTCCTCTTGAAATCAGCTCACTTGAAACTCTCTCTCTCTTTTGAATATTGTTCAATTAGCACCAAGCTGTGACACGCAAGTTTTGAATTTCAAGCAATAACTCACAATTTGTTTATTTTTAAAGTATTGGTTCCAAAAGCTGTTCAAAAGTTGTCTGAAATCACTGCCTGCAGGGCCAGCCAACATGTGAAACTGCTTTAAACAGAGCTTTTAATGAATTTATTTTTTAAAGTCTCACTATTTTGTGAACTGTATTCCCACTCGTCAACTTTTGACTGTCTAGAGCTAGGTTCAACTACCTGAAGCTATAACAAGCCAAATGAAGCCTTGCCTAGCTGGAGACACCTATTATTCAGCTCAAGTGATATCTCACATTAGCATAAACACTGTTAGTAACTACTTAATTATAAATTTGACTGGCTTTATAACTTAAACACATGCCTTGCAATTTATATACCTGCTATGCTGAGTAGAGGTGCCCCTGTGTAGTATTATCAATGTAAGCTAAACGCCCATCGTGAGTTCATGTGCAAACTTCAAATACAAAAAAATCACATAAAACTACAGAATTAGCTGCAGACATCAAACATAGACTGCGGCTTTGCAACATAGACAGTAGCCATGCAACATACACTGTAACCATCCGACATCAACTGCAGCCATCCAACACAAATTCCACCAGTTGCTGTGTTTTTGGACGTATACCTATCAACCCAGGGTCTCAAGTGTTTGCAGTTGCCAGTATTTTCATCTAATATGTCAGTCAAGTCATCACTTGGGACAACGAAAAAATAACATTCTACTAAACACTGGAGTGTTCTTGTCTCTGGAGAGTTTGACAAGATCACAAAGGTCCTTATACGATGCAAGAGGGTCGTCTGCAGGCCCTAGAGAGTTCTCAGTAACTAGGAGCTGGTTTCCTATGATCCCAAGACATGGTAATTATCAATATAACCACAAGAAAAGTATTGGAATGATATTTAACAATTGATCAATACCAATTTTAAGACTTGTACACTAAAAATCGCCTAAAGGACACTGAAAGTCAAAGTTGAAAAAAATGTCAAAATTCAAAATGTCACGGACTTGTTACAGATCTGTGTTTAGAAAGACTGACCAAAACAGGTGTAGATATGTAATATACTAGCCGCCTACTATGACATCAATTTCTATTCTAAGCAGACTGTTCACATCTGTGAATTACTTATACAAAGTCTGTAAGACTAATCCATTGAACTTTCATACATTCTACACAAAACCCAAGTCCATACTTGGCTCAAAGCAATGTCTCAAATCTAACCTGCTATAAGTGGTTTGAGTAAAATGTTGTCATAATTTGTTATATGATTATTGAATTACTAACATGAATTAAATCGGACTTACTTAACATGAACTTGTTGATATTAACAACAATATCTTGTTTCCGGACATTTTCAGTTTGGCAGATATGGAATGTTTTATTTCAAGTAACATATATAGCAAAAAGGCAATTAAATGAATCTCAGGTATGAACAATAATGTTATTGCCCTTTGTGTACTTAAAGTGTTTTAGTTAATAAGGTGAGAAATGAAGTGGGTGTATGGAATAAGGTCCACAAATGTTAATAAGCAACAGTGATGAGTCTCGTTATAGAAGTGAAGTACAAGACTGGTGTAAAAAGAACAACTTATGTTTAAATGCTGACAAAACCAAAGAGATGATAATTGACTTCAGAGGAGAAAAATGTGATATTAGCCCTGTACAAATAGATGGAAAGTGTAGAAATTGTAGATTGTTTTAAATACTTGGGCACTCACTTAACTGAAACCCTCAAATGGGATATTCAAATTCCTACCAATCTCAAGAAAGCTCAGAAATGACTGTATTTACTTAGATAACTGAGGTCTTTGCACATTAATGACGTCACCATGACAAAAGTTTACAGCTCTGTCATTGAATCTTGCTTAACTTGTTTCATGCTTATTTGATACAAAGCCGCACCTAAAAAAGAGACTAGTAAACTGACATGGGTGGTCAAAGCGGCATCCTACATCATTGGTAGAGAAATGTCAGGGTTGAATGAATTATACCACAAGCGAATGCATGTACGAGTTAAGAAAAAGTACCACCCAATCAATGACTATTTTGATCTAATGCCTTCTGGAAAGAAACTCTGATCGATATCAACAAATAGGATGCTATATATAGCTTTGTCCCAACAGCAGTGCGCACTTATAATACACAGTGGAACAGTCTAATACTTTATGATTTTTATTCTTAAACATTGCTTTATTTACATTGTATGGGTTGACAAAATTATTTCCTTGTGTTATCACTTGGCTGAATAAACTATTATCTTATCTTATAACAAAATTAATGGAAAGTCAGTAAATATAATATATATTTTAATGTCCATTCCAATCATGATATCATTAGTCTCTTATATATAGAATAATGCACAATTTCCTGTCTACTATCAAATATCACTTGGTGTCTACATTATTGACAAATACAGTCGATTCTTAACCGATTTATTCCCTGTGAAATAGAATATTGCGAAAATATCTGTTGAACTTATTTGAATTACTGATTTGCAAAATTTAAACAGTATTCATAGGATACCTTAAAAGCTGCCTTAAGTGTCATTTATTAATTAAGACAGATTTAAGGGATGGATTTTAAGGTTAGATTTAAAAGCCACATGTTTAGTCTCATTTGCACCGTGATTAAACAGAGTCAATAAGTTTAAGCTGGAGTTATATTGTTAAAATGTTGACATTTAAGGTATTTTGTTTCTATTAGGAGATCAATGTGACTAATGAAATGTTTATTGCACGAAGGTGTCACTTTGGTATTCGATTGTACTTTCTGACACAGTTTTTCATTGTTAAGCTTCTTCTTGTTTATATTCCAGAGAAATTGGCGCAGTCCTTCAATGTCAATGTCTGAATTCTACTGGGTCTGACGCTAAGTCAACTTATATGACCAGCTGCCAGAGGCAGATGTAATGATGATATTCACTGTAACAAATTTAGCCCAAGGTAGGTCATGTACTTGCTTCAGCAAAGACACCAGCACTAGGCACCTCCAAGGTAATTTCTCATGTGATTGACATCCAGCTGAGATGTAGCACATGAAAAGTGCCTACTCTTCATTGGTGCGCCTTCTCTTGAAGTGACTCATACTAGCAACATAAGTATTCTATCCAAACATAATCACATAAGTGACATGATACTTCACTTCATGTTTAACCATTTGCTGCACATAGTAATACAAGAGGAATCCTTTCACCGACATTTATACCAGTGCAGCTGCCTTTCGACCATCATTTTCAGCCCTACTAATAGTACATCGGATACAAATTCTTTATGGGTATCTCAGTACAGTGGAGTCGAATAAAAGATTTATCCAGTTAAATATGGCTGGATTTGGCTCATTGTAGCTTTAGGTATTCTTTTTTTTCTAGCTCTGATTGGCTAATGTTGAGCATAACTTATGATTTCACTGTGTGAGTTAGCCGTTGTAAATGAAGGTTTCTTATAGTCGGTGTCCATGCTGGGGCAAGTAAAAGACCTCATCTATGGGATAACTATTTAACATGGTGTAGATCCAACCTTATCATCTCATCATTATGTCTGTCTCTAGCAGCCGATTATATAAGATGGCTAAGCTTCAGACACAGTACCCTGATGTGTGTGTGTGTGTGATTAGGGCTTTATGTCCTGTATTTCTGCAACTGTTGGGCTAATTAGGACAGGCAGAGACCATGGCAATGAGACGAAGGAGGAAACAGCCATCCAACTTAAACTCGACCAGGAATCGAACCCGGACCCAGCGGTTGGAAGCCTAGAGCGCTACCTCTGAGCTAGGCCAGGCCCTCATAGTACCCTGGTAACATGCTACATAGGCCCGATGTTGGACTGATGTGGGTCTGACATCGCCCACATGGGGCCGATGTTAATTTAATGTCAAATGCTATCTGGGTAGCATCGAGACAGTGACATCCAACCCACTTGGATATTTATACTGATTATGTGTTTAACCTAATGAGTGTTTATAATATTAAGTGTTCATAAATTGGTCGTTAAACAAAATAATGAAGAAAAATATTTCCATTAAACCATATTTTGCCCAATTTAAGAGATTCCCTTAGCCTACTTGCCCTAGTAAATCATCTATAAATGGTGTTTTTTCCCTTTTCCAGCAAAGAATCCAACCCCCCACCATGATCCAAACCCATTCAGACATTTTGGCTAAAGCTGCCCCATTCATCATTTTGATGGGGACATCAATTTTGGTTGTGGCACTTTCATATCAGAAGAAATGCAGCAAAAACCAACAAAGATGTCAAGTGCATTGTGATCTTTTCCAGAGATATTAATCTCTATGGATAAAGTGTCTGTAATTTTTTCGTAAAACCAGCATTATATCTTGTGTCATAACTTTCCATGTAATTCTGAAAATGTGTATTTACTGAATTATAATAAACATCAAAGAAAAAAGTGAGTACTGTCCTTTACTGATCATTATTAACTTGTATAACATGTTATACTGATTTTGGCTACTTTTTAATTATATTTCTCTGTCTGAGGCAATCATGCATCTGAATGTTATAACAAATTATCACTAAAAATAAATAAAAACACTAAAATTGCAGAATTTACAATCTTTAAAAGTGACAGGCTTTGCACATATCAGAAAATAGAGACTTAAATTAAAAAAAACTAAAAAAACCATTGAAACGTGTGCTAAATATACCACATTATGGAAATAACGAGAAAGAAACTAAAATTTTGATAAAAGTTTGTGAATAAGATAGCACATAATATAAAAATAAGGCAAAAGCTGTAATGAAGTTATCAATATAGCACAAATTGAAAACAACAAGAAATTACCAGATATTCATATTGTTACTAGTTATAGCCACACATAAAGCGAGAAAGAAACTGGAAACAAAGCGTTGAAGTAACTGGAAACAGCGTTAAGTAGCTAGCTTTGACAGCAGATAGAACTAACAGATCAATGAATAAATATAATTTCAATTCAGTTTATTGTTGAAATCAAACCCAACTATGTCAATCTTCTAATGCTACTGGGTCTAAAGCTGAGTCAGTTTATATGACCAGTTTCAGCAGACGTAATGATGATTATGATAAGGCTGCTTGGTGTCCACACCATGTTACACATTTAATACAACATTGCGGAGACAGAAAATAGAGGTAAGAAAGGTCAGGCAAGAATTAACGTAGATTAGCCAGTCCCTTGTGAATATACTTGTTCATTATTAATCTAATTGTGCACTTCAAAAGTTGCATGTCTGGTCTTGTCTGTAATTGTCATCTGTCAGAGTTTAGAAACTGGTTGCCTTGTGGAAATTAGGTAGCTGCTACAGAAACACGGCTAGTTACGTGTAGGACCAGCAGAAAGGATCACACTAAAGTTATTTGCCAGAGATCTTAAATAAAGAGGAATGTCATGGCTGCTGCATCCAATGGTGGTTGCAGCGAATACACTTATATCACCATTTAATTTGATAATATCAAATATCACTGACAAATATCACGGTCAGTTATATTGTCAGTAAATAATACAGAAAACGAAAACGAGGCACAGACGAACGTCATGAATGACATTAGCGTCAACACTTTGTGGTACATTTTATTAAACAGCACTTTCAGTTTTCGTCTGATTTTCAAAATTCAAAATATGTTGGTAATTTGATTATGGCTTGAATGGAAACATCTTCCCATCTTTTATTTTTCCATAAAATGACTCTGAAATCGGTGACGTTCTTCATAGCGTTATAATGTCATTAAGGTAATTTTCCTGGCAGACAAATTTGCTTACCAAGCAACAATATCACGCAAGGCTCGTTGGAAAATAAATGTTTTAGGCATGATAAGCATGATTGTTATTTGTCAAATAAACTAATATACCTTGCCAGGTCAGCTAATTTGGCCGTGAGTTGTAACAATGGCTTTGACTTTTACCAAATGAACCCATTTCATGTATGTTGGAAACAAGGACGGAATTAGGGCTATTAACAGTGCAGGAACTTGGGCTTGAACCCAGCACAAAACCAAGAATCACAATTATTACCAACCACACTTCTATTACCAACACAGTCAAACCTGCGTATAACAAACTACTTGGAAGAGTTTTTGTTACAACTAGAACTTTGTTATGAGCTACATACCAGCTGTATGTTGATCGCGTGATATGTTAATTTGGAGGTGCATTGTACTCTGTGTCTATGCTGAGGCAAGTAAAAGACCCTACCCATGGGGGTATATGTATATCATGGTGTGGACTCCGAGCCTTATCATCTCATCATTTTGTCTGCCTCTGGCCGCTGATCAAAATAACTGACTATGCTTCAATTCAGACCCAGTTGCATTCAGACATACACATTGTCATATTTTTAGGTACTAAATTATGATGACCACCCAAAATCCATGCGACTGCATAATATTATGAATAATTCTTAGAAAAAACTGAGAAAAACTGGTCTTGTATAACCAAGAGCCTCTTAAGTCCATACTAGCAGACCCTATACCATCGTGTAAGACCACATAAGGACCTTTTTGATCTAGTATAACAGCCAGAAACAGAACCGTTCAAGTGTATGATGAAAGTTCTATTTTTGTCCAACTTTCAGGCAGTCTCTTGGCCTAAAGTGGACCTGTATTGTTGTAAACAAGTAGGTCCTAGAACTTTGCAAGATAGAATGTCATTTCAAGATCAAGTGACCTTGTTTTAGAACAAAATGTGCGTGTCTCTGTACCAAACAAATATGTTGAAGCTGAGAGCCCATGAAAGCCCAGTAGAATTGTATTTAAAAAATAGAAATTATTGGTACATTTTTGCACAACTGTTCTGAGGAAAGTGACATTTAACAACAAAGATTAAAATATTTCATTATCTAACAAGCTTTAGCAAGCTAGACTACCACTCTGCTTAAATTTATAAGTAATTTTATACGGATAAGCATATTCAACAGATGAAGAGAACCCTGTGTCCTCGTGTAATTCGCTTGAAAGTAGTAAAGATTACAATTACAATACAGACAGTGTTTTTGCTCTATTTGGGTTTTGCTTGTTGCAACTAAGATAGTTGTCTTGCCTGGCCTTGTATTGTCTTGTCTTGCTTGATCTTATCTTGTCTTTCCTTGCCTTGTCCCTTGCCTAGCCTTATCTTGTTTTATCTCTTGCCATGTATTGTCTTGTTTTGCTTTATCTTATCTTTCCATGCCATTGCCTTGCCCTGTCTTGCCTGACCTTTCCTTGTCTTGCCTTGTCTGGTCTTTTCTTATCTCATATCCTTGTCTTGCCTTTTTACTGCAGTTGAACTATTTTGTATTTGCTCTGGTAGTACTGCAAGACCACCTGGCAATATAAGACCCAAAGTTCCAACCTAAGTGACAGTATATATCCCCGTTTAACACTGTGTTTACCTCTGGGTGAGAAATATGACAGATGGAATTTTGGAGTAAGGGCGCCACTATTTCACTATTATTTCAGGCCAAGCTGAGAAACTGCAAGTGTACAGTTGCATTAAATCTTCCTAGCAGGTGGATCTGTATGAAATATGGATCATACAATATCCTAAGCCTCGAGATTAAAAGAAAATACTGAGAATATTTGCTAAACTTGGTGCTGTCTATATTCTAGAAGGGAGGGCAAACAGTAAAACAGAGAGATGTTTTAAAAGATAAACTTTTTTTGAGGCATCGTTAGCAATGTTTGCCTAAAACATAACATTGTAGAATACCAATACTGCTGGAGAAATTTGGTTTTATTTATTGACAGAGCCCCTAATGTACAATGAGGACCAAAATTTAACAATTTGATTTCATAAATAATAAAAGGTCTGGCATCAACAAAATAATGCATTTGACTCAAGTCTAAAATAATACAAAATTAGAATTAGATGTATTCTAAAAACTTTCTCTCACCTATCACACAGATATACTATGATAGGTGGATGTCATTTACATTATATTTTAGATTGTCTATGATGGGGCAAGTAAAAGTTCCCACTCATGGGTAAATGGGTAACGTGGTGTGCACTACAAGCCTTATCATCTCCTCATTAAGTCTTCCTCTGGCAGCTGAGTCATTAATTTCTATAATTTAAAGCTCAAGCAGTTTTAGTTTGTGATTTCAGGCACAATTTCCTTGAAATCACTTAATAACCCTGTGCATAGGAAGAGCTCACCTGCTCTAGCTCATTCCATTTTACTGACTTAAGACTGTAATTGATATAAGACTTAGAATTGACAGCGATCAGTCTTTCCTGAGACATATTACACATGCTTATTACTTCCATCTAATGAGCTAATGCATTTTGTTTGCATGGGGACATATTGGCAGAGTGGTTAATGCAATAAGCAGTAGGTCCAGTGCGGAGGGGTCAGCACAGAAGGAAAAAAGTAACATGCAATTTCCTGACTATTTAAGTTTAAAAATTGATGTAATTGATATAAGACTTAGAATTGATAACATCAATTTGGAATCTAAATCAGTCAGTCAGTCAGTCAGTCAGCCAGTCTATCAGCTATCTGTCCATCTATCCATCTAGCCATCTAATCCATCCATCTAATCCATTAATCTATCTATCTAATCTAATCTATCTAATCTATCTATCTAATCTAATATATCTAATCTATGTAATCTATCTGATTTAATCTACCTATCGACCTACCTATCTAATATATCTATCTATCTACCTATCCAGCTATCTATACAGTATTTTACTTCCATATGAAGACCATGCAGCAACATCAGAAGTGCCTAGTCAGAATTGCCAGGTTATATTGTATTTCATATGTCTATTTCAAATCCTTTTTTCTCATTTAATTGTGTTTAATCTTTGTTTCTCACCTGTGTGACACGCAATACTTGTTTAAAGTAAGACAAATATGAATACAAATATCTTTAAGATATTATACTGAACAAAGACAGATTGGCAGCACATAAGACCACTTTTAAACATTTCTTTTACCAGACACTTCATGATCTGACATTTTAATTTCAGACTTTGATTGCGTTTTCCTCTGAATGTTTGCATTTAACAGGTGTGATTTTGTCGAAGGTTTCAAAGAACACTTCTCTGAAGGTAAATGTGTCCTACAATATTCAAACATAGGAAATTTAAGATGCATTTCTGAAGATAAAAAGGAGTTCATGATCTCAATAATCATTTATCATAAAGTTTTTCATTTATCATTACGTCTGCCTCTGGCAGCTGTTCATATAAGCTGGCTAAGCTTCAGACCCAGTAGCGCGTCTAGCGACATTGAGACATTTTGCCATCAGAATACTTTATATCTAGCTGGTTAGGGGTCAATTAATCAGTAATGTATTTATAGTCCCATGAAAAAAATATTTTTTCCCAGTAATTTGTCACTAAATCTATCAGTGCCTGTAAAAACATGGTGATTCGTGTAGATACACATGATTTATAAATCAAAATGAACCTTCCTGACATTAGCATACAGCGACACAATAAAGGAGGATACAAGCTGTCATGAAGCACTTGATTAAAAGTCAAACTTCACAAAACAAAAACCAGGGAAAAAAAGAAACATGAAATATTGAGTGCCACACTGCTTTCACGTGACCCATTTGACTGTATAAAGAACTTTGAATTATTTGTAATGGTTGTCATTGCTATATTTTACTGGAAGAAGATCAAAGATGCCATAAATACTTGGATATTACAGGACAGGAAAATAATTAGTTTCACGAAAAGAGTTTGGAAAGGAACAAGACTTGCGCATTATCTTTCTTCGTGATAACACGAGAGGTATTTTCTAGGAAACCGGTGGATAATACAGATGAAATGCTTGTGACAGATGCCAAGAATTTTGCCAATTTCTATAATCCAAAAATTAGTTCTAAGAATTGTTTTGAATTTTGTACTACATGGATTTGTTTATTATAGAGATTAATTTCATAAGCTCAAATGTACCAGTTTTAAAAAAAGGAATTTCGGCAATTCTACTTCAGCTCAAATTTAGTGGCCTAGTGGTAAAGGCTGGTTTTCGAGCACTGATGAAGGTCCCAGATTTGATTCCCAACTTCAGGGACTCCTAGAAAGGTCTATCCAATCTGGGTGTCTTGCCTGTGACATTGAATTGCAGGTGCCTCGTATTTGGTGTCGATGCTGGGGCACGTAAAAGATGCCAAATAGTGTGGACTTCAGTCTTATCTCAGCATTTCATGTCTGTAGCTGGACATATCAGCTGACCGTACAATCATGCAGAAAATATATTCAAATATTCTAAGATATGTCTTCAACCTAGCCAAGCAAGCATGGCCCTCATTGCGTCCGAGGTCGCAGAATGAGGGCCATGTGCCATGCAGCATGCGGCAGTCTTTATATATTTTTGTGGGATTCTATGTGCACACGGTTATAAATAATGAGTGCACACACTATTACTAATCTTAACTTGCAGTTATTTTTCAACAACCAGCATTTTCATGCAGTGATTCAGTAATTTCAATACAACTTCTGCTTCTAAACAATTACGGGTATTATCACTGAATGAATTAGTTATTGCCGATAAAAACTTTATTACTTATTTTCAATGATTTGAAATGGTGATAGAAGGTACTGATGCGTGTATAGATATTTATTGTCCAAACTGAATATTTATCAGCCTGTTGCAAAATACCGCATAAAAATGACAGGTCTGCTGAGAGGCTATCTCAGACCTCACTGATGGAGTAAATGCAACACTGCTACATGGCGAATTGTGCAACGTGCGTTTTCCATGCGTTTATCCCTCTCATGGAAAACGCACGTGGCACATTTGGCCATGTACAATGGTGCAGACTCTTACTGCCTCATCATTACATCTGCCTGAGTAGCTCATAAAGTAAACTTTCACAGACCAGTTGTACTGGGATATTGTGAGAATATGCCATACGGCTTAAAGTCTTTATATCAACAGTCCTTGTCGAATACCATTACATGTACAATCCCCTCTCTTGAGATAAGTCAGAAGCTAATGGACTCCGACCTTCAAATCCTACAGCTCACCAGACATACACTTAAGGCTACGTGTATAAGACCTTTATGCTTATGTTGACCAGGCATAAACCCTGTCTGGAGTTTATTTAAATAAAAATATTTTTACCAGGAAAATTATTTCGAATTATTATACCTCTGCAATGTCTCATGAGTTGTGATTGGTTGAAACTAGGTCACATGACATTCCTAGAATGTACTAGTGCTTCTGGGGCACTATTCGTGAGAATAGTGACCAGCATCATGGCCAACGTCATGAGGAGCGTCGTTGATTCAAAACTTTGAGGTGGTTATGCATGAACGAGAGGCTGCAGAGATCAAAGTTAATCAGTCCCCCATAAAGAACCAGCGATAAGCTGTCACGAAGTGTTTTCACATAGAAAATAGACCAAATATTAGGTGAGATATGAATAGGAAAAGGCAGAGAAGCAGGTTCACGAGCATCATGGCAAACGTCATGAAGAGGGTGCCCGATTCACCTTTTAAGATGTATTTTACGTAAAAGAGTAGTTGTCAACTTGTTTTTGGATCAAAAATAGACCAAATATCTCTTGAGATAGAGAAAGGAAAAGCAGGTCACCAGATGCCGGCAAAAAGCAACAATGATTATGGATCCCGTGAATTGTGTTTTTGCCGATCACATCCACGCCATTTTTCGGCATACACCATGTAACACATTTACCCCTTGGTTTGGGCTTTTTACTTGTTCAGATACTGAGTGCAAGGTGTTGTATTCCTCATATTATCAATAAATACCAACAAATTGGTAAAGTCCATCAGCTTGCTTTTAATCCATGTCAAGCTCTACAATATCGCCCATGCGTCTCCACGCCACCTAGTGTATATACTAGAACTAAACATCATAACATCCCCTCTCTTTTAGCTGAGGTTTCTACTTTATAAAGTAATACTTGAAACCGAACTACATCTCTAAATAAAGAACATTACTTAGAAGGTTTACTGTGACTAGTATAATTTCAGCACCAAATACAAACAAATCTTATCAGTTACCAACTTCAGACTATATTGAAATATAGGAGACTTTATGCTCTAAGTTTTATCTGTTTATCTAAGTAACATATGAATAACCTATAATGCTATATTTTTCTAGTAATAACTAGTATAATCAGGTCAATACAATACATAACATCTCAGATCTTACAATGCCAATCAACATAAAAATGATACAAAGTGGTATCATGTGAAATAGTCAAAATGTCTTTAGATTGTCTCTATCAGTCTTCTGGGCTTCTTGATGTTTCTCACTCGTCTTTCTTCCACTGTGTCACTGAATGTCACTGTCTTTTTGCTTCTTCAGCTCTTGTATAATCAGCTTTCTTTTCTGACTCTGTTTCATTTGTCTGTCCATTAGGTCTTTTGTCAATAGTCATATACTTGTCCACACTTGGCTTGTCAGCATCCATCCTGTCAACATTGATTGTCTTGTTAATGGTCTGATCTTTCGGTGAGTCAATTGACAGTTTTTTAAGGAATTTTCTGTTACGTCGAAGTAATGCTCCTTCATGTGTACGAACCATGTATGATCTTGGCTCTTTGCACTTTTGGATCACTTTGGCTTTTCCCCATCTCAACGTGTGAGGACTCTGTAACCTGACAACTTGCCTAACACTTAGTTCTGGAAGATCTTTTGTTCCATGCTTGTCGTAATTAGACTTCTGCACTGCCTTCCTGTGCTCAAGTGCGTCAAAGATGCCGATATTTCTGCGACTCTGTGATGGTAATGTAGCATTTATGTTTCTTCCATACAACAGTTGATTTGGACTGGGTATTTTGCTATCCAAGGGGGTAATCCTTGCACATAGCATTGCCAGCTCTGGGTCAATGCCTGACTTGTTTGCTTTTCTCATAATCTGTTTGACAATCTGTACTTGTCTCTCGATGAGACCGTTGGACTGTGGGTTGTGAGGAGAAGACATTATATGCTTCATTCCCCACTCTTCACAAAATTTGCTGAACTCCCGACTGCTGTAGCAGGGCCCTCCATCACTATATTTCCGGAATACCGTGTTCACTGAATATGGTTTTTAGGACACCTATGACTGTTTTGCTAGTCTCTGAGTGCAATCTGCGAATGTACGGCATTTTGCAGGTTTGTCCGCCTAAGTCGAAGGGATCAGTGCCCAACTTTGTCCATGGGCTACTAGGTGTATCATGTGGAAGCAAACTCTCTTTTTGCTCCTTTCGTGAAAATTCTAAGCAAATGTCACACCTTTCAACCAAGTCTGTAATGTCTTTATCTATATTCTTCCAATAGACACATGTCCGTGCCAGTAACTTGGTTTTCTCAATCCCCATGTGGCTTGTGTGTAGGGTTCTCAGGATCTCGTCTGTCATTGCTTCCAGGGGTTTCTGATCCGACTCCACAATGAACAATGTGCCATATAGGAATGTGTGGAACCTTTCTATTCCGAAAACCACTGCAAGAAGTTTGCGTTCAATATTAGCGTATCTCTGCTCTGTATCTGTCAGGGCTTTTGATGTGAATGCAATTACATATTCGCGACACTTTTTGTCAACTTGAATCAAAAACGCTCCGAGGCCCTTACTAGAGGCATCCACCTGAACCTTTGTTTGTTTCTTCGTGTCAAAACAGTTCAGTGTAACAGCCTTGCAGATTTCATCCTTCAGTTTACAGAATACTTTCTCTTCCTCTGCATTCCATCTCCAACCGGAATCTTTCTTTGTGAGTTCCCTCAGTACGTAACTCTTTTCTGAGAGTTTAGGGATAAAGGGTGCCATGTACTGCACCATTCCTAGAAATTGCTGTAATTCTACAACACATGTTGGAGTGGGAAGGTCAGCTATTTCCTTGACCTTTCTGGCATCAGGTACAACACCTTGTTTCGAGTACGTCATTCCGAAGATATTCACCTTGTTTGCACGAATGTCACATTTGTCCTGGTTAAATACCAAACTACATTCTCGGGCTCTTAACATCAGTTCATGTAAATTCCTGTCTTGTTCCTTCACGTCTTTGCCAAAGTCTATTATGTCATCAGCAATGTTCATTGTTCTCTTGGAAAATGTCTTGTGCTACCTTGAGGCCAAATGGTAGCCTAAGAAAATGATATCTCCTGTTTGGGGCACTGAATGATGTGAGAGCTGCTGACTCGTCATCAAGGAGTATAGACCAGTATCCATTCTTAGCATCCAATTTGCTAAATACAGTTGCCCCTGCCAGCTTATGAGTGGTCTCCTCAATGATCGATGTCCTGTGGTATGTCCGCTTAATAGAATTGTTCAAATTTCTGGGGTCCAAGCATATCCTATTAGCTTTCCAGGATTCGGCTGAATGCTAAGGAGCTGAGCCATTCTGTGGATTGACTTGATCACACCGAGGTTTACCATGGAGTCCAATTGCTGCTGGATCTCTTCCTTCGAGTGTATTGGGTATTTCCTGGGCGGTTGTACTACCGGGTTAGCATCGGACTTGAGCTTAATGTGGCATGTTCCTGGAAACTTGCCGATTCCTTGGAATCTATCCGGGGAAAATCTTCATTAGCTCCCCAGTGTCTTTTATTGGCTCTGCGCTGTGAGAGATTCTAATCGTCACATCATTGATGATATTGACTGTGATAATGCCCATTTCTTGGCTTGTTTTCTTGCCCAATATAATGGGTCCTGGTGTGTCTCCAAAGAAGAATTCTGCTTCATGCCATTTGTTGCCCAAAGGGGTATAGCGTAGTTTCAATGCCACTAATCCATACTGCTTTATCTCGGTGCCATTGTATGCATCAAGGGGCACAAGTGGTTTTGCTTGCACAAAAGTACCTTGTATTGGCAATTTGTTGTTTTCCACACACTCAGGAAACATTTTGCGAAATGATCAATGAGCCTGCCATCCAGTTCTGCCTCCTTGAATTTGCACTTGAGTGCCATAGCACGACAACGTGTTTAAAATTCATCAATGGATTCATTTGGCTCCTGTTTACATTTTATTAGCTGTAGTCTATGAACTCGAAAATTTTCAGATGTACCGACTGACTGTCGCAACTGAGTCCAACCATTTATGGGTTCTTTCAGGTCTTCGTCACTGATCTGCCATGTTTTGGCCAGCTGTTCTCCCTTTTCCCCAGCTTGAAATACAATGTAATTGTGGTGTGACCTCTTTTTTTATGTCCTTAATTGTGAACCATCTCTCTAATCTTGACTTGAAGTCTTCCATGGCCACCTGATCATCGCCGGTGTCCCAACGTAACGTAGGGCACTTCACTCCGTCCGCCATTTCATTTCCACGTGGTTTTTACTGCTCTAATTCCGTGCTCTAATCCCGTGCGCTGCCACCATGTCATATTCCTCATATTATCAATAAATACCAACAAATTGATAAAGTCCATCAGCATGCTTTTAATCCATGTCAAGCTCTACAATATTGCCCATGCGTCTCCACGCCACCTAGTGTATATACTAGACTACGCATCATAACACAAGGTACGTCTAATGCGATAAACAGATCAACACCCAGTTGGGATACATAGTGTAACTCATGAAAAGTGACTGCATGGGCTTGGATTAGATTTTCAACTGAGCAATCTCCTCAATACTGGAAATTTCAGACGTGTGCTGTTTGAGTGTTGTAACTAAATGCTGTAGTAGTCTTCTGCTTCTTTTTTTCGAGTTTCTTTTTCTGTTTTTTTTTTTATCTAAATTTGGGTAACCCTATGAGGGAAGCCTAAAGGAGGAAACCCAATCTCGCAACCTTCCAGAAAAAGAACATATTTATGTCTAACAGACGGGTCAGCCAGGTACCAGGAAATCGGGTTACCAGGGAGGCTGCCAAGTAGTCATCCAGACAGACAGGTAGTTAGATACACATTTGTCTTGTAATCAGTGTCTAAGCTGAGTCAAGTACAAGACCCCACCCAATGGGGTAAATGTGTAACATGGGTGGACTCCTCCTCTCTTACCTCAGCAATCACCCTCGATAGTGGCAAGAACTTGCCTTATACGGCTGCACTTTTATATCCATCCATCAATCTATCCATCTATCCATCCATCCATCCATCTACCCATCTATCTGTCCATCTATCTGTCCATCTATCCATCCATCTATCCATCTATCTATCCATCTATATATCTATCTATCCATCTATATATCTATCTATATATCTATCTATCTATCTATCTATCTAGGCGGTCAACAATACCAATCAATGCCGTATATTATGTTCAGTCAACTGATTTTAACTGAGGCAACATGAAAAAAATAGTAGGTAGATTGTCAACTATGATTATATAATTATGCATATATAGTATTTATATGCAGTTACAAATTTTGGCTTAAATCATAGACGAATAATATAATAATATAATATTAAGAACTTGAAAAGAATACTGAATTCAGAGGTTAACAACCCTTTAAGTCAAGTGAGGCTGGCAAGCAAAGTTTTGCAACTAAAGTTAGTTTGGTGGGCCAATTACGTGACAGTGAACAAAAGATCTTAATCCATTGTTGAGTGCTGTTTAGAAAAGGCTATTCTCAGGAGCCAGTAGTTGCACACACGTGAATCACTACACTTAATTTATTCAGGACTGTGACCTTTTCGAAACAAACTTAATTGATAAGTAATTAGGGAAAAGTATCCTGATATGATGTTATTACAATTAAATATATATAAAAAGTAACTTCTGATAAGTTATTGATAAAATGCTATTTAAACTGGAATCCCTTCCTGTAATGAACAAGCATATCTCAACATTAAGATATATATATGCTAACTTTATTCACATTGCAATTTACCTAACAATTAAGAAAACCTCACTATAAAACTATCTCATTAGAAGAGTACTTCACTATTGGGACTACCTCATCATAACGAACGCTCCATAAATAACTTCAAGACTGCCTCAAAGTAAGACCATCTAATCATTAAGACCACTTCATTATTAAACACCACATTATTAAACACCACATTATTATTACTGAGACCACCTCACTATTAATACCACTTTACTATTATGGATACCTCTAATAAAGACCAACTTACCAATATGAACATTACACCTTATTAGTAAGACCATCTCAAATTTTCAAATGACTTTTACAAAAGAATGTATTTATGGTGATGCGGGATTGTTTTTTTTATCAAATTTATGACAGGCAATAATTTCAAAAACATGCTTAATGACATTGTCTTCAGGTTTTATTATCATATAAAGAAAATATCTATCTCTTTGCTCAGAATTTTGTATTGATTACTTTTTATGGCAAATGAGATTGGCTATAAAATGAAATAGAACTGATTGGATCTCAAAATAGCAAAATCCAGGCTCAAATGTTATTGCAATTTATGATAAAAGTTATTCATCTGTGATCTTTTTAAAGAAAGTATCATCATAGACATTTGAAATTTGCTATCTTGTGTGAACTATTAAAAACAGCCCGACAAATTGAAACTAGACAAAGATGTCTTAGCTGGCTACTCAAAACCGGATCTAAAAGTACATATTTATGATATATTAGATTAATTTCTTACATTTCCCAAGGTTTATATTTATCTGGTGATAGATGTAAGCCAATTATTAGCCATAGAAGTGGACAGAAGCAGCTGGCTTTAGCATGTTTAGACCACAGCCAGGTACAAGTCGCTACAGACAGCTAGAGTCTACCGTATTTTATGAAACTAACTGTATTTGCTTTGAAGAATTACTGAAATATCATATGCATACAGGCAAGTGATTATATCAAAACGGGCAAAAGTATATGAACTCTATCATAGAATACAAATATAAATACATTTCAAGGCATTTGCCATCCAATGATCCCAACTTTGTTTGTAACTTTCTGTTTCCAGACTGTAAAGAAAATAGTCTGCATAGAGTAGATAAGTGACAATGTATATAGAGACAATATAACATCAAAAATAGCTCTGTATTCATTCGTATATTCGGTTTTTTGCCTGATCTAGCAAGAGCAAAATATATGAAGTTTTGATTGCATTTATAACTCTTCTGATTCTTAATTCACAGTTTTTTTGTTTTGTTTTTTATTATCAAGAATATGTGATTCAGAATGCCTAGAGAAACGAGAACTATATTTTATCAATGCTACGGTGTCTTAAGTTTAGTAATTATAGTCAGCTTATATGACCAGCTGCTATGGAGGCGTTTTCCATGCGTTTGATTATATTTAGGCGAAAACCATGCATTTTCCATTCGTTTATCCTTCACATGAAAACGCACATGGCACATTTGGCCATGTACATGTAAAGCATTGACATGCTCGCAACTCTTGCAGTGTAGTTAATAACTTGACCAGCATATGAGATGATGTCACATCAAATCATAGTTGTAACCAAAACTGGCATTAAGTTAAGAACAACATCGACCCTTGGAGTCTCAGGGACTCATAAAAAAAACTCATATTTTGTGTAGTATTGTCCTGTTATGTGAGCTATTTATTCGTAATGTTACTAAGGCTGCAAATGATAAGGTAATACAGTGTGGTAATGTGTCTCTAAACGTGGGTGGGTGGATTAGGGCTTTAGGTAAAGTATTTCTGCACCTGTTGCACCTAATTAGGACAGGCAGAGACCATGGCAATGATATGAAACAGCCATCCAACTTACAGTTAGTTTCATAAAATATTGTTGCCTCTAGAGAGCTATAGCAACATATTCCTGGCTGTAGCTATAACTGGCTGTAGCCAGCTGCTTCTGTCTACTTCTAGCTAATAGTCGGCTCCACTGAAAAAAATATACCCTTAAATGTAAGAAATTCATCTGATATAGTTATATAACCAGACAGTTCTGTTTAATGGCAGGTAGCATCATAAAGCAGAAGTTGTCTAGCTTTGTCTCGGTTCAATTTGATGGGTCGTTTTTAATGAAACTAACTGTAGCCTTGACTGAGAATTGAATCTTGGACCAGTGGTTGGAAGCCCAGTATGCTACTACTGTGCTAGGCCCTCACCCGGTCTGTAACCTTGGAGACATTGAAAATAAAACATTTTTGCAGCAAAATTGTGTATCATCAAAAGCCCTTCATTCTTCAGATATACACTTTGCAACTGCAGCTAAGGATCACAGGTTAGGTTAGATGAGACAAGGCAAGTAAAGACAAGACTTTGAAGAAAATACAAGACACAACAGACAAGACTTTATGGGAAAAGAATGGTACAATGCACACAGTTATTGCAGTAGACTACGCAAGTAATTCTGTTAATGCTCTCTTTGCTTGCCTGAGATTAGACAAACAAGACACATGACCTTTTTGACGAGAAAAAAATTGTTAGCTCAAGGTTAAGCCAATGTTAGCTCTGCTCAAATGTAATAAAGTCATAGCACAACAAAGAAGTTGCTTTCAGAGTATAGCTGAGACTGACTTCACTAGAGCCATACTGCACTAGTTTTTATATTAGTTTTTGAGTAGGTGAAAATAATGTATGAAGGAGACTAACTAGTGACGGAAACTAAGTATTACACATGCACTCATTCTATCAAAGGTTCACTGAATTTACCCAAGGCACAAGTCTACATTGATATTAAAAATGTTGAATACATTGCAACTATGAGTCCATGACATAATAATAAGCCCAAAATCAATGTTACACTATGGAGTCTTTTTATGCTATTGTCTCCTGGGATTGCTTCAAAGACTTGTTGACTTTAGATAAGTCAAGGCATTTGCTTAAGATCCCAGGTCCGATCCGCGGCCCGATCCCCGGCCCGATCCCCGGCCTGGTCACTCTTTATGAGCTGTATCTAAGCTGGATGTTGTTCGGATGAGACATTAAATTGGCGGTCCCTTGTACTTGGTGTCTATGCTGAAGCAAGTAAAAGACCCTATCGATGGGGTATATTAGAGGGCAATACTTACCATATCTATCAATCTATCTCTATATCTATCTATCTCTATACCTATCTATCTATCTATCTCTATATCTATCTATCTCTATATCTAGCTATCTATCTATCTCTATATCTATCTATCTCTATATCTATCTATCTATCTATCTCTATATCTATCTATCTCTATATCTAGCTATCTATCTATCTCTATATCTATCTATCTCTATATCTATCTATCTATCTATCTCTATATCTATCTATCTCTATATCTATCTATCTATCTATCTCTATATCTATCTCTATATATCTATCTATCTCTTTCTTTTGAAATTTGGCTATAGAGGTAACTTAATATTCAACATCATCCAAAGCTGCATGCAAAGTTTTGATTGCTTTATGCAAAAAAGACATTTACTTTTGGGTATTCATCCTAGAATCATTTCTTTTGTAGAGGTATTTGGAAAGTTGGCAAAGTATGTGGGGAAATATGACCTTGTGGTAGAATATGTTGTGCAGTAGTAATAAGTTGCACATAATGATAGACAATGTCATCTACGAAAGAGTTTTAGGGAAAGCTATATAATTCTGCCTATGCTTAGACTGGCCTTATAGTAATACCATGTGGTTTAGCTTTAACCAGAAAAACAGCTATTTCTAATTTCTGCCAGTGTATGCTATTTTACAGCCATCATGTATGTAATCCATCAGAAGTTAAGTGATATTTACATCATGCTGGTGTTTTGCCATGCGTCTTACCTTTGTATACTCACTATCTCCTTTTTAGCAGCTGACTATGACTTACTTAACATAGACAGAACATTGATTCCCCCTTAGTATTCCTTGCCTCAAGGGAAAAGGACCATTTAGGCCAGAATCTCTTCCCGAGGATCTCTGCTGAGCAGGCAGAATTGGTGTCATTCGTCTGACATGATAAAACCCCAAGTGGTGCAACAATGCAAGCTGCACTTGTTCCTTACCTCACGAACAACATGCAAAAATGAAGGAAATAATCTAGAATGGTTCAGCTTGAGAATCTTGATGTTTTGGTTTAACTGTTGTCCTTTCTTTACATTCTCAGCAATGTCGCACTTCTGTCATTCCTGTTGACCTCCTTGTCACATCTTGGTTGTCACTCTTTTCAGATGTCAATCTTTTGACAATCTACTCAAACATGATGACTATATAATATGGGATGTCTACATTTTCGGCAAGGCCTTGCTGACTTGCTTTTTCTAGTCATCAAATGAGCAAGAGTGACGCCGATTGATTGCTTTCCAGCGATCGTCATTACTCTGCATCGTCACTCGGCTATGTGTGATAGTGGCTTAAGGGTGATTGTGAATGTACTAGGTAATGGAGGTACTAATGAAAATTGATATAGAGAGATTGGAATTGGTATTTGTGAGGTATTTCATTAATTATTTGCTGGAAAGATGTTTACGTAAAACCTAAGCAGTTTTCTATTGCATCTTATGGATAAATAGTACCAGAAAACAATCATAAAGCCTTTGGTAAATATTTGAATTATTTGTTAAGGTAATAAAATATATATTCTAGATAAAAAAATCCAGGAAACTGCATGTCATAATGTAGTTAAATAAAAGGAATCACAGATGACCTTAACCATTATGGAAAAGATACCCACTTGTCAGCAGTCGATCACTTGGTCAATGTCACAAATCCACGACAAATTCACAAGGCAAGAAGAAGGGCAGAATTAATGTAAACATACATGCATCTGAGCAACGCAAGGATTGAAGAGCCGATATACTTCATATACTGACCACAAACATGCATAAAACTCGTTTCCTATTATTTCAAACCCCCGCCTCCAATAAAAAGTGCACAGCAGTAGCAGATCCAAGGAAGGGGGGGGGGGGGTTTAGGGGGCTAGAGAAAATGTTAATTAAAATATTCAGTGGTCCCTGCAATATATTTTAATTTGTCAACCCCGTCGCTGAAATTTTTTCTAGATCTGCCCCCTGTAAAGAAAACACTGAACCCCAAGTATACAAGTAGCCTCTACACTTCAATCAAATCCTGAAAAAGTAATTGATATGCTGAACAGATCTTTCCAGTAGTGTTGTCTTTGATGCTTAGTTTAACGCACCTCTTGTTGGTCATTATGTTCACTTCAGCTGGTGTGGAGCTTTCCCTGGCCATGCTGGTTCTTATTCAGATCTTACAACTTGCTTAACTAGATTAAAGTCACTTAACTAGGAGCCCTAAGGGAACTTCATGCAAACCTTACAGACAAATTGGAGTAGCTTTTACGGAAAGGAGACACCAATATACCAATATTGTATGTGGCAATGCTGACAGCTATTATATTGATTGAAAACTGATTGCACACGGTGCGAGCATCGCTAGTTGTTATATTACGTCCAGAATTTCCCTAACCTGAAAAACTATTATTATTCCTCCAAGTACACAAATGCGGTGTAACATTAAGGATGATTATGAATGTACTGGATAATCAATGATAATGGAGGTATAAATATAATTGATACAGACATTGGGACGCTAAAGGGGTATATTGATTTTTTCAGTGTTTGAGTATGGAGTAAGATTGTGAGAAAGGCTCAAGCTCCAATAGGTCTGCTAAAGGGGTTTAGCACTTGTAGTTATTAAGTTTAAGTCACAGGCTATAGTAGTATAGCAGACCACCAATTTTCACCTTGCCTATGTAGTTCACACTAGCATCATCAAGCCTGTTATCTTCTGTATGCAAGGCTGTTTTATTACCATGAAACTTTTGATAATTTTTCATGTAATGAAGATCTTATGAGCTTAATGGGGAGTCACTTAAAAGTAAATGAGACTCTCATAGCCTTAAATATTTGGACAAAAAAGTGTACTATGAGATTGCCATCAGTTTACTGCCTAAATTCTGGGCCAATTACCACTGACTGCTGCGAGTTCCATTGTCACATTGGGTGACAAAAGTCGATTAAAGCGAAACTTAGCACATTAGCACAGAAGAAGATAGAGGAGAGGATAGGGCATATGAGGAGGCTTAATTGCTATATGGCAATTTTTGCTTTAGTTAGTCACCGTCAATCCTTCATGGTTCATAACAGTAATGGTGTGGATAAAAAACAACAGTTTATTTATTCTAATTTGATCAAAACATGTGAAGTGGCAGCTTCTGTAACAATGATGACCAATCAGTGGCATAAAACAGAGGGAATTACCTATGAGTACCTAGTTAACTGCACTTGTTAAATGTCAAGTTTATATGCAAAATAACAAAAGGTTCAATTCCATTGCACAAAACATGTCATATCCACTTCTTCTGAACTTTAGTCAGCTTATAGGAGTAGCTGCAAGAAGCAGATGTAATGATGAGATGACAAGACTTGGCATCTACACCATGTTACACATACATACAATTTTTACTTGCCTAAGCTTTACAATGCACCTCAAATACATCGTTTCAATTGATCGGGATGTAGCTCATGAGGAGTGCCCAGGCTGTGAACCTTTAACAGAGCAGGCCAATGTGGAAATTGGCAGATTGCTAAACCATTAGACTACCTAGCCGCTTATGTATATATCTCAAGAATTTGAAATGAATTATGTAGTTGGCTTACTTCCAAATGTTTGAAGTGTGATTTATGACTCACTTCCTCTTGAAATCAGCTCACTTGAAACTCTCTCTGTCTTTTGAATATTGTTCAATTTAGCACCAAGCTGTGTCACGCAAGTTTTGAATTTCAAGCAATAACTCACATTTTTGTTCATTTTTGAAGTATTGGTTCCAAGAGCTGTCCAAAAGTTGTCTGAAATCACTGCCTGCAGGGCCAGCCAACATGTGAAACTGCTCTGTTTAAAGTCTCACTATTTTGTGAACTGTATTCCCACTCGTCAACTTTTGACTGTCTAGAGCTAGGTTCAACTACCTGAAGCTATAACAAGCTAAACTAAGCCAAATCCAGCCTTGCCTAGCTGGAGACACCTATTATTCAGCTCAAGTGATATCTCACATTAGCATAAACACTGTTAGTAACTACTTAATTATAAATTTGACTGGCTTTATAACTTAAACACATGCCTTGCAATTTATACCTGCTATGCTGACTAGAGGTGCCCCGGTGTAGCATTATCAATGAAAGCTAAATGCCCATTATGCTGTGCCACACATAAAAATCACAGGATTACTTCGAAATATAGATCTTCTTATAAATTGGAGTTCATGTGCAAACTTCAAATCCAATAAATCACATAAAACTACAAAATTAGCTGCAGACATCAAACATAGACTGTAGCCATGCAGCATACGCTGCAGCCATCCAACACAAATTCCACCAGTTGCTATGTTTTTAGACGTATACCTATCAACCCAGGGTCTCAAGTGTTTGCAGTTGCCAGTATTTTCATCTAATATGTCAGTCATGTGATTACTTGGGACAAAGAAAAAATAACGTTCTACTACACACTGTAGTGTTCTTGTCTCTTGGAGAGTTTGACAAGATCACAAAGGTCCTTATATGATGCAAGAGGGTTGTCGGCAGGCCCTAGAGAGGTCTCGGGAACTAGGAGCTGGCTTCCTATAATCCCGAGACATGGTAATTATCAATATAACCACGACAAAAGCATTGGAATGATATTTAACAATTAATAAATACCAATTTTAAGACTTGTACACTAAAAACCGCCTGAAGGACATTGTTAGTCAAAGTGGACCGAAATGTCCAAAATGTGTCAAAATGTAGATATGCGTCAAAATGTCACGGACTTGTTACAGATCTGTGTTTAGAAAGACTGACCAAACAGATGTAGATATTGAATATACCAGCCGCTTACTATGACAGCTATTTCTATTCTAAGCAGACTATTCACATCTGTGAATTAGTTATACAAAGTCTGTAAGACTAATACATTGACCTTTCATACATTCTACACAAGTCCAAACTGGGCTCAAAGCAATGTCTTAAATGTAACCTGGTATAAGTGATTTGAGTAAAATGATGTCATATTTTGTGATATGATTTATAAGATATTGAAATCAGGGATCCTGATCATGAACGTGTTGATATTAACAACAATATCTTGTTTCCGGACATTTTCAGTTTGGCAGATATGGAATGTTTTAGTAAGAGATATAGCAAAAAGGCAATTCAATGAATCTCAGGTATGAACAACAATGGTATTGCCATTTGTGTACTAAGAGTGTTTTAGTTAATAAGGTGAGAAATGAAGTGGGTGTATAAATATTGACAAGCAATGGTGATGAGTCTCGTTCAAGAAATAAGTAATAATGCTAGTTGACAGGTGTAAAAACAACTTATGTCAAAATGCTGATAAAACCAAAGAGATGATAATTGACTTCAGAGGAGAAAAGTGTGATATTAGCCCTGTAGTCTCTTATGTTTTTGTTTGTACCAACTGGCATTGCTTATTTCCCTTATATCATTTATATTCTTACATGTCAACGCTGAATAATTTAAATTTATTGTAAGAATCAATTACAGTACAGTGCATGGATATATCTGTATTTATATAGTAACATTTCTCTATTATGTTCAAGAAATGACCATAAATTTATTATTCAGCCAAAAAGCATATCTATCTATCTATCTATTAATATCCCATCACATGTTATAGGTATGAGTTCATGTTCAGTTAATAAATAGATATGATATAGAATAATGCACAATTTCCTGACTACTATCAAATATCACTTGGTGTCTACATTATTAACAAATACAGTTGATTCTTTAACGGATTGATTCCCTGTGAAATAGAATACTGTGAAAATATCTGTTGGACTTCTTTGAATTGCTGATTTGTGTCATGCCATTTTCAAATTTTCCAGCATTGATTCATGATTCACATTTGCAAAAATTTAAACAGTATTCATAGGATACCTTAAAAGCTGCATACAGTGTCATTTATTAATTATATTTCAGACAGATTTAAGGGATGGATTTTAAGGTTAGGTTTAAAAGCCACATTTTTGGTCTCATTTACACGGTGATTAAGCAGAGTCAATAGGTTTAAGCTGGAGTTAAATAGTTAAAATGTTGACATTTAAGGTATTTTGTTTCCATTAGAAGATCAATGTGACACATGAAATGTTTATTGCTTAAAGGTGTCAGGTTGGTATTGGATTGTAATTTCTGACACGGTTTGTTATTGTTAAGCTTCTACTTGTTTATATTCAAGATAAATTCGCAGTTCTTCAATGTCAATGTCTAAATTCTACTAGGTCTGAAGCTAAGTCCACTTATATGACCAGCTGCCAGAGGCAGATGTAATGATGATATTCACTGTAACAAATTTAGCCCAAGGTGGGTCTTGTACTTGCTTCAGCATAGACACCAGTACTAGGCACCTCCAAGGTCATTTCTCATGTGATTGACATCCAGCTGAGATGTTGCACATGAAGAGTGCCTTCTCTTCATTGGTGCACCTTCTCTTGAAGTGATCATATTAGCGTAAGTATTCCATCCAAACATAGTCACAGAAATGACATGATACTTCACTTCATGTTTAGCCATTTGCTGCACTGAGTTATACAAGATGAATCCTTTCTCCGGCATTTTGTCCCAATGCAGCTGCCTTTCGACAATCATTTTCAGCCCTACTATTAGTACATTGGATATGAATGTCGGAAATCTTTATGGGTATCTCAGTATGTGGGACATCAGTGGAATCAAATATTTGCCTGTTTAGATGGTGAATTGGAGGAGAGGTCATTTGAAAGGGTCTGGTCCATGCACTTGTTCACTCAAGGGCACATGTCGGTCATCAGAGGATCTCTGTCTTTGAGTTGCCTGATTGTGCTATCTATAGTGGTTAACTTCATGCAAGTGATAGCTCGCTGTCTACTAAATCTGAACTGCCCACAACACATGCATCCGTTCTCAATGACACTAGCCACAACGGCTAAAGCTTATTGTACAAAAACCTAAGAGAAATAAAAATTGTCCATGTCCATGTCTATGTCCAGGCACTTTCGACCAATGGTGTTTGATCAAAATTATTTAGAATAGGCCTAAGGATAAACTAAGACTATCTTTAAAATCAACATTTAAAATCAACACAGAGTGTGTAGTTTCCAGGGATCTTCAATGTTAGTGTATGCAGAGACACGTGTGGTCTTAATTTAGGTGGCACTGTCTTAATAGTTCCTTGAGCATAGAGATGGCTCCCATCGCCTGGAAGATAGTGCGCATCATCTACCCCATCACCACAGTGTTTGAAGTTTTGTCTCAAATAATGAATGATACTGTTTCATTCCTTAATGCATGGTTTTTGACCAAAAGGCAGTCAGCTATTAATTGGCAGTCAAGAGGAAAAACCTTGACCCCTCAGCAGCCATTGCATACATATAATTTTCTTTTGGGCAAAGCTGCCAAAATGCAAAACTAATCTCTGATCTAAGTGAAAGATTGATGAATGGGGTTGTTTTTTAAACCTGACAATGGACAGACAGTGATAAACTTCCATCTATAAGAGAAGTGTTCCCAATCAAAAATATTCCCCTGGAATTGATGGATGATATTGTTCTCAGAAACAAAACCACAGGTGATGGAACAATAGCATTGTTTTTAGTAAAAGCATCACAGTTTGAAAATCATTAATCAATGTCAATCGAATACAATCAACGGCAGAGAACTTGTTATACTTACAGTTCCCATGCATGCATTTTTATTGGTCTGAAATCTAAATTGTGAAAAAAAAGAAGTTGAATCTAAATGTGTAGTTAAATGAAAAATTATATATGAAATTCTGAAGAAGTATATCTTGATACATTGAGAAACTGCTTCAACTGAGACATTTAGCCCAGTTGGAAAACTGTCAAAGTTATAGATGACTACAACCCTGGCTCATAAAACCACTCTTTTGTTTGACAATACAAAATAGTGCCCATTGAGGGTAAAATACATCTAATGCAAATAAAAAAAAAATTAAATAATCACTCTGACAGCTGAAGTTACATAAACAAGACAAGGGAAGACAAGGCAAGACAAGGCAATAAAACATGACATTTCATTGTGTATGGAAATTGTCATGAACATGAAAAGACTTAACATATGTAATTTATAGCATATTTATTGTTCTTTTATTGTTTAGGCCAATTATGGAACATTAGACAATTACCTGACATTTGGTTGTGCACATGTTATTTCCATAAGAAGGTAATTTAGTCATGTTTTCCTCCAACGTGAAGGAATTTTTTCCAGGAACAAAAAGGAACATGTCCAAGCATTTCAAAAAAACATTAAACAAGTAGTAAACAGCATACAAGATGTCGGTTGCAGAAGACATTAAATTGGCACTCCCTTGTACTCGGTGTCTAAGCTAGGACAAACAATAGACCCCACCCATGGAGTAATGTGCAACATACGGTGTGGACTCAAAGCATCTTCTTGAGACAATATAATACAATCATGAGATGTTAAATTGGAGATGCCCTGTAATCAGCGTTTATGCTGAGGCAAGTAAAATACCACCCCCAATAGGTAAATCTGTAACATGGTGTGTGGAATCCAAGACTTTTCATCTCTTCATCACACCTGCCTCTGGCCGCTTTTCATATAAGCTGACTAAGCTTCAGACCCACTAGCATCGATACATTGTAGATATTGATATAGTTATACAAATGCAAAATGGTCAGTCTTTTATTTAAAAATGGCTTCACTAGATCGTTCAGTTTTGTGGTATGTACATGTAGCAGGCACAGAGTAATAATACCCAAAGGAGACAGTGCAATGGCACCAATGTCAGCCTGTTGGTGGTTTACAGCTTGACAAGCCCGCAGAGTCTTGGTGTTATGATGTAAACATATGAAAGTTTTGTCGTTGCTTCTTTCAAATTACACTAAATAAATTAAAATATTCTCTAAAATATTTATATAGTAAATACATATTTCAGATTTATTTGTTTGTGGTTCAGGGGCAGTGTTTCTCATTTCAAGCTTGCAATAATAACAATCACAATGACATTATTTGCCATTGTTAAGATTATGACGTGATACGTGATATAGTAAATGATGCCTATTATCACTCATACACAACCCTGACATGGCTTACGAAAATGTGTGAGTGTCCCCTCTTACTATTTATACTCTTTGGTAGCAGGGTTAAGTAGTGGTCTAGCTCAGTCTTGCCTCTAAGACTGAACATGTCACGTAAGATGTGACTTTTTTCTTGTATCTGTTGGACAGCTATAAAGGAATATGTTCTCTTCTCTAAAGTGCTGAATCAACCAAGTCACCAAAGCCAACACAGCCAAACCTAAAACGCCAGTTTTGCAATGCTGTCTTTCGAACAGAACACCATCCATCATAACCAGTAGACGACAAGTACAATTAACCACACAGCCAACTCACATCTTTATCACACTCTTGCTGTCTAAATCACTTTCAGTGCCCAGACGCTCATTATTGACCCTAATGAAGAGTCACAGGGACTGCAGGCAAATGATTTTCTTTCAGTTTCTTAAATGGTGTCTATGAGCAGGACTTATTACTGTGCAGTCTCGGTACTGCTTCTATCATATTTAAAGTGTCTTAAATTATGATGCATGTAGTATAAAACTAGTGCATGGCCTAACGGCTAAGAAATTGACTAACTCCGCTAAAGATCTGGCAAATTTGGCGGCCTAGCGGTTTAGGCACCGATCTCCATGGTAATAATTTGTATGCAAAGGACTGCTAAAAAAGAGATCTTGTATATACAAAGATAACTTTGTAAATTGTGGGTCATGCATCAGGACCAAAAAAACTGAGGTATCCAGACAGAGAAATGCTTTGTACAGCCATACCAACAATCACTGAATCATTGAAACATTTTTAGAATTTGATGCAAATTAAATCATTGCAAGCAAAGTGCCTTAGGCTCTGAGTAGACTAGAGGGTGGGGGCATAGCTCAGTGGTAGCGTATTGGGCTTCTGCTCACTGGGTCACGGGTTCAATTCCCGCTTGAGCCTAAGTTGGAAGACTGTTTCATTCATCATCTCATTGCCATGGTTCCTGCCTATCCTAACTTGCCCATCAGGTGCAAAAATACTTACAGCCCTAAGAAATCAACCCCACCAACCTGTGAACAGACTTGGCTGTGTGGGTAAAAAACCTTGCATGTTTGTTTTTTTAGTTCTGGCAAAATACAGTGCAGGAATACATATGCTGCACACCTATTAAATGAGTGTGATATGGTAAAAAATTATTGGCATATTATTTTGTAAATTCTTTTATACTTATGCAAGGGTTGTTTCCCCATTATACTTGATCAAGCTAACAGGAACTTCGCTATCAGAGCACAGCTATTACAATTTTGTCATGTTCACTAATCTGAGGATACAAAATGTATGTGGTTGTGAAAACTTCTTCACACTCTGTACTCTGCAATAATATTGCCTGTTTATTGACATAGTATGTTGTTTACTATAGAGCATGGATGATACAGGTATTGTATTGAGCACAGGCAATTGTGTAGCAAGTAATTCTATAACAGCTCTGTTTGCTTGCCTTCTATTAGATACACAAGACATAGACCTTTTTCTGACCAGACTGACATAAGTTGTTAGGTCAGTGTTGACTCAGCAAATACGTGATGGTAACAAAAGGACCTTGTGTTGTAGTAAACACGAGAGTGACTTCACAAGAAACACACTGAATTTGGCTGTCTACTTTTGTGTGTAAATAAGAAAATGTACCAAAAATACCAAAAGTAACATTCATGATATATGATGGTTTTAAAGGTAAATGTAGATGGTCTTCACTTAATTGTGGCAGCATGTCAGCATCTTACTTAAGCTGAATTATTACTATGAACCTAGTACTAAACCTGTTCAAGCATGAGATTTTCTCAAATTTCATTTTGCTATGACCCAAAACTGTATAATTTAGAAAATTTCAGAAGAAATTATTCATTCTACTTCTATGATCAGACATATTGTTTCCAAAAAGTAGTCTTAATAATAGACTTAGCTACTCTACTATTTCTAATATAAATTCATAGATTTAAATGTAAATAACTTACACTTGAACAACCAAATAAACTGAAAGCACCACAGAGTTTCTAACCACATACTGCATCTCTCCTTTGTTGGCTATATGTAAATAGCTAGGAAAACAATTGACATCTACAATTATTTCAAAGAATGGCTTTAAATTTAAAAGCAAGCCATTTATGTTATTGATAACAAAAGATCTTCAATAGTAATTGTGAATACAAGTAAACACAATAATTTCATTCATTTTATATGATTTGGCTGAAAGATGGGACTTTATTTCAGGTAAGTTTATGTCATAATTACTGCAGATTTAATTTACTACAGATTTAATTTGTCTACATGCAATGCCAGTCTACTAGCAAAAAGTCAAATCCCAACTTTCTAGCTCATAAAAACACTTCAAAAAAATAATTGTCTTAAAGTCTACTATATTCTCCATTGCTATGTCTGCTGTTTCTCTGTATATATGGACATTGTAATGCAAGCAAAAAATTATCATTGGAAATATAGAAAACGTGAAGTTAATTGTTGCAAAGGGGGTTTTTATGGCTTCACATGATGCAGTATATAGACATATTGAGGATCCCACTACATGATTATACAATTACGTCATAAAAAACAATTTTTTTAGCAAGAAGAAGCCCATTGGGTTTCACTGCACAGTTGCTGTCACTCGACAGAGTGGCATACAATTTGTTTTTAGGCCCTGGGGACAACATAGCTTAACCTTTTGTTTAGGGCGTATCATATAAGACTTAAGGTCCCTTGGGTCACTCTCACAGTGGCAGATTTTGGTCACATCTGAGGAGATTTTCTGTTTACTGTATGTATCTATATGAAATGGCTATTTGCTTCAGCAGTTACCCATGATCATGATGATGATAGCTTTTATCTTGTTTTAGCTTTTAGAAAAATAAATAAATACATTATTCCAATGAATTAAAATCCTAAACATCTACTTACCTATCTATCAATCTATCAATCTATTTATCTATCTATTTATCAATCAATCAATATATTTATCTATTTATTTGTCTATCTATCTATCAATGTATCTACCTATCTATCCAAATCTCTACTGCACAAGTAAGACTCTCTGCCGCCCACCTAAACCTGTCTTTTGTCCTTCAAGTTGTTATTTTCCAGACTTTCTTGGTGAAAAAAATGTCAGCTGAATTTAGTTACACCATGAAAACAACTTCAAGCAGATTGGAAAGGCTACTTTCCCAGCTGTGTTAAGTTTTATCTTCCACTATTGTCAAAGTAACCCTTTAAACCATCTCCAGTTTCTTAAGACTTCAGTCTGACACAACTTCTTTTGGATTAGCGCAATGCAAAGCAGCATCAAGTAAGGAACGGTTAAATGTATAGACTGTAAAATTTGGTTTCCAAATTATCAAGTAGGTTAAGGAATCCTGCATTATCTTCGGCTTTGGTTTTGCATAACTCCTACAAAGTAACATTCCTAATTTACTTTTTGTACACGTTTTTATGGTTATTTCAAAATAGCTAAATAGATTTGCCTCATATGAATACCAAGTGTAGAATTAGTAATAAAGCTGTACTTTATGTGAGGACTAAATGTGATATCAAAAGCTTCATTATTTTTGCACTAGCCTTTTAGTGGCAGATAGCATCATATAGCATAAGTTTTCTAGCTTTGTATAGGTTCAATTTGTCGGGTAATTTTTAATTAAACTAACTGTAGGCTAACACGGGAATTGAATCCAGGACTCAGTAAATTTATTTATTTATTGCCGCTGAGCTAGGTCTCCACCCTGTATATCCTTGGAGACATTAAAGATTAAACAGTTTTGCAGCAAAATTGTATATTATCAAAGCATTCTTCAAAATCAAATGCACCTTTTAACTGCAGCTCAGGATTATAGAATGTTCTCTGTGACTTTCAAGTATGTCTTTAATATTACCACAGCTAAGGTGATATAAGACAAGACAGGCTATGACAAGACATTGAAGGATAAGACAAGATGATACAAGACACAACAGACAAAACAAGACACAACAGACGAGACTTTATGAGAAGATAACAGTACAATGCACAAAGTTATTGCAGTAGACTACAGCAAATGCTACCTTTGCTTCAGATTTCATAAACAAGACATGACCTTTTTGACCAGAAAATAATTGTTAGCTCGATGTTAAGCCAATGTTAGCTCTGTGCCATGGTAACAAACTCAAAGCAACAAAGAAATTGCCCTCATAGTACAGCTATAACTAAGTTAACTAGAACCATCCTGCATTAGTTACTATATTTTTGAGGTGAAAATAATTGAGGAAGGGGACTTATTTATGAAGGAAACTATCTCTGGCACATGCACTCATTCTATCAAATGTTAGCTATATTTGCCCTAGGTATTAACCTACATTGATATTGAAATGTTAAATGCAATGCAACTGTGATTCTATGACATGATAACCAGCTAAAAATCAAATCTTACAATATGAAGTTGGTTTTAGCTACTTTCTCATCCCAGAGTCAATTCTTCTGCAGAGGTATTTGGAAAGTTGGCAAAGTTTGTGAAGAAAGTTGCAGTTGTGGTTGAATTTGTTATACAGTAGTTGCATGAAACAATATGCAACATAATCAATGAAAGGGCATTTTGAAAAGTCAAACTGAGGCTAAAAAATATCACTAATTCTGCATATAAGGGGTATTTACATCATGCTGGTACTTCGCAATGCGTCTTGCCTTTGTATACTCGCTATCTCCTTCTTAAGCCCCGTTCCCACATAGCCGAGTTACTCGTAGTCAACTCGTAGGATTACGTAACACGCCTCTCGGGCCCAACTCTTACTAAACTCGGCGATTACTCCTCGCACTCGAGAGATGCTCGGCGAGTAACTCCTGAGTCTCGTAGCGAACTCGTGGGATTTGGAGCCGAGTTTGCCGAGTCTCCCGAGTATGCCGTGCTGCACGGCACACTCGGCGGATTTTCAGGAGTTTCAAAATCTTGGTCATGTCTCGCCGAGTTACTCCTCGAACTCGCCGAGTTACTCCTCGAACTCGCCGAGTTACTCCTCGAACTCGCCGAGTTACTCCTCGAACTCGGCGAGTTACTCGGCGCTATTTTCACTCGTATTACACTCGGGGGGGATGTTGAGGAGTGCGAGGAGTAACTCGGCGAGTTGTAGGAGTAACTCGGCGAGTTGTAGGAGTAACTCGCCGAGTTGTAGGAGTAATTCGCCGAGTTGTAGGAGTGCCAGAATTCAGTCGAGGGGGTTTAAAGTGTCACTCCGTGGGTTTAACCAGTGAATGATGTAGATCCAACGCGCTTGGACTAACTGCAAATGACGCAATGGTATCTGGGTTTGTTATGTCATCACAGCGGGGTACGCTCTCTAGGTAGTATATAAAGATTGACCAGTGATCAGGGGATCATTCAGCATTTTGCTAACACACATAGAAGACCAAAAGACCGCTCCAGAAATTTTTTATCATGCCGATGAAAAAGACCAGGTTCGCCAAAAGGCCTGCAGTGGACACAGAACTATCTGCTGGATCTTCTGATGACTCTGAAAACCCGACAAAGACATCGCAGAAGACTGCTCTTCCTGTGAAGAAAATGAAGAAGTCTGCTCCAAGATCTCCTGTCAAGAGGACTACTGCTGCTGCAAGATCTCCTGCCAAGAGGACTACTGCTGCAAGATCTCCTGGCAAGAAGACTGCTGCTGCTGCAAGATCTCCTGCCAAGAGGACTACTGCTGCTGCAAGATCTCCTGCCAAGAGGACTGCTGCTGCAAGATCTCCTGCCAAGAGGACTGCCAAGACGCGTCTGCCAGTGCCAACAAGAACGTCATCAGATGCTGGCAGTAGTAATGATGAGCCCCAGGTTGCTACTCCTGCGTCTGCTGCAGCACCTGCTACTTCTTCGCCTGCACCTGCTCCTTCGCCTGCTCCTTCGCCTGCTCCTTCACCTGTTCCTTCGCCTGCTCCTTCGCCTGCTCCTTCGCCTGCTTCTTCGCCTGTTCCTTCGCCTGCTCCCTCGCCTGCTACTTCACCTGCTACGTCCGAAGTGCCTGCTACACTTTCCAATGTTGCCAGGAAAAAACAGGAAAAGTTGTTCCTGCCAGCCACCGATGAGCAGGATATCGCTGACTGGTTTAGAGAAAATCCCATTTTTTATGACCGGACCTTGAAAGCCTACAAGGATTCAGGAAAGAAAATGGCCCTCATCAATGAGATGGCAAGGAAACTGAGTGTCCCCTGCACTGGATTCCAATTGAAGACCTGGATGGAATCCATGCGGACTGTCGCAGGGAAACTAGTGCGGCAGGGACCATCTGGAACTGCGAAGAGGAACCCCACAGAGAAGGAGTTGTGGATTATATCGAATTTTGGATTCCTTGTGGACCACATTACACGTATTCCAAGTCGCCGGGGGAACACTGCCCTCCAGAAGAAAATTGGCAAGGCACGGGAGACACTTAAAAATCTCGAGGAAGAAGAAGGGAGCTCTACTCCAGCTGATGATTCCGGGCCCCAGGAAATTTCTGATCCGGACATTTCTATGGATATCCCTCCTGTCCGGCAGACGAAGGGTGGTCCATACAAGAAAAGGAAAAGGTCCACGCCACCGCAATCTGGCATAGAAAATCTTGTTAACATTGCCAGACAGTCTACTGGAGTCATCCAGCAGACTATGCAGCAAATGGCCGTTCCTCCAAAGGATTTGAAGGAGAGGCGAATCCGGGCGATGGGGGAGTTCATTGTCATGGAATGTCTGTCCATGGATGATGAAGCATTTGAAGACCTGCACAGCAACCTGATCCCCACATTCATGCAGCTCAAAGCGAATGCCATTAGAGCCAGGTTCCAGCTGCAGCATCAACCCCAGCATCAACCTCAGCAATTCATGCAGCACCAGCAGCATCACCAGCAGCATCACCAGCAGCAGCACCAGCAGCAGCACCAGCAGCAGCACCAGCAGCAGCACCAGCAGCAGCACCAGCAGCAGCACCAGCAGCAGCACCAGTTCTATCCTCCTTCTGGATCCCAGCATCAGGTGCACTTCCCACCAATGATAAGTCCAGAAAAGAATTGGCCAGCGGGAACCTCAGCAATGCCACCTTCCGGACCTCCATCCATGATTTCCGAGATTCCCACCACTTCAACTCCTGCTTTGAACATAAGCCAGTTTTTGAATGTTTGAAGACAACAGTTTTAAAACCATCCCCGGCCTTTTTCAAGGCCACCAAATCCTCCCAAAAGAGCACGCCTTGTACACATATCTGTGTATAAACAATCAATCAAAAAAAAAAGTTCCAAAACCCTCCAAACTTTTCTCTATCTTTGTCCACGAAAGTATAATATTTTAGTCCAAAATCAATTTCTTCACTTCAAGTAACTTGTTCATATTTCCTTTTCATTACAGCACAGATATTGGTCCATTTTTTTGTAATATTTCTTTTAATAAGGGTTAATAATTTTGATGAAAGAAGACATACTTTTTTTGGTTCAGAAGTGCCGTAGTTGTTGGTTGTTCAGAAGTGCCGTACTTTTTTTTTTGTTCAGAAGTGCCGTACTTTTTTTTTGTTCAGAAGTGCCGTAGTTGTGTCTTGTTCAGAAGTGCCGTATTATTTTTTTTGCTTCAGAACTGCCGTAGATTTTTCTATTATACTGCAATGAAAATAATGAAAGTACGGCACTTCTGAACAAGAAACAACTACGGCAGTTCTGAAGCAAAAAAAATAATACGGCACTTCTGAACAAGAAACAACTACGGCAGTTCTGAAGCAAAAAAAATAATACGGCACTTCTGAACAAAAAAAAAGTACGGCACTTCTGAACAACCAACAACTACGGCACTTCTGAACCAATAAAATATTTTGTGTGGGTCAGACAGGAACGTTTTTTTTATTACACAAGAAGTGTACATGGTCTGCTCTTTTGGGAGGATTTGGTGGCCTTGAAAAAGGCCGGGGTTGTTTTGTGGAATCTTTATACCATGTCATCTTGCCATGGCACTCTTCCTTCTTCTGAATTGACAAAGTCCACCAAGTACTGCCGTTGATTCTTGGCTGCTTCAGTCATAGAATGCCCTCTATTTGTTGGTGGCATTTCATCGATTTCTCCAGCTGCCCTCCAAGTTCCTGGGATGATACGATGTGTGATTGGATCTTCATGGTCCAGCATGATGTTCTGAGCAGTCGGATAAGTTATTCTCATCAGATTGTGGAGGCAGCAACATGCAATGACTATAGATTCCACTGTCTTAGTTCTTTGTGGCATGGTAGTCAGGAGACACCTGAACCTTGCTGCAAGGATCCCAAATGCGTTTTCCACAATTCTTCTTGCCCGGGAGAGGCGGTAATTGTATATCCTCTGCTCTTTGGTCATGTTTCTGAGAGGCAGTGGCTTCATCAGCCAGGTTCTCAAGGGGAAGGCATCATCTCCGACAATGAAGTAGGGAAGAGGTCTGTGACCAGGAAGAATTGGTTCAGGTGGAGGTAATCCAATGGTCCCTTCTTCAAGTCCTTCTCTCAGGAGTGTATCATTAAAAACTCCTCCATCAGATCCAGCGCCGTTTGCTCCACAGTCTACATAGAGGAACTTGTAATCAGCATCCACAAGAGCCATGAGTACGATGGAATGGAAGCCCTTGTAATTGAAATACACTGAACCACCTTTTGGAGGACATTTGATGGCCACATGCTTCCCATCAATGGCTCCAATACAGTGAGGAAAGTTCCACCTTGAATAGAACAGTTTCGCAACTTCTCTCCACTCTTCTGGAGTTGTGGGGCATGCCAGGACATCTTCATTATACTCCGCAATGATGGCTTCACAGACTTCTCGAATTATGTTGCTGATGGTATTGTAAGCCACTCTGAAGCCATACATGAGGGACCTGTAGCTGTTTCCAGTTGCCAAATAGCGGAGGGTGATGGCAAGTCGGAGTCCTGGCTCCAAAGATTTCCTCCAGAAGGTGTCTTCTTTGGTAATCCTATGACCTATTTTGCCAAGGATCCCTTGAAACATGGCTGGTTCCATTCTCAAAAAGTTAGTATAACTAGAAGTGTCCTCTTGCATCAGTTCAGTCAGTAGACGCTCATACTGTCCCATCTGAGGTCTTCTCAGCAGCCAGGGCCTCACCCAATACCTCCTCCTCCTCTTCCTCCTCATGGCTGCTAATTTTCTTTCTTCTTTCTTCTTACTCTCCTCATCCTCAAGTAATGCTGCTGCAACAACAGCAAGTTGCAGATTCGCATGAGCAGCTAGTAGTACCAAGACTCTATTCTGATGTTCTGTCTGATGCATGTCCATGGTCCTCTCTCTTCAGCAGCTACAGACAGAATGATCAAGAACAGAAGATGCAGCCCCTATTTATATATTTTTGTAATTAAACACAGCTATTTGCATAATAATTTAAGTAATAACCTTGATGAGTATCATGAGTATAACTCGTCGACATTACGAGTTACTCCTGGTACTCGGCGAGTTACTCCTGGTACTCGGCGAGTTACTCCTGGTACTCGGCGATTTACTCCTCTAACTCGCCGACACTCTCCTCGAGATCGTTCACTAATTGGCTGCAACTCGGCGAGTCACTCCTGGTACTCGGCGAGTTGCTCGCTGAACCCGCCGAGTAACTCGGCGAGTAATTCGGCGAGTAACTCGGCGAGTCACTCCTGGTCATTTTTTCCGCAAAAATTCGTCGCCAACTCCTCGAATTTTGGGTGTTACGTAATTTTTGTTGTTACTACGAGTTGACTACGAGTAACTCGGCTATGTGGGAACGGGGCTTTAGTGGCTGACCAAGACTTACTAAACATAGACAGAACATTGATTCCTCCTTAGTTGTCATTGCCTCAAGGGAAAAGGGCCATTTAGGGCCAGAATCTCTTCCCGGGGATCTCTGCTGAGCTGGCAGAATTGGTGTCATTTGTCTTACACCATGAAAAAACCCCAAGTGGTTCAACAATACAAGCTGCAGGGCCTTGCTATCAATTGCATTTGTCCCTTACCTCATGTTGAACGACATGCAAAAGTCAAGAAAATAATCTAGAATGGCCAGCTTGAAACTATCGACTTCGATCTGACTGTTGGCCTTTCTTTACATTCTCAGCAATGAGACCCCCTTTTGGCATTCCTATCGACCCATTTGTCAAAACTATTTGGAATGTGTACATTTTCAAAAATTTTCTGTAAGTGAATATGGCCACATTACTAAAATTTAATGGTTACAGAAAAAGGGCTTCCTTGGCTGACCCCTTTAACAAACAATTATAATGTTTATTATTTAAGCATTAACTATGCAACCTGAGCCAAAATAATATTGCAAGATGTCTACACAAGACCTAACCTAGCTTTTATGGCATCTTATGGATAAATAGTACCAGAAAACATGCATAAAATCTGGTAAATATTTGAGATATTGTCAAGATAATTAAAATATATTCTAGATCAAGAATCCTGGAAAGTGCATGTCATTGGTTGTAATGTAGTTCAATGAAAGTAATCAAAGATGAACTAAACCAATAAGCAAAGTTATACCCACTTGCGAGCAGCAGATCACTTGGTCAAGGTCACAAATCCATGTCAAGGTCACAATTCATGGATGAGGGTCAGAATAAATGCATAAATCTAGTTTATGATAATATCTAACATATAATAAAAGTTTCCAGCAGTAGTGGATCCAAAATGAAATTAAATACCAATATACATATGGCAATGCTGACAACTATTATATTGATTGAAAACTGATATTGCAGAAGGCACGGTGCAAAGCCAGTAGGTTTATTATGTCCAAAATTTCTCCAAACTTATAAAAAAAACTAGTATTGTACATCATAAATGCAGTGATAATGGAGGTACACATAAAATTGATGCAGACATTAGCCCAGTAAAGGGGTATATTGATTTTCTCAGTGTTTGAGTATGGAATAGGGATGTGAGAAAGGCTCAAGCTTCAATAGGTCTGCTCAAGGGTTTGAGCACTTGCAGTTATTTAGTTTAAGTCAGGCTAGTACTAGTATCACAAGTGCAGACCACCAAGTTTTTTATCTTTAAAATAGCTAGTTATTACCATGAATATTATGATAATTTTTCATGTTACAAAGATATTATGAGCTAAACATAGAGTCACTTAAAAGGATATACTAAAGGACAGATCTAGAGGTTTAATTGCTATGTGGCAATATTTGCTGAATCATTGTCAATCCTTCACGGTTCATAATAGTAATGGTATGGATGAACAACAACAGTTTGTTTTATTATATATACAATGCAGTTTGTAGCTATAATTTGTAATTTTATAAATACTTGTGAAGTGGCAGCTTCTGTAACAATGATGACAAATCAGTGGCATAAAACCGAGGGAATTACCTACATAGTTAACCACACTTGTTAAATTTCAAGGTTATATGCAAAATAACATAAGGATCAATTCCATTGTACAATAATGTCATATTAACTGCTTCCGCCAAAAAAATTTTCACAATACTTGAAAACATGCTTGAATTGAACGTAATCCTGTTGTCGCCTTATTGTCTCTTGCTATAATCGAATCAAAGAAATTCATGCATAAATGGCATTGAGAGATTTTCTATGTCTCAAATATCAAGCCTAGTCATGGCCTTGATATGACCTTAGGTGCAATTATGTCAATATCTCAAAGCCACTGGATCTGAATCTTAGACAGCTTATATGACCAGCTGCCAGAGGCAGATGTTATGGTGAGATGATAAGGCTGGTTGGGAGTCCACACTATGTTGCACATACAGACATCTTTTACTAGCCTAAGCATAGACACAGAGGAAAAGACACCTCAACTTTATCTTCTCACGCGTATGACATCCACCTGGGATTTCGCTCAGAAAGAGTGCTCAGGCTGCTTGTTAAGCAGAGTTGCCAAATGTGTAATTGGCGGATGCCTTAACCATTAGGCCATCCACCTGCTATATGTGTATATTTCAAGAACTTTGAATGAATTATGTAGTTGGCTTACTTCCAAATGTTTGAAGTGTGATTTATGAGTAACTTCCTCTTGAAATCAGCTCACTTGCAACTCTCTGTTTTCTGAATATTGTTCAATTAGCACCAAGCTGTGTCACACAAGTTTTGAATTTCAAGCAATAACTCACATTTTTGTTCATTTTTGAAGTATTGGTTCCAAAAGCTGTAAAAAAAATTGTCTGAAATCACTGCCTGCAGGCCCAGCAGACATGTGATGGACAATTGTAGAATAAAATGTTTTTAGAGTACACTACCTAATTATAGACAATACACACCAAATTAAAATCTCCATGTTCCTGTAAGTACAATGCTTGAGTAAAGAAATAGTAAAGGTTTGGAAATTTGGTATTTCAGAAGAACAAGTTAGAATTGGTGCTGAAGTTAGAGAGCTTGTATTACTTAGGTATTCTTTTGATCCATGGTTACTAGAAAGACAAGATTGTCTATATATTATTGATTATCTTACACAACTGTAGCTTGTTATACTATTTTTCACAAAATGATTTTATGTTTTGTTTTACCTTCAATTTTATTGTAATTTTTCTACATTGTACATTTAGTATCATTTTTACAATAAACATCCAGACTCTCTCAGTCATAAATATACAACAGAAGTAGCTGAAGACTTCCAACACAGACTGCAGCCATGCAACATACACTGCAGCCATCCAACATTCACTGCAGCTGTCCAACATTGTAGCCATCAAACACAAATTCCACTAGTTACTGTGATTTTGAAGTATACTTTTCAACCCAGGGTCTGAATTGTTTGTAGTGGCCAGCATTTTCATCTAATATGTCAGTTAAAGTGATCACTTGGGACAACGAAAAAATAACATTATACTACACACTGGAGTGTTCTTGTCTCTGGAGAGTTTGACAAGATCACAAAGGTCCTTATATGATGCACGAGGGTCGTCTGCAGGCCCCAGATAGTTCTCAGTATTTAGGAGCTGGTTTCCTATAATCCCAAGACATGGTAATTATCAATATAACCACGACAAAAGCATTGGAATGATATTTAACAATTTATCAATACCAATTTTAAAGACTTGTACACTAAAAATTGCCTAAAGGACAATGTTAGTCAAAGTGGACTGAAATGTCTAAAATGTGTCAAAATGTGGATGTACATCAAAATGTCACGGACTTGTTGCAGATCTGTGTTTAGAAAGACTGACCAAAACAAGTGTAGATATTTAATATACTAGCCACCTACTATGACATCTATTTCTATTCTAAGTAGAGTATTCACATCTGTGAATTACTTATACAAAGTCTGTAAGACTAATACCAATGACCTTTCATACATTCTACACAAAACCCAAGTCCATACTTGGCTCAAAGCAATGTCTTAAATGCAACCTGCTGTTGGTGAGTTGAGTAAAATGTTGTCATTTGTTATATGATTATATTGAATTCCTAACATGAATTAAATCAGACATACTTAACATGAACTTGTTGATATTAACAACAATATCTTTCCGTACTTAACTGAAACCCTTAAATGGGATAATCAAATTCGTACCAATCAAAAGAAAGCACAGAAACGACTGTATTTATTTAGACAACTGAAGTCTTTCCACATTGATGACGTCACCATGACAAAAGTTTACAGCTCTGTCATTGAATCTTGCTTAACTTGTTTCATGCTTATTTGATACAAAGCCACACCTAAAAAAGAGACTGGTAAACTGACATGGGTGGTCAAAGCTGCATCCTACATCATTGGTAGAGAAATGTTAGGGTTGAATGAATTATACCACAAGCGAATGCATGTACGAGTTAAGAAAAAGTACCACCCAATCAATGACTATTTTAATCTAATGCCTTCTGGAAAGAGACTCTGATCGATAAGAGCCTCAACAAATAGGATGCTATATATAGCTTTGTCCCAACAGCAGTGCGCACTTATAATACACAGTGGAACAGTCTAATACTTTATGATTTTTATTCTTAAACATTGCTTTATTTACATTGTATGGGTTGACAAAAAGAAATTTGTTGTATTATCACTTGGCTGAATAAACTATTATCTTATCTTATAAAAATATTTATGGAAAGTTAGTAAATGTAAAATATATTTTAATGTCCATTCCAATCATGATATCATTAGTCTCTTATATTTTTGTTTGTACCAACTGGCATTGCTTACTTTCCATATATCATTTATATTCTTACATGTCAACGCTAAATAATTTATATTTATTACGAGAATCAATTATTGAATTGTTTATTGAATAAAGCTACTCTTCCCAAAGGCTTAATGACATGCCACTTTAGGGAAGAGTATACAGTTACAAATTTAATGTAATAAAAGGAAATTTGCATAAGAGTAGAAGATTATGACAAGTAATTTTGATTTGTAGGCCTATTCAATTGGCATGAGTAACAATTTGGAATATTGCAATCATCAATATAAGCCTCAACTGTCTTCTTTTTCACATATAATTTAAAACCGTGGAAGCTATGTGTGTTTATTTTTTCTTTAAAAATACTTGGCATATTGTTTAACGTTTTAGGACAGGTATAGGATATACTGTGTCTGGCAAATTCATGTCTCACAGCGGGTAGCTTTATATTGTTGATATGTCTAGTTACATATCTGTGGGTTTTATTTTCTAGATTTTTTTTCATTTCATTGGTGAAGTAATGAGGTAGCAATGAGTTTTCAAATTTAAAGCAAAATTTATAGTCCTGCAGTGCACATAGATCTTTAATTTTTAACATATTTAATTTTCAAAAAAGCTCAGTGGTATGGGCTCTGTAATGGCTCTTTGTGATGATACGCACGGCTCTTTTCTGGAGAGATGTTAATTTCTTAGATTTCCAGCCCCATATCATTAATCCATAATTCAGATGGGGAAGTATTAAGGCATTGTATATATTAAGAAGTGCGTTCAAAGGAAGTTGTTGTTTTATCTTTGTCATGATTCCCAGGGTTCTAGATATTTTCTTGGATATAGCTTCAATGTGATGAGTCCATTTCAGATGTTTATCTATAACTATACCCAAAAAGTTAAATCTATCAACAAATTCTATCTTTATGCCATTTATGAATAATTCTGGATGCTGTATTTTCTTTTGTGGTGTATGGAATAGTATTGCTTTTGTTTTTTGTACATTTAAAGAGAGTTTGTTTACTTTTAACCAGTCAGATATTGATTGTAATTCATTATTCAATATTTCAGGATCGTTTGTAAAGTTCGAATTTATATTTGTGAAAAGTGTAGTGTCATCTGCATACAGTAAAGGTTTAAATTTTTGAGTTGCGTTAACTATGTCGTTTACATAGATAATGAAAAGTAAGGGCCCAAGTATGGAGCCCTGCGGTACGCTGCATTTAATTATTGAATGATTAGAAGAGATATCGCCATAACTTACATATTGAATCCTGTTATTTAAATAGCTTGTTAGTAGATCTAGGGTTTTGTCTCTAATGCCATAGTGTTTTAGTTTTTTTAACAATATGGTATGATCTAATGTGTCAAAAGCCTTTGAAAGATCCATGTATATATTTATAGGCTGTTTGTTTTTATCCATATCTAAAATAATTCTATTCAGCAGTTCAAGAGTTGCAAATTCTGTTGAGTGTAAGGTACGAAATCCATATTGGCTGGTATAAAATAATTTTGAAGTAGTAAAGTATTGATAGATTTGGTCATGTATTATTCTCTCAAAGACCTTCGACACACTAGGCAAAATAGAAATTGGACGATAATTTTCAAAGCAATGATTGTCATTCTTTTTGTGAATGGGTATCACCTTTGCTATCTTTAGTATATCTGGAAAGATACCCTGTTCAAATATCATATTCATAAATTTTGATAATATACTAGCAATTTCATATTTTATGTATTTAAGTATTTTATTGCTTATGTTGTCTGTACCTTTGCTGGCTTTAGGTTTTAGGCTTTCTATTGTTTTAATAACAGTTTCAATGGTAACTGATCTAAATTTAAAATGATCTTGAACAGGATTCTGCAAATAATCTTCATAGCATATATTTTTGGGGAAATCTATTTTAGAAGCAAGTGTCGGACCTACATCTGTAAAGTATTTGTTAAATTCATCTGCAATAACTTGAGGGTTATCAAGACGTTTGCCATTATGTATGAAATAACTAGGAAAAGCTTGTTTCACTTTATTCTTATTTAAGATTTCATTTATTGTTGACCAGGTGTTCCTCATATCAGATTTAAATCTTTGAAATTGATTTTGGAAGTAAAGAATCTTGGCAAGACAGAGAGTATTTTTTAATATCCTGTTATAGGTTTTGAAGTTAGTGAGATATCCTAAGTATTGATTATCATTTATACTTGTAGATTTAAGTTTGGCATATAATTTATCTCTATACCGGATAGATTTGAGAATGCCATTTGTCATCCATTTGCATTTTTTATGTTTGTATTTATTGTATTTAACTGTTTTTGCTTTGAAATGTTTATTTGTAAGTGTAACTAAAAGATTGTTAAATTCATTATAACAGCCATTTACGTTTTTGTTGTCAAGGCATATTTCATTTAGTTTGGCAGTGATTTCTGTACTTTGTAATTCTTCTTGAAAATTTGATAAGGCAATATTGTAATTGGGAAATATTTTCACATATCTGGTGTTTTTTGTAATTTTGTGGAAATTTTCTAAACATATAAAGTAAGGAAGATGGTCTGATATGTTTTTGATCAATATTCCAGTTTTTACTGCGGTTAGGTCATTTGAAATTTTGACAAAAAAATTATCTATTAGTGTGCCTGTTTTCTGTGTTAATCAAGTTGGTAGTGTAATTTTAGGTATATATCCATGTGAAATAATACACTCCAGGAAGTCATTGACCGAGTTATTTTCTTTATACTTTAACAAGTTGATGTTGAAATCTCCTGTAAAAATTACGTTGTTTTGGTTTCTGAATTTCTGAAAGAGACTAATCATTTCAGATTTGAAGGTCATGATATTTTCAGTAGTTTGTATCGGGGGACGATATACATTACAAATAAATATTTTCTTATTGTTGGTTACAAGAGCACTTTCTTCAAAAATTTCAATAATTTGACCATCCCATATATCAGAGCTCATACCATGATCTATTATTTTAAAATTAAAATTTTCATGCAAGTAAATTGCCACTCTTCCATGTGCACTGCAAGACATACCCACAGAAATCAAGTTGTATATAGCAATTTAACTAGTGATAAATCTTCATTTAGTGTGATATGTGTATTATTGTTTAAGTTATTATTTAAATTAGTTTTGTTCCTCATTTTGAAGTTCTTGTATTTTCTGTCTGGTGATCCTCTTTGTTATATTCTCTTCCATCATAACCCTGTTCAATCTGACATTGACAGTGGAATCACTTGTTGATGCTTGTGGCTCTTGAGTCTGTTGTGGTGTTGTGATGGGCAATTTTTTAATGCCTTTTTCAATCTGTTTGAAGCCGCACTCTGTTTGTTCTGTGTTTTTTTTCAGCTTTGAAAGAATGGGGGCATGTATTGGTTATGTTTGTGATGTTGTTGTGTCTATATTGATGTTTTAATTACAGTACAGTGCATGGATATATTTGTACTTATAGTAACATTTCTCTATTATGCTCAAGAAATGTCCATAAATGTATTATTCAGCCAAAAAGCAGTTTGTACTTGTTGTCTACTGGTTATGATGGATGGTGTTCTGTTCGAAGGACAGCAGTGCATAACTGGCGTTTTAGGTTTGGCTGTGTTGGCTTTGGTGACTTGGTTGATTCAACACTTTAGAGAAGAGAACATATTCCTTTATAGCTGTCCAACAAATACAAGAAAAAAGTCACGTCTTACGTGACATATTCATCAATTCCAGGGGAATATTTTTGATTGGGAACACTTCTCTTATAGATGGAAGTTTTATCACTGTCTGTCCATTGTCGGGTTTAACGTTTTTCACCTAAAAACCACCCCATTCATCAATCTTTCACTGAGATTAGAGATTAGTTTTGCATTTCGGGAAGAGATTCAGGCCTAAATAACCCTTTTCCCTTCAATGTTCTGTCTATGTTTAGTAAGCCGTGGTCAACCACAAAGTAAGAGATACACGTGACATATCATTGCACAATAGTTTGGACCATCTTGTCAGTGACTCCCTCTGTTAGCAAGAAGAAGCCCATTGGGTTTCACTGCACAGTTGCTGTCACTCGACAGAAAGGCATACAATTTGTTCTTAGGCCCCAAGGACAACATAGCTGCTCAACCTTTTGTTTAGGGCGTATCATATAAGACTTAAGGTCCCTCGGGTCACTCTCATAGTGGAACTAATGGCAGATTTTGGTCACATCTGAGATTTTCTGTTTACTGTAGGTATCTATATGAAATGGCTATTTGCTTCAGCAGTTACGCCTTATGATAGTTACTTGTTATCTTGTTTTAGCTTTTAGTCCGATGAATTAAAATCAGACAAAATCCTTCCTTCCTTCCATTACACTATCTATCAATCAATCTGTCAATCCATTTATCTATCTATTTGTCTATCAATCAATCTATATATCTATGTATATCTGTATCTATGTATCTATGTATCTATTTATCTATCTATTTATCTATTTATCTGCCTATCTATCTATCTATCTATCTATCTATCTATCTATCTATCTATCTATGTATCCAATCTCTACTGCCCAAGTAAGACTCTCAGCCGCCCACTTAAACCTGTATTTCTTTTCTCAAGTTGTTTTTTTCCAGACTTTCTTGGTGTCAAGTGAAGAGGACCTCAGCTGACAAAAATGTCAGCAGATTTTAGTTACACCATGGAAATAACTTCAAGCAGATTGGAAAGGCTACATTCACTGCTGTGTTAAGTTTTATCTTCTACTATTGTCAAAGTAATCCTTTAAGGGATCTCCAGTTTCTTAAGACTTCAGTCTGACACAACTTCTTATGGATTTGCACAATGCAAAAAAGCATCCCAAGTAAGGAATGGTTGAACGTATATCATAGGCTGTAAAATTTGCAGCTTTGGTTTTGCATATTTTTTAACTTGCTAGACTTCCTTTAAAAGAATCAATCAGTAGTTCTCATAGCAGTTTTGCAGAAGTCTTAGGACTTTTCAAAGTTATCTAAATGCAATAAGTTTGCTCTTTGAACCTAAGCTTTTTACATTCTTTCTAAATATTATACAATATTTCAGCTGAGATGAAGTTCATGAAGAGTACCTAGGCCAAATATTGAACCAGGGATTTTTCACAGAGCTGGCCAATGTGGAATTAGCAGATGTCTTAACTATTGGGCCACCCAACGAAGCTTGAGCTTTATCGAGATAGCAGACACTAAACCCATATATCATCATACATAACTCCAAACAGAATGAGAATATAAATGACCTGAACCATCATAGCATTTTTGCATATTTCTAATTGCACATAACTCATAAACAACAATTAACAATCCTAAATCTACTTTTTCCTAGAAGTGTTTATGTTTGTCCAGCTCAGTGTGGCTCAGTTCGGCTTGTAGTGGGTTTAGGTGGCTATTACCATTGCCTTGAATAAACTATAGAATGTTCTCTGTGACTATCCAGTATGTCTTTTATATTACCACAGCTAAGGTGATATAAGACAATACAGGCTATGACAAGACATTGAAGGACAAGACAAGATGATACAAGACAAGACACAACAGACAAAACAAGACACAACAGATGAGACTTTATAAGAAGATACTGGCACAAGGCACACAGTTATTGGAGTAGACTACAGCAAGTAATTCTGTTAATATATATCGTTTTATTGACAAGCCTGATATCAGGAATTGATACATGTGTCATACAACATTACAAAACAAACAAATATACAACATGACAAAAACAGGTCTAGTGTCTACATCTACTATATATACAATCTATAATCTACCAGTATTTCTAAATATTTACTTGATAAAGTCGGTTCCAGTTTTGTTTACATATACATACATGAATATAAAAATGAGAGTTAATACTGTACAGGTCAATACTTCAAGTGGGTAATACTGTAATGATTTCAAAACAAATTTGAATAAAAAGTCAGTTAAAATGGCAAAAGAACGTGTCCATGGGTTGGGTCAGTGGGTGGGGTCTTCAGAGCAGCATTGCGCTGACCTCTGAAATGGCGAAAGGGGGTGTCCATGGGCTGGGTCAATGAGTGGAATCTTCAGAGCAACATTGCGCTGACCTCTGAGATTGTCATCATGGGGTGTTTGAATTGAAAGGTTCCCTGTCTAGTGGAAGGGGGGCACCAATACTGAATTAACATTATGAAAAAACTCTATTTAGAAAGTTGCCTAATGCCTTTAGCACTTCTGGATTCTTACATGACAATAGGGCTTGGAATTGTTGAGATTTTTCTAGGTCATGAAAATTAGGTATACTATCTGTTGCTATATTAAGTAATTCTAGCCTTGGTATTTCATTTTTATTACATGTCAGTAAGCAGTGAGATTCATCTTCTATTTCACCACTGTCACAATATTCACATATTCTCTCATGCAAAGGAATTTTTGGGGATTCATGTCTACCAGTTTCAATTTTAAGATTGTGGGAGCTAACTCTGAATCTTGCTATATTACTGTATGTTTTTTTGGGCAGATTTAACAGTAGGTATGGCTCAATGCAGTAGCTGGTTTTAAATGTTTTATAGGTCCTAAGTTTAGGTTGGGCGTTTGTGTCATTTATTTCATGAAGAATTCTATCCTTTTCATTGTCATAAAGTACTAGTTTTATCTTATTTGTCAGTACGCTGGGTTCTAGAGCTTGCCAATTAATTATGTTTGCTTCAGAGATGATATGCTTTACTTTAGTGTACCAGTTTCTCTGACCATTTGTGTGTAGTTTTTCTTGTATTTTCAAGCACTTAATGCATTTAGTTAATGCTCTCTTTGCTTGCCTGAGATTAGATAAAAAAGACACATGACCTTTTTTATCAGACAAATATTGCTAGCTCAATGTTAAGCCAATGTTAGCTCTGTTTAAATGTAATAAACTCATAGTAAAGAAATTGCCTTCATAGTGATTTAGTTTGTATATTACTTTTTGAGTAGGTGAAAATCATTTATGAAGGAGACTAATTTGTGAAGGAAACTAACTCTTGCACATACACTAATTATATCAAAGGTTAACTTTATTTGCCCTAGGTCTAAGCCTACATTGATATTAAAAATGTTGAATGCAATGCAATATCTATGTCATGCTAATCAGCTGAAAATCAAATGCTACAACATGAAGATTTTTTCTCATCCTAGAATCAATTCCTATGCAGAGGTATTTTGAAAGTTGGCAAAGTATGTAGGGAATGTTGCAATTGTGGTTGAATTTGTTGTAGAATAATTGCTTGAAACAATATACAATGTCATCTCTGAAAGAGCATTTCAAAAAGTCTAACAGAGGCTACAAAATATCACATCATTCTGAAAATAAGGGTATTTATATCATACTGGTACTTCGCAATGCGTATTGCCTTTGTTTACTGGCTATCTCCTTTTTAGTGGCTGACGACGGTTTACTAAGCATAGACAGAACATTGATTCCTCCTTAGTAGTCACTGCCTCAAAGGAAAAGGGCCATTTAGGGCCAGAATCTCTTCCCGGGGATCTCTGCTGAGCCAGCAGAATTGGTGTAATTTGTCTTACACCACAAAAAACCCCAAGTGGTTCAACAATACAAGCTGCAGGGCCTTGCTATCAATTGAATTTGTCCCTTACCTCATGAACGACATGCAAAGGTCAAGGAAATAATCTAGAATGGCCAGCTTGAAACTTTCGACTTCGATCTTACTGTTGGCCTTTCTTTACATTCTCAGCAATGACCGCCTTTTGGCATTCCTGTCCACCCATTTTTCAAAACTATTTGGGATGGGTACATTTACAAAAATTTGCTTAAAGTGTATTTTGCCACACCACTTAAATTTAAGGGTTACAGAAAAAGGGCTACCCTTGGCTGATCCCTTTACAGGCAATTATAACGTTTATTTTTTAAACATTAACTATGCAACCTGAGCCAAACTAATATTGGTTGTATTTCTTTGATGAACGCTGCAGTAACATACTTTTTCTAGAATTTTGCATTTCTTGGACAGAGTTTGTTAAACAAATTGTGCAAGTCCCCAGCAACTCCTTAGTTTCAGCAGAGCCAATAATGAGCACCCGGGCACTGAAAGTGATTTAGACAGCACGATTGTGATAAAGATACGGGTTGGCTGTGTGGTTAATTGTGTTTGACGTCCACTGGTTTTTTCCAATGGACTTTTGAAAATTAAACATCATGGTCCAGGATTTGCTTATTTCCATATCATCTTCAAGAAGTATAGTATGTTAATACTACATAATGTACTTTTTATAACTGTTATAACAGCATGTGAAAAGTTATAATCAGATGTTATTAATTCTATATCTAATTTGATTTGATGTCTATTATTTACAATATCTTCATGCTCTTTCAACTATTCAGTAACTGGTGTGTGCATTAGGATCAAACATACAACATAATAACTAGGCTAATAGAAAACACTGCAACTGCAAAAAGTCTCATATTCAGTGCAAACAGTTGCATTTATACTTTTGATTGATCTTACACCAAGAAATTGCACATAGCATCTTCTGCTATGGATAAACACTCTTTGATCTCAACGGATTCAGTGACTCGGAGTGTTTTAGATGTGAGAATGTTCGTGTGACATGTAATAGTGTATTACATGAAGTTGATGTAGGGAACACATCAAATACCTTTTGTGGACTGACTTTAATTCATAGAAATTAGATAGGCAGGAAACAAATTACATGCAACTGTGAAAGCAAATCTATGTGACAGTTCATCATTAGCAGTTTGTCAGTTTGTCTGGGTGTGAACGCCACATACCTCCAACCAGAACTGCGGCTAAAATGTAACTGTCCCGCTATCCTGGTACCAAACTGGAGGACGTCTTTGTCGCTGAGGGCGATTATTTGTGCGATTGGGAGTGGGTCTGAAGGGGACATGGGGCACTGTGGGATTACGAGAAGTAGTGTTCTTTGATGTGGGAGGATTGGAGGACGCCTTCCGAGGTCGCCCACGTTGCTTAGGGATAACCACTCACACTGGCTGGTCAAGGTCGAGGTGGGCTGGTTTCAAACGGTTGATTGAAACCTTTTCAGCTTTCCCACCCATATCGATGATGAAGACCTTCTCTCCGGGGCATATGACTTTAAATGGGCCTTGATATGGGTGCTGCAATGCGGTTCTGTGGTTGTCACGTCTGACGAATACATATGCACATTGGTAGAGTTCTTGTGGTACAGCCACAGCATGCGAGCCATGTTGAGATGTGGGAACAGGTGCAAGGGAGCCTACCTTGTTTCGAAGGGTAGGGAGAAATGCTGTAGGCTGCAGAGTAGTAGATGAGGCAGGAATGAAGTCACTTGGAACTGTGAGTGGTTCGCCAAACACCAGTTCTGCAGAAGAAGTGCCCAAGTCCTCTTTTGGAGCTGTGCGAATTCCTAAAAGGACCCACGGAAGTTCATCAACCCAGTTTGGACCTGTAAGGCGGGCACGTAAAGCAGCTTTCATGTGACGATGAAAACGTTTCACTAGACCGTTAGCTTGGGGATGATAAGCTGTAGTTCTGCTGTGTCGCACACCCAGTAGCTTAGTCAGCGAAGCCCACAAGTCAGAAGTGAACTGACTTCCACGATCAGAAGATATCTCTGAAGGAATTCAGAATCTTGCAATCCACTGACTCACCAAAGCTCGAGCACACGACAAGGTAGAGATGTCCGTTAATGGAATTGCCTCTGGCCATCTTGTAAATCTGTCTACAATTGTAAAGAGGTATGTGTAGCCTTGAGATGATGGCAGTGGGCCAACTAGGTCCACATTGATATGGTCAAATCTACGATGAGGAATCTTGAAAACATCAAGTGGTGCTTTGACATGGCGATGAATCTTGGCCGTTTGACAAGCAATGCAAGCCTTGGCCCAGGCTCCAACTTGTTTCTGAAGACCATGCCAGACGAATTTACAGGCCACCAAAGTACGAGTTGCTCGAATTGAGGGGTGTGACAAATGGTGGACAGCTTCAAACACACGTCGTCTCAAGGAGGAGGGCACAATGGGACGGGCACATCCTGTGGAAATGTCACAAAGCAGAGTGGTTCCTGTAGGACCAAAGGGAATGTCTTCCAAGACAAGACCACTAACTGCAGTTCGGTAAGCAATGACCTCCAGATCCTTTGCTTGGGCAGCAGCCATAGCTGAATAATCAATGTCTAACTCCGTTGTGATGGCATTAATAACTGAGCGAGAGAGGGCATCTGCAACACAATTGTCTTTGCCAGCTACATGCCTGATGTCCGTCGTAAATTCAGAAATTGCAGCTAGATGACGTTGCTGCCTCGGAGACCATGACTCAGTCACTTTGGCGAAGGCAAAAGTTAATGGCTTATGATCAGCGACAAATGGACGGGCTTCAAGAAAGTATTTAAAGTGTCTCACCGCTAAGTAAAGTCCAAGAAGCTCCCTGTCAAATGTGCTATACTTGCGCTCTGGGGGACGAAGTTGACGACTGAAGAATGCTAGAGGTAGCCAATTATCATCAATAAGCTGTTCAAGAACACATCCAACTGCAATATCGGAAGCGTCCACAGTAAGTGCGATAGGTGCTTCTAGGTGAGGATGGACCAACATAGTAGCTTGTACCAATGCTTCCTTTGTCTGTTCGAAGGCCATATTCATTTCATCCGTCCACTCAACTAACTTTGCTTTTCCTGATACTGCACTGTATAGCGGACGCATGATGGCAGCAGCATGAGGGATGAAACGATGGTAAAAGTTCACCATGCCAAGGAACTCCTGCAAAGCCTTAGTTGACGTGGGTTTGGGAAAGTCTGTAATCGCTTGCACTTTCTTATCCAAAGGAAATGCACCAAGGTTGTTGATACGATGACCCAAGAAATCAATTTCAGAAGCACCAAACTTAATTTTGTTGGAGATAGGACCAGTCCATGTTCCCGAAGTCGTTCGAACACCAAACGCAAATGGATTTTATGCTCATGCTCAGAATGGCTGAGGAGGATATCATCCAGGTAGACAAAAACAAAAGAGAGACCATGTAGAACAGTATCCATAAGCCTTTGAAATGCTTGTCCAGCATTTTTAAGTCCGAAAGGCATACGGAGGAACTCAAATAATCCAAATGGTGTTATAATTGCAGTTTTTGGGATGTCATCGGGATGGACAGGAATTTGATGGTAGCCACGCACAAGATCAATCTTTGAGAAGATAGTGCATCCAGCCAGGTTTGCAGAAAAGTCCTGGATATGTGGGATGGGATATCGATCAGGTATTGTGGCATTGTTCAAGCGTCTATAATCCCCACAAGGTCTCCAGCTGCCAGATTGTTTAGGGACCATATGGAGTGGAGATGACCATTGACTGCTGGACCTTCGAACTATTCCTAAGGCCTCCATATGTTTAAATTCTTCCTTTGCAATTGCCAGCTTATCTGGGGGTAACCGCCGGGCTCGACTGTGAATAGGTGGACCTTCAGTGGGAATGAAAAGTTCTGCGCCATGGTGAACAGTAGAACAGGAGAATGTGGGAGTGAGTATCTCAGGAAATTCAGCAAGTATATCAGCATATGTCCTATCCATGGACACACTGTGAATACCAAGATACTGGCCGGTGGTCCGGTTCAGCATGACTGAGGAGAATGTAGTTGTGTCAATTAGACGCTGGCCTTTAATGTCCACCATGAGATTAAATGAACAAAGGAAGTCAGCTCCTAAAAGTGGTTGGGTAACATTGGCAATAACGAATGTCCAATTAAACAAGAGACCATCAAGTGAAAGTGTGATATTCCGAGAACCATAAGAGCGAATTGCAGTACCATTTGCAGCCTCAAGTTGGGGACCAGAATTTCCAGAACGTGTGTCCGCACCTGTGGCTGGAAAAACGCTCACCCTTGCTCCAGTGTCGATGAGGAAGGTGTGGCCAGAATTTCCATCCCTTACATACAGCAGTTGTGGACGGCAATGTGATTGAGACATTGCATCTTGCATTTTACAGGTGTTGATGTGTTGCACTTCTTGTTTGCCGGTCGTCGAAAGAGCTACTGGCGACCGGCTTGATCGTTTCCCGGATGTTTACAAGGTGGATAGCATTTACGGGCATGTTCTCCGAACTTGCTGTGGTAGTAGCACCAATCAGGATGAGCTCTATCATTCTTTTGGGCACTTTCGTTTCTTTTTCTGACTCGATGAATGATATGTGTGGCTGACTGTTGCTTAGCCAACAACAAAATGTCTGCTCGTTGAGCTAGAGCCCTAGGGTCTTTGAAATCAGAATCAGCAATTTGCATACAGATATCTTCAGGAAAATTTGTTCAGCAAGTAGGCAAAAATTGTGACCATCTAATAATGACAACATTTCATCCAAGAGTTCTGAGGGTTTGCGGTCACCAAAGTTATTAATATGAAGAAGTCTACTTGCCCTGTCACGACGATTGAGTCCATATGTATCAATAAGTCTTTGTTTCAGGTAATCATATTTCCCTTCTGCAGGAGGATTTGCTAAGATGTCAAGAATGTGACTGGCTGTTGTTTGGTCAAGTGCTGAGACCACATAGTAATATTTTGTAATATCCTGAGTCACATTTTTGATATGAAATTGAGCTTCTGCCTGTGTGAACCAAATGTTGGGGTGAGCAGTCCAAAATGTAGGCAGCTTAATTGCAACAGCACTAATTCCTGTATGCTCAGTCATGTTGAATGTAAAATCCAATACTCTCAAGTCAGGGTCACCATTGAAGGGAACACATCAAATACCTTTTGTGGACTGACTTTAATTCATAGAAATTAGATAGGCAGGAAACAAATTACATGCAACTGTGAAAGCAAATCTATGTGACAGTTCATCATTAGCAGTTTGTCAGTTTGTCTGGGTGTGAACGCCACAATGTTCTTATTTTTCTGTTGCAAAAGTCACTGTGAAGTTGAATTCAATGACAATCTGGAAGCCTCCAAGTAAACAACTGCAGTATGACATTAAGGGTGATTATCAATGTACTAGGTAATGGAGCTTCTAATGCAATTCATACAGACATGGCATAGGTATTTTTTTGTGAACATATTCGTTCATAACTTGCTGGCAAGATGTTTACACAAGACCTAACCCAGCTTTTTATGGCATCAATAATGAACATACTAGATAATCAATGATAATGGAGGTACAAATAAAATTGCTGCAGACATCAGCCCAGTAAAGGGGTATATTAATTTCTCAGTGTTTGAGTATGGAATAAGGATGTGAGAAAGGCTCAAGGTTCAATAGGTCTGCTCAATGAGTTTAGCACTTGTAGTTATTTAGTTTAAGCCATAGACTATAGTATTATAGCAGACCACCCATTTTCACCTTGCCTATGCCTTTCATACTAGCATTTTTTCAGTATTTAAGTATGGAGTAAGGTTGTGAGAAAGGCACAGGCTCTAATAGGTCTGCTCAAGGGGCTTAGCACTTGTAGTTATTTAGTTTAAGTCAGGCTAGTAGTACAGACCACCAATATTCACCTACAAAGCTGGCCGATGTAATTCATACTGGCATCTTCAAGCATTTGCAAGGTTTTTTTTATCATCCAAATAGGTAGTTATTACCATGAAAATTATGAAAATGTTTCATGTTATGAAGATATTATGAGCTAAACATACAGTCACTTAAAAGGATATGATAAAGGACAGATCAAGAGGTTTAATTGCTATGTGGCAATATTTGCTTATTTGTTGTCAATCCTTCACGGTTCATAACAGTAATGGTATGGATGAACAACAACAGTTTGTTTATTATATATACAATGCAGTTTGTAGCTATAACTTGTAATTTTATAAAAACATGTGAAGTGGCAGCTTCTGTTACAATGATGACAAATCAGTGGCATAAAACAGAGGTATTACCTTCATAGTTAACCGCACTTTTAAATTTCAAGGTTATATGCAAAATAACAAAAGGTTCAATTCCATTGCTCAATACATGTCATATTCACTGCTTCTGTCATAAAAATTTTTCACAATACTTGAAAATATGCTTAAATTGGACGTAATCCTGTTGTCGCCTTATTGCCTCTTGCTATAATCGAATCATGTTTATAGAGAGTCCTAAGTGGAATAAAAATGGCCCTTGAAAAGTCTTTGGCTATTTTGCAAGGAAAGTCAGCATAAATGGCATTTTCTAGATTTGAGAGTTTACATATCTCAATATCAAGCCAAGGCAATACGTCGATGTAATGTTGGTTGCAATTTTGTCAATGTCTCAATGCCACTGGGTTTGCAGCTTAGACAGCTTATATGACCATCTGTCAGAGGCAGATGTAATGATGAGATGATAGTGCTTGACGTTAACCCCCCAATGTTACACATACATACATCTTTTACTTGCCTAAGCATAGACACCGAGTACAATGCACCTCGAAGTTATCTTGTCATGTGATCAGCATCCAGCTGGGATGTAGCTTATGAAGAGTACACTGCCCAGGCTGTGAATCAAACCCGGGACCTTCAACAGAGCTGGCCAATGTGGGATAGACAGACACCTTAGCCATTAAATAACCTGCCATATATATATCATATACCAAGAATTTTGGATTTATTATGTAGTTGGCTTACTTCCAACTGTTTGAAATGTGATATATGACTAATGTCCTCTTGAAATCAGCTCACTTGAAACGACTGTTACACATACATACATCTTTTACTTGCCTAAGGTTCAACTACATGGGGCTACAAGCTGAACCAAGCCATACCTAGCTGGAGACACCGAACACTTTGCTCAGCTTAAATCTTATATTAGCATAAACAGCTTATTATAAATGTGAATTGTGTTATAAACACTTGCCCTGCAATTATATACTTGCCGTGCTGAAGCACCCCAATGTAATATTATCAATGTATGCTTAATACCAATAATGCTGCCACACACATGAAAAATCTGAGGATTACAAAATATATGTCTTCTTGTAAATCCCTGTTTATGTGTGAGCTTCAGAGACAAAAACAAATGACACAAAACAGCTTTCAAACAGTATAAATTTCAATCCAGAGGCTAAAGCGTTTGCTGTGCTAGTTTTTTCATCCAATATATCAGTCAAGTGATCAATTGGGACCACGACAAAAATTAAATTCTACTACACACGTGAGAGTGTTCTGGTCTCTGGAGAGTTTGACAAGATCACAAAGGTCCTTATATGATGCAAGAGGGTCATCTGCAGGCCCCAGAGAGTTCTCAGTAACTAGGAGCTGGTTTCTTATAATACCGAGACATGGGAATTATCAATATAACCATGACAAAAGCATTGGAATGATATTTAACAATTGATAAATACCAATTTCAAGACTTGTAAACTAAAAACCGCCTAAAGGACAGAATGTCAAAATTTGTCAAAATGTGGATATATGTCAAAATGTCATGACCCTGTGACAGATCTGTGTTGAGAATGACTGACCAAAGAGGTATAAATATTTAATATACTAGCCCCCTACTATAAAATCTATTTCTATTCTAAGCAGACAATTCACATTGCCATGCCAAATACTGTCTTGTTTCCGGACATTTTGAGCTTGGAAGATATTGAATGTTTTATTTCAAGTAACATATATAGCAAAAAGGCAATTCAATGAAACAGGTATGAAAAATAATGTTATTGCCCTTTGTGAACTAGAGTTTTGTTTTTAGTTAATAAGGTGAGAAATGAAGTGTCCAGGCAAAATATGGAACAATAGACAATTACGTGACATTTCGAGGTGCACATGTTTTTTTTCCATAAGATGGTAATTTAGTCATGTTTTCCACCAATGTAAAGGAATGTTTTCCAGGAAGAAAAAGGAACATGTCCAAGTATTTCATAAACATTAATCAAGTAGCAAACAGTATACAAGATGTTGGTTGCAGAAGACGTTAAAATGACGGTCATTGGTACTCGGTGTCTAAGCTAGGACAAACAACAGACCCCACCCATGGAGTAATGTGCATATGGTGTTGATTCGAAGCATCACCAAGAGTCTATATCATACGATTGCATAAGATGTTAAATTGGAGGTGGCTTGTACTCGGTGTTTATGCTCAGGCAAGTAAAACACCCCACTCACGAGGTAAATGTGGAACATGGTGTGGACTCTTAGCCTTTTAATCTCTTCATTATGTCTGCCTTTTGACAGCTGGTCATATAAGCTGACTAAGCTTCAGACCCAGTAGCATTGAGACATTGTAGACATCGATATAGCCTTCTATAAGCTCTACTAACCAAGTCCACTACTTAAACACGACTTCACTAGATTGTTCGGTTTTGTGGAATGTACACGTAGCAGGATTGCTGAGTCAAGTAAAAGAACCCACCCTTGGGGTAAATGTGCAACACAGGTGGACCCCTCCTCTTTCTCACCTCATCTATTAACCCTCAATAGCGGGAAGAACTTGCCTTAGAGGGCTGCACTACCCACATCAATCTATCTATCTTTCTAACTATCTGTCTGTCTGGATGTCTGTTTATTTAATAGCGGTCCAGCTCAGTCTTGCCTCCAATACTGAACATGTCACGTAAGATGTGACTTTTTTCTTGTATTTTTTGGACAGCCATAAGAAATATGTTCTCTTCTCTAAAGTGCTGAATCAACCAAGTCACCAAAGCCAACACAGCCAAACCTAAAACACCAGTAATGCACCGCTGTCCTTGGAACACCATCCATCATAACCAGTAGATGACAATCACAATTAACCATACAGCCAACTCAAATCTTTATCACACTCTTGCTGTCTAAATCACTTTCAGTGCCCAGACGCTCATTATTGACCCAAATGAAGAGTCACAGGGACTGCAGGTGATTGATTTCCTTTCTGCTTCTTAAATGGTGTCTATGAGCAGGACTTATTACTATGCTGTCTAGGTACTGCTTCTATCGTATTTAAGGTGTCTTAAATTATGATGCATGTAGTATAAAGCTAGTGCATGGCTTAACGGCTAAAAAATTTACAACTCCGCTGAAGATCCCGGTTCGATTCTTACTGTTGCAGCATGCAAAGGGTCTCTATCATCATGACATCAACTTCATTGATGATAAATTTCATCGAATATAACATGGAAAATACATGATGATGGATCGACGTTGGCATAGGGCTGGCTATGTTGATGTGATTTTTTTTTGGACAGTGGCCAATATTAAGATGAATAGTCCAGATTTTGAATGCTATTTGGGGCTTGACAAAAATTTGTCCCCTATTGAGGAGCCAAAAACTTATCAGTGAGAGCAGTGTTTTTCTATGCTGTCAAGATGACAAGCGAAACACTGCAAATTTGGCGGCCAAGTGGTTAAGGCACAGGTCTCCATGGTAATAATTTGCATACAATCATTTGGACATCTAGCCCATTTCTATGAACAATTGCTAAAATTACTTTAATTCAAAACTTACAAGCTCCAATTTGTTTGTACTTTGTCCTTGATTTCTTTATGTTTGACATGTATCCGTCTAGGAATAGACAAATGCATTTGATGTGTTACCTACCCCAGATTTAGAAAAATACAGGATGCGAAGCCATACATGGGACTTTTTTGTTTTATTCACTGTAAGACAAATAACACCTATTCTGCCTGCTCAGCAGATATCCTTGGGCAGATTTTCAGGTAAATAGCCCTTTTCCCTTAAATGTTCTGTCTATCTTTGGTAAGTCGTGGTCAACCACAAAGTAAGGGATAGTCGTGATGCAGATGCAGGTTAACTTCCATGTATACATTTGTATTACACTTATTTGTAATTGTGGTCATTCCAACAAAATTGAGCTATCCAGACAGACTCAGATTCAGACTCAGACAGTTTATTTTAGCAATATAGACATATACACATACAAAACATATAGTACCAAATTGAAGTAAAAAAAAAAGTTGAAATTATTTCTATTGTAGGGAGACCCTCTAAGGGTAGGTGCTGTTATCGAGGGGCAGAGATATGCCTCATGCAGTAAATTGAAAATTATTAATACACTTTCAGAATTTTATGCCAATTCAATCCTTGCAAGCAAAGTGCCTTAGCCTCTGAGCAGACTGCGGGGGGGGGGGGGGGGGGCATAGCTCACTGGGCTTTCCAACCACCACTGGGTTCTATAGGGTCCTGAGTTTGATTCCCAGTCGAGCCTAAGTTGGATGGCTGCTTCATCCTTCATCTTACTGCCATGGTCCCTGCCTGACCTAATTAGCCCATCACGTTAAAAAAATACAGGATGTATAGCCGTAATTAACCCCACCTGGATCACAAAAACCATGTATGTTTGTTTTTTAGTTCCAGCAAAATACACTGCAGGATATAACACTTGCTGCACACCTATTAAATGAATGTGATATGGTAAAAAATCATAAGCATATTATTTTGTAAATTCTTGTATACTTATGCATGGGCGGTTTTGCCATTATACTTGATCAAGTCAACAGGAACTTCGCTATCGGGCACAGTAATTACAATTTTGATATGTTAACTAATCTGAGGATACAAAACGTATCTGTTGTGAACATTTCTTCACACTCTGTACTCTGCAATATTATCTATGTTTATTGACATAGTACATTGTTTACTTTAGTGTCTTGATGATACAGGTATTGTGTTGAGCAACCAATGTACTGCAGTCACAGGCAATTGTGTAGCAAGTAATTCTATAAAAGCTGTGTTTGCTTGCCTTCTATTAGATACACAAGACATAGACCTTTTTCTGGCCAGACTGACATAAGTTGTTAGGTCAGTGTTGGCTCAGCAAATGCGTGATGGTAACAAAAGGACCTTGTGTCGTAGTAAACACGAGAGTGACTTCACAAGAAACACAGTGAATTAGGCTGTCTACAGAAAGTAAATCATGTCTATTGTGCGTAAAGAAGAAAATGTACCAAAAATATCAAAAAGGTAAAGGTTGTCGGTGTTTACTTCACTTAATTGTGACAGCAACCCAAAGCAGTAATTATAGTGTTGAAAATTTCAGAGGAAATCATTATGCTTTATAGTAAGACATATATTGTTTCCAAAGGGTAGTCTCCACAATGTCTAATATAAATTCATAGATTTAAATGTAAATAACTTGACAACCAAATAAACTGAAAGAACCACAGAGTTCCTAAACACATACTGTAACTATCATAGATTGGCTTCAACTTTAAAAGCAAGCCATTTATAGTATCGATTACAAAAACATCGTCTATGGTAATTGTGAATACAGGTAAACACCATAATATCATTTATTTAATATTATTTGGCTGCAACATGGGACTTTGTTTTAGGTAATTTTATGCCATAATTACTGCAGATTTGATTTATTACAGATTTAATTTGTTTACATGTGATGCAGGTTCAACCAATAAACTTGGTTTAAAATTATGGTTTCTGATGAGGTTCAAATTAACTTTTCATGCTATCATAGCAACAAGTCAAATCCCAGCTTTGCAGCTCTTAAAAATATTTGTTTCTCTGTAACAACTATGGACATTATGAACAAGCAAAAAATTATCATTGGAAATATAGAAAACGTGAAGTTAATTGTTGCAAAGAAGGGTTTTTATGGCTTCACATGATACAATATTTTCGCCAAAACAGTATAGACATATTGAGGATCCCACTACATGATTATACAATTACGTCATAAAAAATGATTTTTTTAGCAAGAAGAAGCCCATTGGGTTTCACTGCACAGTTGCTGTCACTCGACAGAAAGGCATACAATTTGTTTTTAGGCCCCAAGGACAACATAGCTGCTCAACCGTTTGTTTAGGGCATATCATATAAGACTTAAGGTCCCTTGGGTCACTCTCATAGTAGAACTTATGGCAGATTTTGGTCACATCTGAGATTTTCTGTTAACTGTAGGTATCTATATGAAATGGCCATTTGCTTCAGCAGTTACCCGTTATGATAGTTTCTTGTTATCTTGTTTTAGCTTTTAGAACAAAAATGATGTACATTAGTCCAATGAATTAAAATCAGACAAAATCCTTCCTTCCTTGCATTACATCTATCTATCAATCAATCTGTCAATCCATTTATCTATCTATTTATTTGTCTATCAATAATCTATGTATCTATGTATCTATTTACCTATCTATTTATCTACCTATCTATCTATCTATCATCTAACTATCTATCTATGTATCCAAATCTCTACTGCCCAAGTAAGACTCTCAGCTACCCACTTTAACCTTTCTTTCTTTCCTCAAGTTGTTATTTTCCAGACTTTCTTGGTGTCAAGTGAAGAGGACCTCCGCTGACAAAGACGTCGGCAGATTTTAGGTTCACTATGGAAACAACTTCAAGCAGATTGGAAAGGCTACATTCACAGCTGTGTTAAGTTTCATCTTCCACTATTGTCAAAGTAACCCTTTAAACCATCTCCAGTTTCTTAAGACTTCAGTCTGACACAACTTCTTTTGGATATGCACAATGCAAAGAAGCATCCCAAGTAAAGAATGGTTAAATGTATATCATAGGCTGTAAAATTTGGTAACCAAACTATCAAGTAGGTCCAGGCATCCTGCATGATCTGCAGCTTTCGTTTTGCATATTTTGTAAATTGATTGACTTCATTTAAAAGAATCAATCCATAGTTCTCACAGCAGACTTTTCGAAGTTATCCAAGTACTATAAGTTTGCTCTTTGAACCTAAGCTTATTATGTACTTTCTAAATTGATACAATATTTCAGCTGAGACCCAGATATTGAACCAGGGATCTTTTTGCAGAGCTGGCCAATGTGGAATTGACAGATGTCTTAACCATTCGGCCACCCAACAGAGCTTGAGCTGTCTCGAGATAGCAGACACAAAACCCATATATCATCATACATAACTTCAAACAGAATTAGAATATTATCTAAACATAATGAAAAAACTGCCTAGAAAATCTTAGTCATGAAGTCACGTAGTTGCTTTCTATGTCACGTTTTGTCTAAATCACGAATTGTTTCTTCATGCCATTATCAGCTTTTATCGTGCATTTACTGACACCTTTGGTTTTTGGTGATTTGGGTGCGGCCACTTAAATAGTTAATTTATGTTCTATGTGCTTAATAATGTCAGACTGATGCGTGTTCAAGTGTTGGTCATTTTTGTAGTATGTGTGTACAGGGGGATCCATAAGTATTTATCTAGTGTTTTAACAGATCCTGATAATATATATATTCCCAATTTAGCCAATTAGTCAGATCTTGAAATGATACATGTAACATTGAAATATGTCTATACAATTTTCTGAAGCTTTTTTGTATAGAATCAAGTGCTCCTACATCATAGACAACTTTCTTCCTCCCATTTTCTGTTTTGCCAAAATTCTGTCAAAAAGTTTGGTGACAAAGTACAAAGTTGTGTGGCACCAGGCCATCCTGGTAAATTATAAGGCATTTTAATAAAAACTAAGAAGCCCTACATCATTGCAACATTCTTAAATGGTTGCCACAATGTCATGGCTGCAATATTGCAACAGCATTGTTACAACATACATACACTGGCAAATAACACAAGGTCAATGTCAGTCTTACTACATTAAAAAGTTTTAGTTTTCACAGATTGACTGAAGAGATGTAAGTGTACATTTTACAAGTATTTCAGTTCAGAATGCATATAATTTGGTTCAAGTTACAACATGTGTGTGTGTGATTAGGACTTTACGTCCTGTATTTCTGCACCAGTTGGGCTAATTAGGACAGGCAGAGACCATGGCAATGAGACGAAGGAGGAAACAGCCATCCAGCTTAGGCTCGACCGGGAATCGAACCCGGGACCCAAGTTACAACATGTATACATATCCTTGTAACCTAATATTACATCCTCATTGTGGTGACGTTGTGACACTGAAGTGTAATTCTGAACCTTTCTAAAAAACATTTCTTGCTACATGGCTTTTATACAATTTTCTCAGCAAAATCTCAGCATTGTGTCATGCTTCGGTTGAGAAAAAATCTTGGGTTGCAGCATGGCTGTGAAGTTATATGCTACGGCGTGGTGACATTCCTGGAAGCTACAATTATATATTGTGAAAACGTAATATTGCAACATTGTAGCAACTGAAGAGCAATGATACAGATACGTTGCAGCCACATCATGAGAAGATACATAATTGCTATGCTTTTTACTATCATGAAATATATCAAATATTTGATTGGTTAGTATTTTTGTTTATTTTTGACAGGCGTTTAGTTAAGAGAATTTATCTGTACACTGAGCAATCACCCTAGGTTTTTTTGTGGATGTTGCCACTTATCATTACAATTGCAAATAGTACATCCTTATTAGGTTATCTTAACGAGTTATCTTTCCAATTCTTTGGAGGATACAGTATGTAATTACAGATTGGACTAATCACACTGGTGAGAACCTCATTGGACATACTATACATTTGTACCCTCTTACCTGACTAATCTAATGATTCCAAGAAACACATGATTGTAACAATGCACTGTCATTACAGGGAACTAGATAGCTTCCAAAGTTACTGTCAGGCCTAAGGGAATCTCTCATAGTGCCAACACTGGGATCAAAATTCTGTTTAAATAAAATTTGAGATGTGTTTTTGTCTAGTTGGACTGTAAACGAGAAAAACTAGATTTTTGTGTCAGGCGTTCCGAGATGCCCACACAACTTTTTCAATTAACCTAACTTCTGTCTAAATGCAGTTGGGTGGTCTTGTGGCAAGATGCTCTGAAGGACCTGGGTTTAATCCCAGTGCCCGGGTACCCTTCATAAGCAACATCCCCGCTGGATGTTGTTCAATTCAGATGCTAAATTGGCAGTCCCTTGTACTAGGTGTCTATGCTGAGGCAAGTAAAAGATCCCAAATCCATGGGGTTAATGTGTAACATGGGTGGACTCCTCCTCTCTCTCTCACCTCATCAATCAACCCTCGACAGTGGCAAAGACTTGCCTGAGCGGGCTGCACATCCCATATCTATCTATCTTTCTGCCTGATTTTTTCTGTCCATCAGACTGTCGCAGTGTCGCACTCTTTACGGTCTACCTGTCGCTCAATGGTTCAGTCAGTCTGTCTGCCTAGCTGTCTGTGTGTCTAGCTGTCATTCAGCTTAATTGTCTGTCAATCACTCTATCTGTCCATCAGTCAGCCAAGCTGTCCATCAGTCAGTAAAGGTGTCAGACATTCAGCCAATTTGTCGTTGTCTTTCGCCCTGTTGAACAGTCCGAAGTGCTTTTGTTCAATAAATGTCTCGGTAAACTATGATGACTTATGTAGACACTGACTTTTGTTTGAAAGATAATTTAAATGTGCAAAAAAAGCAGACATTTTTGTTTCAAACTTAAACTAAAGATCATAAAGGGCATGCAACGTACGCTTGAATAATAATGACAATATTTTCCTCTCGTTTCAAAATCCACATTTGTTAATTTTTTTAACCTTGCTAAGATTTCAAACATTTCAAATATGCATTTCTATGGCTCAAAGAAAAGATTATAATGTCACAAGATCTGAATTTTGAGACAGCAATGACAGAAGAGAAAGATTAATTGTAATGAAATGTCAAAAAACAATCTACAGGAAAGTTAAAAGAAGCAACTGTGAGACCGAATTTCACAGAAGAAAAATGGTAATAATTAATTGTTATAAGAGACTACAAGATACCCAAATTATCCTAACAGAATGATTTTGCTTACTTTCTAGTATATAATATGAAATTGAAAAGTTATATTTTATGAAAGAAATGAACAGATGACAGAAATGATTATATGAAATATGAAATAAACAAGAAATGTATTTATGATTTTTTTTTTATGTATCTTTAGTTGTTTGAAGCAACAGATATTTTTTTAATAACACTGAAAAAAAAAGAATTCCTGTCTTTTAAATCTGAACTAATTAAATCAGTATTTCAATATTCAATGTTCACTGTGTCAGTGCTACTGGGTGTGAAGCTTAGTCAGCTTGTGTGACCAGCTGCCAGAGGCAGACATAATGATGAGATTATAAGGCGCGGAGTATTTTTCGCTAGAGTCTGTGCTGAGGCATTTAACCGCCCACCAATAGGGTAAATGTGTAACAGTATGTTAACTCTAAGCTTTATCATCTCATCATTATGTCTACCTCTGATAACTTGCATTTACTTGGCTTAAAACCTTGAAACTCAGAAAATATTGAGACTATAGTAAACAATAAACAATCCGACAACACCTTTCTCACGTTGTTTTCAGAAAGAACAATGGGTGAACAACTGCCATTGTGTATTGTTCATTAATCTTCATGTGATTGTTTAGAGCCTATTGTCTTTCGTGGACAATGGCTGTGGCACCTTGTATACTGTGCACTAATAAAGTAGCCTGGTGGTGGTTGATTAGGGCTTTATGTCCTGTATTTCTGCACCTGAAGGGCTAATTAGGACAGGTATGGACTATGGCAATGAGACGAGGGATGAAACAGCCATCCAACTTAGGCTCGACCAGGAATTGAACCCAGGACCCAGTGGTTGAAAGCCCAGCGCGCTACCACTGAGCTAGGCCCCCACCCCTATAAAGTAGCCTTGTAAAGTGCATGGAATTTCAATACATTTATTGTACATATATATATTAAAAAATATCACCAATGAAAATTAATTACTTTGTTATTCTGTTGAAACTATGTGTTTAGTTTGGTGCTGAACTTGCTGGAACTTAATTCTGAGATGGTCTTAATTGTGAGACAAACTACATTAATTTCAGTGCTCTTAATGGTGAAGCGGTCTTAATATATAGGTGATCTTAAAACAGGTTACATTAAAGTAAACACTGTATAAACCTGTAGAAAATCTGTCACATTTTGATTAATAGGTGTGGTACAGGCAAAAATAAATCATCTATGTATTTCAAAAATAAAAATAATCTTAAATATCATTAATCACGATTGTGACCTTTTTTTTGTAAGTTTTTTATTCTAAGTATATATACACATTTTCATGTCTTTCATTGTATTTCTTCAAATACAGATTATATCAAAGTTTAAAGGTAAAAATCCCAGTGCCCATATTGCAAATGATGACTTCGCACACAGGGATGCCCTGGTGTAATTGTCAAGGTGTTTGCCTGTTAACAGCCAGGTTGTGGGTTCTGAGCTAGGTAATCTTACCAGTGAGCTAATTTTTATCGTGAGTGGGTACTAGGTAGTAATAAAAAGTCTCAGGTGTTCCTTAGATGATGTTCCACACCTCTTGTTTTTAGACTTTCAGTCAGGATGTTTCTTTAAGCCCATTGCAAACGGAGGTCATTTCAGACACTCTCATATATGATTTTGTTTTAACCCCTTTCTGTGACAATGTCTTGACAATGTCTTGAGACCCTTGCACACGCAGCTTCCACTATGACAAATTTTAACCCCTCTGCCAAGCAGCCAACTCTTGGAGATTTAAAACTGGGACAGGTCATCACCCCTTGCTGCCGATTGGTCAAGAGTATAGGTCACGTCACTATGACCTCATCTGAAGTCGCTACACACAGAGAAAGTTTCATTATATCGTCATAGAAAATCTAGCAACTCTGTCATAGAAACGGGTTAAAACAAAATCTTGTATGATCAAGTCACTCGTGTTCAATGGCTATAAATTCATGGTTCTATATCCTTTAATAGCAAGGTTCTCTAGTTACAAGCTGCTAGGGACAGACTAGACTTAATGTTTAGATGATCCATGGGTGGGGTCGGTTACGTGCCTCAGCATAGACGTTGAGCACATAGCACCACCAATTTAACATCTCATGCAATAGACGATAGAAATTAAGTGCAGCTCACGAAGAGTTCCCAGGCCAGGAATCAAACCCGGGACCTTCAGCGGCCATTGTGGAATTGGGAGATACCTAACAGCAAAACTGGTAAACTAAACGTTGTGTGAATCCATGAATTCCATTGGTTAAGGCAGTCAATTAGCCACGTGGAGTCCCAGATTCACATGACGTCCTCTGCAGTGTGTTTCCAAGTCTATGAAATCAACTGAAACCACTAAGCCACTAATATAAACTGCTTTTCATTTTAGCTTTAGACTTTCCAGCTAGCCATAACTTCCACGTAGCTGTTCTTCATGTACCACATTAGAGAAAGAAACTAATGAAAGGCCAGAACCAAGATCCCACCTGGTGGCGTGTGACATCAAAAAGATGCTGTACATTCGCAGTCTCCGGCATCAAGATTCCTTCAAAGTGACAACTTCGGCTTTATGAGCCACACATCCCAGCTCCTTCATGCCCATGTGTTGAGTTCCCATGACCAGAGTGTCCAACATATTATGAAAACTACTGGAATGTGTTACACATTAATGGATAACTCGAGCAGTAAACATGGTCATGAAACTGTGAAGGTGTGCTAGAAATGCATTGAGCACCAATGCATGGTGCAAATTTGATCTGAAATTAAATGTGTATTTAACAATCATGATAAGAACCATGCAATCCAGCTGTTATACAACAGCTGAATTTATCTGACTGAATTATACGACCAGCTGCCAGAGACTGGTTTAATGATGAGATGATAAGGATGTGTGGTGGGTGGATTAGCGCTTTATGTCCTGTATTTTCTGCACCTGATGGGCTAATTAGGACAGGCAGGGACCATGGCAATGAGATGATGGCTGAAACAGCCATCCAACTTAGGTTCAACTTGGAATTGAAAAGAGATGATAACCACTATGTTACACATTTACCCCATGGGTGGGGTCTTTTACTTTCCCTGGCATAAACACCAAGCAGATCGAAGGCACCGACAACTTATATCTAACAACATAGCTGAGATCAAGCTCATAACTGCATCCGGGCTATGAATCAAACTCAGGCCCTTCAGCAGAACTCTTTGTAGCTAGAGCCCTCACCGCTGGACTGCTTAGCTGCTTAACGAAGCATACCATTTCAGTTTTTGCAATTAATCTCAAATTCCGAATCTCGAGTATTGTAAGATGAAACTCAATGGGATTACGATGACCAAACTGTAATCCCTTTCGAGAAAACCCTCAATTATTATGTATTATTTTGGTCACTTAGGAGTATTATTGAGTCTCTATCACTGATTTCCTGAGGCATTCGTATTTAACCAATGCATTATTAATGACTCACCTGTCTCTAAAATAAACATGTCATTCCTCAGCTATCTTTCAACATAAATCAACCATCTTCACTCACATTCTGAACACAATTCCTAAGGTGGTCTGCCCACACTTTGACACTTCGTGAAGCAGTATTTTAAACAACTTCGTTCTAAAGGCAAACAAAAGATCAGATCAATAAATGACCCAAGGCATTAATCTCTCTTTCTTTCGTGTTCAAACATCGTTCTATCTCCATCGACTTTCTGGAATTTGTATTCAAAGAAACAACCTGATGTCTGAAAGATTAATTCAAATGTTTATTTAAGGTGGTTTTGCTCCATTTTTAGCCCAGCCCAGCAAGTCTATCATTTCCTTTGTCATTTCCTGACCAGAAGTTTCTTCTTGTGTATTGTATTTATAGACTTTCCTTTTGAAGTTTTTGAATAGACTGTAAAGCAAATATTTCAGTGGTTTGAAATAAGCCTTGTGTCTAGTTTGTTCTGAATATTTTGCACAGGTAAATGGCATTGATTCATTCATTATATCTAATTCATTGTTTCTATCTCTGTCTAACTGTATCTATCTATCTGATCTATCTTATCTATCAATCTACATATCTATCTATAGTTCTCTATCTATCTATAGTTCTCTATCTATCTATAGTTCTCTATCTATCTGTCTATCTAAATATATATATCTATATATATATCTATATAACGATATATCCTATCTATATATCTATCCAGCACTTTACCTGCCTGCAGGATGAGATAAAAATAACCTACATACTCGATTGAATTATGAAAAATAAGTTGAACCATTTAAACAATTTAAATACATAAATCTCTTAGCTTTAGAAAGTAACCCCATGATAAACATGCATCTTATTTCAAATTTAGTCAGATATGATAAATTTCATATTGCATATAATGTAGAAAAACTTCACCAGAGATTGTGTTACAATCCCTCGAGTCCATCTTTTGACTCGGGGAAATTTTGGAAGTATTTTCCAAGACGTAAAGACGCAAGACTCCACAACATTAGTTTCTTTTCGGTTCAAGCCAATCGAGTCCGTAAGAAAATGGTAATAAGGACATTTCCTTCTTTTGGTGTGAGCTATTTTTCTTCGGAAGAACCTCGGATATTGTGGTAAGACTGACAAGTGTAGTGTTTGGCAACGTCTTCACCTTTTGATCTGGCGACGTAATGACAGACCCTGCGACGTCATAACCAGCGTCATAAGACGAGTCAAAAGAAACGTCATACGTCATCTGGACACTTCTATGACGTCCTTCAGTGACTGCCTTTTGATGACCCTGCTATGTTTAGCTGCGAGCTCACTAGGATAGAGATGTTATGTTGTGCTGAGGTAAATGGATGGTCTAGTGGTAAGATGCTCGCCCGCTCCTCTGAAGGATCTGGGTTAAATCCCAGGCCTGGGCACCCTTCATGAGGAATATCCCAGATGGATGTCATTCGGATGAGATGTTAAAATGGCGGTCCCTTGTACTCAGTTTCTTTGCTGAGGCAAGTAAAAGATACCACCAAAATTGTTACAAAATTTGAATAGCCATAGGGTTTGGGCAAGTATATTACATTGTATACAAGAAATTAAACAAACATTTTTTTTCAAAGCACGACGTATTAAAATTGACATGCATACCTTTTAGAATTCTTATTGAAATTATAGTGCCTTAAAAGCTCAATCTTCATTTCCTTTTTTCAAGTAACTTTACCTACTTTTACATCTACTAGGCACTTTTACTAGCTATAGAGACCTCATAATTATGCACCCAAAATTTGTTTAATCATCCTTAAATGTTTAGCTATGTATGCTGCGAGTAGTAAAATAGCAGGAATCCATACTAGTAGTCAAGTCAAATACGAAAAATTAAATTTCAGTGGTCAGTTGATGATGTCAATTTTTTTCAATTTAATTAGTTGCAACATATGTGTTAAATGTGTATATGTCTGTCTCTGTTGTTGAAATAAACTCTCTGAGTCTGAGTCAGTCCTAAACATAATGAACTTCATCTTTTAAGTTATTCCATCAATCAATATCCAATCTGAAGCATCAAACGTAATTTTTATTAGAAAACAGTGCAGCAAGATTATTAGTAGAAGCTGAACCAATTAGGGCAGATAAACTCTCTGATAAGTTGTCTGAATATTTCTTTGATCACGATATTGGTTAGCCATATTGGTGGGCAGTCCTAGAAGTGAGGTTTTGTATATATAAAAAATTATAAAAATCCAGTATAGATTCATGGTTTAAGTAAACATTTTCTTTAATCCTCGTATAATATTAGGTGATATTCATGATGATTTATGTGCATATCTGATATGAAAATAGCTACAGCCTGACAAAGGATACTTAATGTGACCAATTTAGCAAGCAAAACTCTACCCTACATGTTATTAAGACCACCTCACCATAACACCACCTCACCACAAGACAGCCTCACCATAAGACCACCTCACCAAAAGACCACCTTAGCATAAGACAGCCTCACCATAAGACAGCCTCTCCATAAGACCACCTCACCATAAGACCACCTCACCATAAGACTGCCTCACCATAAGACCACCTCACCATAAGACTGCCTCACCATAAGACCACCTCACCATAAGACAACCTCACCAATAATACCACCTTAGAATCACTAAGACCACCTATTTTTGGACACGTGATTATTTCATCTCTCTATTAAGATCCACTCTGAGTTAAGTATTTACAATAAAAGCCAAAATTATGACAATTTTTTCTACAAGTTTGATTGGTTTTTAGAATTAAGTCTTAATTGTATGTGTAGAAATATTAACAATAAAGGAAATGCGTTTTAGACATTCTATTGCTGAATCAATTAATTCAAGCTTGATTAAAATTTTTATTTTATTTGATCTGTTTTTTATTTTTAATATTTTACATTAAAGTACATTAAAAATACGTCATAAATTTCCTGCTACAATTAATAACAAAAGATTAAGATTATACCTTAATATATGTTAATATACATGCAGGCAAAATATTCTCAAGGACACAAGTTATTTTCATCAGCCTATACACTGATAATTGTATGCTACATCCATTTAGATGGACATATGGTATTTTCTAATGAAATCTGTGGATCTTGCTTTCTTCCACAGAAGGTGGAAATTGGCCAGTTGTGTTTGTTATTATTTTTGCATAATGACATCACGACACATTGTGCCAACAATCAGGTCCGTATTGTCAGTAATATGGCCAATAGATGCAGGTGAAATTGAGTATGAATGTGAGATTGCAGCTACATAGCCTAGTGGTTAAGCTGTTAGACAGCTCAGTCAGTCTTAGGTTCTAATTTCAGTTCAATTCCCGACCCAGGCACTCCTCATGAGCTACGTCAGGCTAGAAGTAATTTGGATGAGACGTTAAATTGACAGAGACCTTGTTATCGGTGTCTATGTGGAGGCAAGTAAAAAACCCCACCCAGCAGAAGAACTTGCCTTAGAGGGCTGCACTTACCATATCTATCTATCTTGGGCAATATCATTGTATTAGTTCCATGAAATCGATATTCCCCTAGGAACAGTGCAACAATTTTACTATATATTGCAAAATGATTGAGGTAAAAGAATGCACCAGTTTTATCTATTGTGTAGATATGAAATTTTATTGCAAAAACCACGAATTTGAAATAAAAACACATGAATATCACATAGTACCTAGTTTCAGATTTCATGCTCTCCTCTCAGAATTTTACCCATGTATTTTATCCCAGGTATTATACAAGGACATACAATCAACCTTTCACTTTTTACATTATAAAAAGGTTCTTTTGAAGAACCATCCTTTATATCAGGGATTCAGGTCTACATATAAAGAAACATATCGTGATGACACGAACCGTGGTTTTGTGATGAATGGTACAAAAGGTCTTCAAAAGAAATTACACAAAGAGGTTATACTGCCTTGTGACGTCATTAATATGATTCACTGTTCTTGTAACAGGGAAAAAGTAGACGAGCAATGTAAAATAAAATAAAAAATAGGTTATTTTTTTACGTCAGAGCATAGACCATCGTCTACCTAATAGAGACTTTTGCTTCTTATGATATAAAATGCAGCACTACAGCAGCTATGACATACAAATTTAGCTTCTGATATCAGCAGAGTCATAACGAACATGTCTGAATGCTCACTTCCGAAGTAAACCCCTGTAAACAAAAATAGCACAGTAATAAGTATTACTAAGTGGAATAAGGTCTTTATGCCTCGTATTTCTGCACCATGTGAGCTAATTCAAGACAGGCAGGTGCCATCTCAATGAAGCGAAGGATGAAACAGCCGGCCAACCTAGGCTCCACCGGGTACTGAATCTGGTGGTTAAACGTTATTGCTCTACCACTGAACTAGATCTCCTCTTCTCGAAAAAGCGTGGCATCCAGCAATAACCATTAGACTAAACAGAATGCTACAAAATTAAAAGGACAGACTGACTATAACATTAGCCATAAAAACTTTATAGGCGCCAGGTTCTTTCATGTGGTGCGGAGAGGAATGTTGAGGTGCAGAGGAAACACAACTTCAAAGGATGAAGGGCAGGACAAATTGCCAGTGGTCAGACAAGGAGTAAAATATCCCCCAATTTATTCTGGATATGTGTGATACCTGCAAATTGACAGGGTTTATAAACCTGCAGGTTCTGCGTGTATCAAGGGAGGGGGGAATAGATGGGAATAGATAGAGCAATGCTGAAATTGTTAGGATTATAACAGTGCAGGCCTCTAAGGCGAGTTCTTGTCATTCACAAGGCCAAGGTTGATTGATTGATGAGTCGAGAAGGCTATACCCCAGATAGCATTCCAAATCGGGCCAGCATCGTTTGTATATCGGCCGCTGTCGGTACATCGTTTTGTTGTTGCCAACATCGCATCGCACCGACATTGCGCCGACATTGCGCCGACATTGCGCCGACGTTGCGCCGACGTTGCGCCGACGTCGCGCCGACGTCGCGCCGACGGCTCAGTCGGTTTAAATGACCAGCTACCAGAGGTAGAAATAATGATGAGATTGCAAGGCCTCCTGATGAGATTGCAAGGCCTCCTGAGTCCACAACATGTTATACATTTACCCCATAGGTGGGGGCTATTAGTTGCCTCAGCAAAGACACTGAGTACAAGGCACCGTCGATTTAACGTCTCATAATATCGACATCCAGCTGGGATGTAGTTCATGAAGAAGGCCTGGGCCGGGGATCGAACCCGGGACCTTCAGCAGAGCTGGCCAATATGGCTGCAGAAGGAACTTATACTTGCCTGAGCAATATGTACACAAAATACTAATACATGCTATAGGGAACAAATGCCCTACTTCTGCAAATGCAGACCACGAAGTACCAGAAATTATTCGTCATATCAGGACCTACTGTCAATGAACCAGTCAAGAGGGTTACATTGGCAGGAAGCAGATCAGACTGGTGTGGTGACATTGATACCTTCAAGAGTGACAGTGCATATTAATACACAAGAATGAACAACTTGGCAGACGGGATTCCATGAATATATTTATGAGATAATATGGGTTATGTTTGCAGGACATAATTATTGGTTAATATATCATAATTATTTATATTATATATTTGTTTATTGTTTATTGAGTAGATAACTCATCCCAAAGGCATAATTTATGCCGCTTTAGGGATTAGGGTGATTACAGAACAAAATGTATGGAAGAAATCAAGCAGAAATATAGTAAATGCAGAAAGTCGGCGTAATTTTGAAAACATTGCAGATGTTAACATGAAACCGAACATGATTAGCAATGTTGTAGATTACATTCATCTATGTATATCTACAATGTCGTCACCTTGATATAGGATTTGTATCCTTTGACACTATGTGTGTAGATTATTTCTTTAATATTCTAAGCATGTTATTAAAGATAAATGGGTATTTGTTTGATATGCAATGTTTGGAAAATACATGTCTCACAATGGGTAGTTAAAGATTATTTGTTTGTCTTAGTCTAGTTAAATATCCATGGGTGTTTCGTTGAAAATAACTTTTCATTTCAGTTATTAAGTAATGTGGTAGAATTGAATGTTCAAATTTGAAACTTTATTTATAATCCTGCAGTGCTCACAGATCAGTGACTTTTAGCAAATTTACTTTTTGGAACAGATTTGTGGTGTGAGCTCTAAAATGGCTCTTGGTCATGATACGTACTGCTCTTTTTTGCAGTGTTATTAATCTGTTGGACTTCTAGCCCCATACCATCAGTCCATAATTCAGGCGTGGAAGTATCAATGTATTATATATATTTAAAAGTGCATTTACAGGCAGTTTGTCACTAGGGTTTTAGAAATTTTCTTAGAAATTAGCTCTACATGATAAGTCCATTTTAAATGTTCCTCTATAAGACCCAGGAAGTTAACTTTATTTACACATTCTATTTTGGTGTCATCTATGTATAAATTAGGATACAGAATTTTCTTTTGTGGTGTATGAAATATTATTGCTTTGGTTTTTTCAATGTTTAATGAGAGTGTGCTTAATTTCAGCTAGTCTGATATTGATTGCAATTCATTGTTCAGGATTTCTGAAATGTTTGTCGGAATTTATACTGAAAAGGGTTGTATCATCTGCATATAGTAATGGTTTAAGATATTTGGTAACTTTGACTATATCATTTAAATATATAATAAAAAGTAGTGTACCAAGAATTGAGCCTTGAGGTACACCACATTAATTTTAATAGGTAAGTTATCTGAGAAGACATTGTTGTAATTTACAAATTGGATTCAGTTACTTAGAAAGCTGATTTTGATTAATTTCATTATTTTGTAATAATTCAACTAAATGACAGTTCTGCATCCACCATTATATCTGCATAATTATTTTAATTGTTATTATAATTTTGTTTATTTATTGTGAATTTTGGATATTTTGTATTTTTTTGTGTTGTAATTCTCAGTGGGGTATCGGCTCTTACTGTGACCTTTTTCATTCTGACATTAATTGTTGAGTCACTTGTTGATGTCTGTGGATCGGGAAGCTGTTGAGATGTTTCTTGGGGTTTTACTTGTTCTTTTTCTAATTTTGTAAGGATTGGGTTATCTCTCTGCAAAATTCTAGGAACTGCACCTTGTGATTCGGTGATGTACGTGTTGCCCTCTTCTTAGGTTTCTTGCTAGGTCTTACTAGGAAATATAGATGTTCCTACAGTGAAACTTCCCCTTTTCAGACCAATTTAGGTTCCAAAATTGAGTGGGCTAAATGGTGAGGTGGTCTTAATAGTGAGACAAAAAGACAATGACAAGAATTTCACTAGGGTCCAAAAATGGGTCGTCTTAATAGTGAGGTGGTCTTAAAGCAGGGTACCACTGATCTAAATTTGCACCTCATATAAACTTCATAAAAAGTATTACTATCAGCTAAATTAGGAGCAGATTTTTTACATCTTGGAAAGCTGGGTTTCTGACACTTGCTGACCTTTTGGTTATTGGAGAAACGTGATAACAAAACTCCATGGAACAGGTGGGAATCGCCAATTTGAGATAATTTGGCATATGATCTCATAATTTGAGATAATTTGGCATATGATCTCATAATTGCAATAAATAGGCCAGATCATGCTACAACAGAGCAAAAATATTCGGAATGGCAATACATATTATATTGGTAGAATCTCGCCATTAAGACCACCCAAATTGGTAAATAATTACTGTTCGAACCCATGCACCCAGTCATATGCAATATAAGCCAACCACACTAAACACTGAGCTAAGAAAAAGCATACAAAACTACACAATCTCTCCCATACAACATTTAGTTTATTGCAGCAACTGTCATCACACAATAGCATATATGAAGCAAAATGTTCTATTGTTGTATAATTAATGGACACGTCATATTTCCATGGTTCATTGTGCTATTGTTCATGTTTTCTGGCTTTTCTTTATGAAGCTAATTTGGCAATAATTCAGACAATGGTTACGTAGACAGGAAGAGAACAATTCATGCAGCCATTGTCTTGGATCTGGAATACAGTATAGCAGCCATGCAGTCTATGCATGCGGCTATTCACTGCTGAACATTAACTTTTATAAATATCGATTGCAAGTTTTGTGATGCTATTTGGTAACATCTGATATGTACTGAACATGAAAAATAATAATAAAAGTCTGGTATTAAACTATTGAACACTACAAATCCTTCTCTTAATTCGTAAAACGATTGTAATTGTAATACTGGTGTGCACATTTTGCACACAAAATAGAACACTTAAACTCCTGTATTTAAAGAACATGTAGTTTCAAATAGATAGCAAACATTCGGAATATTTCTATAAGATTTTAAGTGAACGAAACTTATCTATTTGATTATAATTCACAAATGAACTTTTCAACATTTTATAAATGTTTTTGTTTTACAGTCAGCTGGTATGTCATTCACACATCCCTCTAACTTTTACAATAACACCCTTTTAGGCCAATCCAGAACTCCCTTGCAACAGGTGCTTGGGAGCTCACACCAGCACCATCACTGTGGTTGCCTATTGCTAAGTACATCGCCAAATGTGCCATGTGCGTTTTCTGTGCGTTTGGACAAACGCAAGGAAAACATATGGTTTTTGCCTTATTATAATGAGGCGAAACCATGCGTTTCCATGCGTTTATCCGACTCATGGAAAACGCACGTGGCACATTTGGCCATGTACCCATTACACCTAGGTGGGGTGAGGCAGTGGTTGATCTACCCAATTCCTCTGTGCCATCATGATTAGCAGGCAAACACGTTCACCAACTAGACCAAACCATCCAAGCTTAAGTAAAATTAATGAAGCTAAGTCATGAATGTCATGTGGTCTTTAGATTGGTTATCTTAAATATCCACTACATCAAAGTCATAGACTTATATCACTTGTACAACTTAGTCTTCAAAGATAAAATCTCCTTTGACTTAGGGCGAATCTAATTGATAAAGAAAAGTTGCAGTACAATCCCGTTTAGGACCACCTAACTGATACCTCTTCTCTATTTAGACCAATACATTTTCTCAAGTTCTTTACGATTATACTCTACTGTATAGGGGCTATAGAAAGCCTAAATAACACCATTCACCACATATATCTGATAGAAAGACGGGTGACTGCAATCAGACAGAAATCAGATGACTATGTTAAGAGATACATAATACAAAATGGTTATACTTTGCTGATTTAAAAAGCAGGCCAGTCCAGAGTCTTTCTCAACTTCCTAGGGAGTTTCTAGACTCGAACATCGGGTTGATTACTGAAGGAGTTTAAAGCTACTATTTAATAATATACATCCCAGATCACATTCCAAATCAGGCCAGCGTCGTTTCTTTATCGGCCGCCATCGGTATAACATCTTTTTGACATCGCGCCAACATCGTGCTGACATTGAAATGATTTGGAATGCTATCAGGGATTTACTTTACTATGAATGTAAAAATGTTGCGAATTCACAAACATTTTGTAATGAAATGCCAGTCTCAAAATTCAAAAGAAAATATTGTAATCAATCATTATGAAGTTGGTCTAGTGGCAGATAGCAGGGTGTCTAAGTTTTAGTCTAGCTCGGTCTAGAATGAACTTAAGAAAATGAGTTGTACTAAACATACATAAATGCAAAAACCTAGTAGTCACAACAAATTCCCTTGAACTGTACCAAGAGAATTTACTGTAATCCCAAGAGAAATAAATCTATTTAAGTAGCACCTGTGGACAGTAAGACTTTCCTATGCGTGAAATGCAATCAGAAGTCTGATACAGCACTTGACAGATTTACTTTAAGGGCTTTCTGAGAATAGAATACTAACAGACTTAAATTGAAAAGTAGTTTTAGGTCAGTTTGTGAAAAATCGGAAAGGACTTCTCAAGTTATTCATTTTGAAGTAAGGTGTCAAAAATACTTCCAAAACTTTCAACGAAATACTTAACATAATTTTCTTTTCAATTTGGCTCTCTTCTATGCATGGAACAAGAACAGAACAATTCGAAATATCACATATTAAAATATGTATATAAATACACTGTATGAAATATATGAACGAAATAAATGAATATTAATATATATACTTAATTACAATACATATCTTAAAACAAAATTTCACATGACACTAATGGAACTACATTATAGGTCAGTATCTAATCATATCTATGATCACAATGTCGTGAAATAGGATCAGCATTGCCTGACATGTAGATAAGTTAGGTCAGTAGGTCAAGGCACTTCATTAAGGACGTTGATTGGTTCTTAAGGGGGAGTAATTGGATTCTATAAATAACTATAAAACTGTCTCTGCATGGTGTAACATTCCCACCAATAAAAAAAGTCTATCTTTGTTTTATCTATTTATCTATCTATCTATCTATCTAATATTATCTTACTTTATCTATCTATCTATTTATGATCTATCTATAAATCTATCTATCTATCGGACAAGCTGCAATAAGCTATAAACTGTTTGAGGTTGTCAATATTTTACTAGTGGCCAAGGGCGGGGGCCTAGCTCAGAAGTAGCGCTCTGGGCTTCCAACCACTGGGTCCCTGGTTTGATTCCCGGTCAAGCCTAAGTTGGATGGCTGTTTCATCCTTCATCTCATTGCCATGGTCTCTGCCTGTCCTAATTAGCCCAACTGGTGCAGATATACAGGACGTTAAGCCCTACTCACACACAATCACACAGTAATAGTCCAGAAAAATATCTGGGCGTGGGTAGTGACCTCACTGTAATGACATTTTCTTTGTGAGCCGGTTGTTATAATCAGATAAGTCTGCACTCACGGCAAACTCTATAGTCTATACTATAGACTACAGCAGTATTGATAATTCAACAAAGGTAGACCATAAAACAACACAGAAATATTTGAAGGTCCGCCCATAAACTTCAGAAAGAACCAAGAAATTGATCTACACAAAATTCAGCAATATAATTACACAGACTAGATCCAATACATACAGCGAAATAAACACGCAATTTTCAATCAGTTTCAATCAGGTTACAGAAGGCAATTCTCAATCAAATATTGGTTTCTCTTCATACGACACAATGCTGCTCATCCAATGCTTTTGCTTTAATAATGCAATTGTCCGAATGCGTGAACAGAAGATCTAAAGTTTTCCAAAATAATCGAATCTCTCTGGTTCCCATGGCGTCCCAGAATGGCCTTTAATTCCAGGCAATCAAAGATAATTTGATCCTGGATTCCTAGAAAGCGGACCAGCCAAATATTAAAGGGTTTTCCCCACAGCTTGGAAGAAGAACACACACAAGGACAAATGTACCTTTTACCTTTAATTTTTGGCATAGCAAAGTTTTTCTTTTCCAAATTGTTTCCTAAGGACATATGCTGTATTTCCACTGATATTTTGAAGATGTCTTAACTATCTGACTGTTTTTGACTAACAAAGAAGTCAGTCCTTTCTAGCAAGTTTTAGTCAGACCTAATCAGTGTCATTTGAAGTGAAATGATTTTTACGAACATGTTAGTTATTATGGCTTCAAAGCTTTTTACTAAAGTTCATAAAATGCATGGTTTTGATTGAGTTTGCTTAAAATCTATTTCTTTTATGTTAATCATAATAACATTTCATCATCAAATAACATTGAATAACATTCTCGGAACCATACCAGGTCTTTCTGTTGTCAGTAAATTTTCAATTATTATCAGGAAACTTTCAGCATTATTGTAAGGAAATGTTTGCATCATCGTCATGAAGTTTTCAACACTATATGTTCAACAATTATTTAACATTATATATTGACATGGATATTCTAAACTCTATGGTTGGGAAAATTTCAACATTTATCTATTATAAGGAAGTTTTCAACACTGTTTTCACAAAATTTTCAACATGCTATCAAGAAGTTTTTAATGCTACACTATTGTCAAGATATTTCAAATTATTTTCACGAGGATTTCAGCATCATTGTTGGAAGCTTTCAAAAAGTGTTGTTCGAACACCGGTATCATGTAGTTTTCAAAGCTTTTGTCAGAAAGTTTCTATTGCTGTCAGGGGCGTCGATTTCTCTTGATAGTGGGGGGGGGGGGGGATGCAGGCCTACTTTGTCTGTCTCCATGGAGTTATGTATAGTGACTCCATGGTCTATCCCACTGTGACTTTCCCTTGCTCGTACAAGTAGTTAATGTGCAGACACTGGCAAAGAAGTAAATTAATGGTGGATCACTTATGCCAAACTTTTAAACTTGTACCTAAATATAATATCAAGCGTAAAGCTGTTTAACAAAGCACAATGTTCCCAAACAAAAGTGTGTTAAAAAGGGTTATTTTCATTTGTGAATTTCAGGGGAGAGGGATGATTGCATTGATCATCCCCCCTCTTCTTAGAAAGTGGGGGGGGGGGGGGTATATATCCCCCACATCCCCCCCCCCTGAAACCACGCCCCTGATTGGTGTTGATCTTGCAACATAATTTCAGGAACATTTCTGAACACTTCTGCATTTTTACATGTATTTTGGTAAAATCAACTTATCATTATACCGTAACGGAGGGTATTTATCAACAGTATACCTTGACACATTTGCATCATATTCTGTACCTAATCTTCCTAGAGCATCCTCATATATCTGCTATGCTTTCATCATTGGTAATCTAATCATTAGCAAAGTATTGCAATTGACTTACCTTTCGAAGTACGTTGAATCGTGCAGGAAAATTCTGAAATAGACAAACTATTGAGTTTAAATAACAAATATCATTTGCACCTCGGGATAAATATGTGATAATAATCCATTTTAAGTGATTAAGGGAGATTTTGTTTGCTTAAAACTAATATAATAGCAAATAAGATTGATTTATTATATAATACGACTTCTATTTTATGTATAGCTGGCAGAATATAACATATATTGCAATTGCAAAAATAGAATGACTAATCACAAAATATAACTTTTTTTCATTCTATTTTGTATATCAATGGCAATGTATGATATGCTTGAATGTTGTTCAGTAACTGATGCGCTACCTATTTTTATCTAACAATATTGACTGCATATAATTACTTATTTAACACTTATTTTTGTTTAAAAACACACCGGTATAAAATACATTCATAAAAACAACTCTGAAACTTTTGAACACTTGCATTTTTTAATAAAGTGCAAATGCACTGGTAAGTACAATAATGTTGATCTATCTACCTATCTACCTTAGCTATCTCCCTATCCATCTTCCCATCCATCTATCTCCCTATCTATCTATCTAATCCCATATCTATCTATCTATCTATCTCCCTATCTCTATATCTACCTATCAATCTATCTATATATATCTATATCTATCTATCCATCTATCCATCGATCCCTATCTATCTCCCTCTCTATCCATCTATCCATCTATCCATCTATCCATCTATCCATCTATCTATCTATCTATCTATCTACGTTGCCTGCAAGTGGTTCTGCAATACTCTTAATTTAAGGGAGTCCTGAAGATTGCAAACATGCAACAGGGATTGATTGAGCTAAAAATAGACACTGGATCTGGATACCGGGCATCAGTACACTGCTAATAAGGCATGTCTAGACAGTGGTCCTTGTACCCAGCTTGCAAGCTTCTAATTCATAAAAGTATGGCTTAGTCTACAGAGAAATTGACTAGGTATGTGTGTTACCTAACAGTTTTAAAATACCATCTTGCTATAGCATTGTCATATATAGTTTGGTATGAAATGTGTCTTGATATAATAGTAAAGTTGTACAGTGAAGAAACGACAGAAGTAGGGAAATAAAGAAAGAAAGAGAGAAAGAAAAAGAAATAAAGAAAATGCAAAAGACTTAAACAAAAAAGTAGACTTTTTTTATTATATATTACAATAGAGTTATGTGTATGCTACTTCAAGAAAGAAGGAAGGTTAAACAGAAAAAAAAAAAAAATTACGATTGAAATAAAGAAACTGAACAAAGAAGAATAAGGCTCAAAGAAAGAAAGAAGAATAAAAGCAAGAAAAACATTAAACAAAGAAAGAAATAATAAAAGAAAGGCATAAAAAGAAAAAAAGAAAGAAAGAGGAAAGAAAGAAAGAAATAAAGAAAGAAGAAAATACAAAAAGTTACATAACAGTCCAACAGGACAAATGATAACAAATAACTTAAAACTGCCATTTGTTCAACTTCACCTCGTTTTTTTTTCTGCTTTCATTTGGCTCTATTATCGATTTCAGTGGCCACTCTTAAGTGTCCGAACTTGGGTTTCCTGGCGCGAGTGTGTTTGACTTCCAGAGAACCCTTCACAGACTGACCAGTGTCCAGCCAATCTGACTCAGCAAATAGCCACACATCTAGTATTTATGTGGCCAGATACCAAGAATCAAGGGCACGTTCTATTAATTGGTCATTGATGAGCACACATTATGAAACTGCATATTTTTTAATTAAAACTGAAAGAAAAAACTATTTAACCTAGTATAGGTATCCATGACGTTCTTATTTGGCACCAATTAATTATTTGTAAAACTAAGTTGTGTCTGACATGTCAAGACTTTCGCACCATGTACATAGCCATCATTGTAATAATACAAGTAACCTATACTTGTAATAAGTCATAACAAAAAAATTAACTAGTTGTTTGTGTGTTGATTGACTTCTTAACTAACCTTACTTACTAGGTCTTACTTACTAATTTATCATTCCATAAACTTTATCAACTAACATACCAGCTGACTAGATTACTTGTTTACTTACTTACTTATTGCTGGCTTACTTAGTTACTACTTACTAACCAAAACACTTACTTATTTACTTACTTTCGTAAAGTTCTAAATCATAAACAAACAACATCAAACTTTGGCCTCTCAGAAACACAACAGTTTCCCCCCTCTATGACTAACTACAAAAGTACTGACTATTTCTGCAGCAGCCTCTGTCAGCAAACCTATTGTATGCATTGTATTGTTTACCAAGATGTAGATGGGTACTTTATGTATATATATATGCCAAGGAAGCTTCTGCTATGTTTGCACAATGAGAGAATCTTGGTCTTCAAGATGTATATATGGGATATTGAGCTGCTGAGCATATCTTGGTAAGAATGACCAGAACATATCTCAGATAAGAAATTATTTATGAAGTAAAGTACTTTAGACAGAGAAAATGTGCACATGTACAGACTCTAGGGCCCAGAAGTCACCGTTCATTTGAATGAAATGTCATGTATGAAATCGAGAAATAAATGATATAACAAATTAATTAAAAGTCTTTGTTAGAAATACAGGAAAATGGTCAGAACACTGCAATCGCCATCACTGCCCATCACTGCCCATAGTTGCCCACCACTGCCCATAGCTGCCCACCACTGCCCATAGCTGCCCACCGCTGCCCATAGCTGCCCAAAGCTGCCCACCACTGCCCATAGCTGCCCACCACTGCCCATAGCTGCCCATAGCTGCCCATAGCTGCCCATAACTGCCCATAGCTGCCCACCACTGCCCATAGCTGCCCATAGCTGCCCATAGCTGCCCATCAGTGCCCATAGCTGCCCATAGCTGCCCATAGCTGCCCATAGCTGCCCATAGCTGCCCATAGCTGCCCATAGCTGCCCATAGCTGCCCATAGCTGCCCATAGCTGCCCATAGCTGCCCATAGCCTATTTACACTGGTTAGAGTGAAGCAGTGTTTTAAGGAAGATCTGCTCAGTTCCCCCATGCTGGGGCTAGCTTTGGTTTAAACCCACAACAGTAGCACCACCTTGTGAACACCTTACCCATTGGACACCATAACCCGCACAATCTATGTAATGGTTATATCCCGAATAGGAGGGAGTTTACTAACATCTTTGTTGGTTATATCCCGACACAGAAGCATATTTGAGAACTTGTACTCCATTAAGCATATTTACTAATTTGTTTGATAGTTTTTTTTTACTGCCTTTATGACGCAAGACAAGTTCAGTCTGCACTCAGGAGGGAGTTAACCAACATTTTCGTGGGTTATTGTCCGCTCAAAACAATAGTAAAAAAAGTCTAAGTAGAGTGTAATAAAAATTTTTTGACATGTTCAGTGAAACCTTCTACAACAGCCCCTATTAAACGACCACCTGTTTTAAACAACCAATGTATCCATTCCCTGGTTGGTCGTTTAACAGAGGTTTGACTGTACCTTAAACAGACACTAGACTAACCTTTCGGGTAAAACTTTTAGCTTCAAGACCCTCTGACCTCCGAAAAAATCTCAGAAATTGCTGACAGGTGATTACTGACTGAGCTCGCTGAAAAAAGATTTTTGGAAAAGAAAATTGATGACATCACCAGAGATATAGAATTGACCAGGGCATGTAATGTACATCAGACACCTAGGAGACTTTGGCTATCCAATTTCAAAAAGCTATAATCTTGGAAAAGTAGTTTTGAGCAGACTGATATTCAGAGTCTTTTGATGGGAGAGTCGTTAGTGATTTTATAGCTTTAGTTTAGTCATAAAAAGGGGAAATTTTTATCATAGTCATTTGTCAGATCACCATATATAATTTGACATGTGACGCGTGTCATAGCTGACGCCAATGAATTGGTCTTAGAAATTGAATTTATTTTATTTCAATATATCAATCATAGTATACTTCTTTATCTGTATCTTCCAGTAGACAGGTTTAGCTAGATGGTTTGGTTTAATTATAGCAGGCAGGGCGTATACAAACTACAAAATGGCCTAGCAGTTAAGTCTACTTTGGAAAAGTCTGAATGTTTATTTTGGGCAGTACTGTAGCTCAAAATCGGGGATAAAAGTAGGCATTATATTAATCAATCAGTCAATCAATCAATCTATATCTATCTATATCTATCTATATCTATCTCTATCGATCTATATCTATCTCTCTATCTATCTGTCCATCTATCCATCCATCTATCCATCTATCCATATATCCATCCATCTATCTATCTATCTATGTCTCTGTATATCCATGTATCCATCTATCCATGTAATATTATGTAGGTTCCTGAATATGTCACGGAGTACTGAGCTGCTAAGTCCAAGACGCTCACTTCAGACAAAAAAAGATAGGAATCGGGATGACATAAGTTCCAAAATGGCTACATAAGAGACAAAAAAAAGAGTGAGAGAAATATGGAGAAGACATGTCCCTTGGTGCTTGACCCACAGATATGTTTCATTTCATCAAGTGAGAAAATCAGAGACCTTGCCACAACCTGTCTCTGGAGGTGAGGAAAAGATTGCTATCCGCCGTCTCGTATTATGGAGAAAATTCGCAGCCGAGAACCGCAAGAAGCGATTTGCTTCGACGAAATTGGTTCCATCTACATTACTATCTGAGACATCCGACTCATCTTGACGTAAAGAGGATTGGTGTGTGGAAATTATGGGATAGACAAATGCAAATGTAAATTTATTTTAGTTTAAAGTTTTCAATTGCACGACATATATACTTTTCTGAAAGTAAATGTAAATTTGCATGTATCAAACATACACTGCCAACGGTACAAATGCACACTTGGCAGGCTTGTTCAAGCATGAGCCTTTCTCAACTCAAGTATACAGCCAATTATACACAGAATTACCTGCAGTAAGCGCTCCACCATTACTATCACTGACTATAACCAAGTATCCATTTACACCTGGGTGGAGTGTAGCAAAGAGTCACAGACGATCTGCTTAGACCAATTATTAAATTGTTAAATAGATATTTCTATCAGTTAGAATGTTAATGCATGACTATATTTCTAACATATCTGTACAACATTTTCTGCTCAATGCTTTGTTCGAAAAACAAATGACCGAATAATGGTTTAGAAGTAAATTTTTGACCCTACTATAATTGTAACTTGGGGGCAGTTATATCAAATATGACTAAAAAAATTTCAAATAAATTTAAATTTAAATTTCAGTGGCAGTTACCTTGAATATGACTAAATAACAAGTAGACAGCCTTCCTGCTAGCCACCCTTCTTTGGCCTAACCTATCTGCTAGAACTTCGCTAAGTGTCTGTCCACCAGGACACACCTGGGCTCTATTTACCGTAAATAATTTATTAAAATCCAGGGTTTCTGCTACATTATAGAGTGGCTTTATCCTGTCATCTAAAAGAAACCATTATTATTTAAGATTTTTTATCTTCCCATAGTTTCTACTTTCAAAGTCTCACCAGCCCGGCATCAAGTCGACTCCCGGCTTCTATTTTAGACCAGGCTTGTAATCAGGAACAATACGGTAAATGCCTGCTTTCAGCACGAAGTCTTCTTCCAAGTGAAGTGGCCAGACTCTTACGTAACCCACTATGCTCTAAGGAGTATAACTTCCTTTGTCTTAAGACAGTTTTTTTTTTTTTTTTGGTAGTGAAACTCCAGGCTTTAGATAATGATGTGCACTACATTTTGGACAACCATGGATGCCTTAAAATGTTATTTATAAGAATGTTTTGACAAAGACATGAAATGAATTTTATAAAATGTGTTTGCCATAGTCACAGAGGAACAGTGAAAACTAAAATATTAAACTATAAACCAGTTTTTGATAGTGTCTTTATCAGTCAGAAAATTGGGGTTGACTAACTGCTAACATTGTATAAAGAAAAAAATTCTTGAATCTTACCTTGGACACCCAAAAATAAATTATTATCTATCTATCTATCTATGCATCTATCTATCTATGCATCTATCTATCTATGCATCTATGTATCTATCTATCTATGTAGATCTATATATCTATGAATCTATCTATCTATCTATCTATCTATCTGGCTATTAGTCTATCTACCTACCCACCTACCTACTTATATATATCTACCTATCTATCTGTCTACTAATCTGTCTAACTATTCCCTATCTATAAATCAACCTGTTTACTATCTATAAATCTATCAGCCAGCCAGCCACCCAGCCACTCAGCCAGCCAGCCAGCCAGCCAGCCAGTCAGTCAGTCAGTGTACCTATATATCTGAGTTTCTATCTATGTAAATATGTCTCTGTAACTATATATCTGTGCTTAAATATATATATATATATATCTACGTATGCATCTATCGATATATCTATCAGTATATCATTAATAAAAAACCCACATATACTCTATGGGTGGGTTTGTTCACTTGCTCAAGCATAAACGCTGAGTACAAGGTTTAGCAATATAATGTCTCATTAATAATATTCTGGTGGTATGGTTTTAAGCTAAGTTTGGAACACAAAAACTACACAATTTGTGCCACAATGTCTATAATTTTCTGGGACACCCATATTATGCAGGAGTTTACACAAAGTTTTTTGCAAAATTTTCAAAAATGTTTACTTTTTTTTTTAAACTTTCATACCTTGTGAAATTTCACCATTGACAGATAATACAGGAGTTTATTTTATCTCAGTAATAAATTGAAATATGATATTAATTCTTAATGATGAATTTAATATTATACACGACATTGATTTTCGCCACGACATCGAAATTTGCCAACCCTCTCAAACATAATTATGCACGTTGCAAGTTCATGACTTGTTACAAAAAGTAACTCCGACAGCCATCTAATAGTGTTAAAAGCACTTTATTATAAGTGGCAAATTTCGATGTAGTGGCGAAAATCAATGTGGCTGAGTGTAGCTAATATTTAGGCCTTTTACCTGATTCGTCTTGATCCTTCGAATGGTGCCTTAAGACTAAGATCCAATTGAACTATTTTGACAACAGTCTACATACAAAATACTTAATTAAGTCACTTAACGTCAAGGGATGGATAACTGGTCGTGTTGTAAAACAAACACATTGAGCACTGACAGAAAGTCAATTGCCAATTGCTAGTTATTGCCGGTATATACAATTTATGTGATCAAGTTTTTGGGTTGACGAATTTAGTGGCTTAATAGTGTGGTCTTAATAGTGAGTTGGTCTTAAAAAGTGATTGACCTTAATAGTGAGGTGGTTTTGATAGTGAGTGGGATTTATAGGGAGGTGATCTTGTAATGAAGGAGTCTTAATAGTGAGGTGGTTTTAATAGTTATTAGCCTTAATAGTGAAGTGCTCCTAATAGTGAGGTGATGTTAGTAGTGAGTGATCGTAAAAGTGAGGTGATCTTATAATGAAGTAGTCTTAAAAGGGATTTGGTCTTCACAGTGAGGCAGTCTTACAAGTGAAGCAGTCGAAATGGTGCGGTGGTCTTAACAGTGGGGTGGTCTTAATATTGAGGTGGTCTTAATAGTGAGGTGGTCTTAATAGTGGTGTGGTCTGGATAGATAGGCAGTCCTAATAGTGAGATAGTCTAAACTTTGATAATTCTTTATTGTGCAATAATGAGCAACTTAATTTTCTTATAAAAAAACCCACTTGAAGGCATATCTGTTTTGAGGTATATGCCATTACTAATCACTAAACATTACTATCATACATTTTATGTAAAATATACAAAAACAACATAGGCCTATTAGATGAAGACTTTCCAATGGTTTGAAATTCACTAAGTTCTATAAACACTTAAACACGTTTATATGCAACGATGAACACAGAGCCTGTTTATAATCAAACGCCTTCATAGAAATATAAGCACTAGAGTCACAGGAACATTGTGTGGGAGTACGCCAGGAAATGTCATTAGTAGAATTTCTGACCCCAAATGGCTCTTCCCCTTTGCTAGCCCTGAGATGAATTAGAACCAAAAAGAATACAACTTTGACATATCTTTGTCTAGCTTATTGTTTTTCAACTTCCCATTATTTCTTGGATCAGAAGCTGGTTTATAATAATTTCTGCAGACAATCTTTTCTTCCAGGCATCAATATCATAAGGCCTAATGAGTAATGAGCAACTCCTAAAGTTAGCACTATATTTTGGAGAACACATCTCTAAAATTGTGTTGCTCAACGATATGGCTGTTGCGCAGAAGATTTATTGGATGACCGCTGTATATTTTTATGCCGATTTGGAAAATATGGTTGGATTATATTATCATAAATATATCTCAGCACACATATATATATATATAGCAATTTATACAATACCACAAAATGTACCATTAATCATTTCAGCCGATTACGTAGACTTGGAAACAAAATTCCTGAGAACATCACGTGAATCCAGGACTCCCATTGGCTACTTAAGGTAACCCGTCAACCAATGGCAGACCTGGTCACGTAATATCCTCTGGAGTCTAGTTTCAAAGTCTATGAAGTCTTCTGTAAAACAGGGATAAAACTTGCATTGTATGAAGCAAACTAATTTCACTTACAACATTTAATTATCCAGGACAGCCTCTTGTGTCTCATCTGTAATTATCACGTCCTGACCTATTGTCATGAAGTAATTTTGAAGATCATTAATTTAGGAATGATCCGGGGAAAATCTACTTGTAATTTTCCCCGTTAAAATGTCAGTGTTGGTGACCAGAATGATAAAGCCAAAGTAGGTCATTCGGATCAATATAGGTCAAGGGCGTGTCAGAGGGCAGGGCTAAAGGTCAAATGTCAAGGCCACTCACTTTAGGCGGATCCCGTAATGACAAGATGAAAGACTTGAATCAATAATTCTTCAAGAAAGATATTTTAGGAGAGTTGGAATGGATTGATGTCAATTAAGTCTTAGTTTTATCAATGGAGGCTAAACGTTTGATGCTTTGCACTTTTATTCAACGCAGATTTACTGGTAAACCTATAAATTGCAATATGACAAATTGATAATATCTTGCAGAATAATATGGTAATAAGTCATTTAATAATGCACATCAGAGATACATTTAAACTCTTCATTTATAATAACCATCCCATAATCATGACATTACAGGTACACAAGATTTGACATAGTGATACTACAAATAACACACATTATAATTTTGAGAAATATCAATCTAATATACATTGTTAACTGATAATAATTGATCACATTTCTATAATACTTATGTTAATAACAAGGAAAGTAAATACAACAAAGTGCATTCTTCAGCCATCCAAAGAAAGGTTACTGTTGCTGAGTGACTTGAGTTAATATGTAAAGTGACTATTAATAACTGACTGTTAGTTCTTTGACCGAATGAATTGAAAGATGGGTTCCTGTTAGAAGTTGACCTGATTATTTAAGCCTAAACTGAGAACATGGTTGTATGGTTTTGACGCTTCAGAAACCGAATATGATACAATGGAAACTAGAACAATATAGTGTGAATAGGGCTGGATGACTGTCTGATAAATGTTTGTTTACATAACTTTAAACTATTATCTAAATTATAAATAATAATTGCCCTGCAAATATAACACTTAGCACTGGTAAATACGTTCATAAGTTCATAAGTTTGTGGAACATTTTCAGTAGCACTTAAAACTGCATTGTCACTCAATATGACAGTGACCAAAATCGGTTGCATTCATTTCATTTTCTTCTAAAAAACAGTTTAAATACCATCAGGGCTTTGCTAGGTTAACTATATCTCTATAAAATAGATAAACTTCACCTAGCATTTAATTTTTCATGCCATCAAAAATTGCCGATTTGTTTATATTGCAAGTGCTTTTATGGCCAATGAAATGAAAACGAGGCATAAACGAACGTCATTAGCGTCGTATCTGTGAAAAAATGTGTAGGTGTTTCGCTTTTTGCATAAATTGAAACAATTCTGACCTCAATTTTTCACAAAATGACTGTAAAATCGCAATGTAAACAAAGTCGATGTAATAATTAATTAGTACAATCTAGACAGTTTGGGTTGTCGAATTCATGAGTTAAAGAAGCATTTTCTTTCATTTGGATACCTTTTTTTTGGTACAAAATCCAACTGAATGCAGCTTTAATAAAAGTATTCCATGTTCTATTTAGATAAATGGAAAATATTTGTATCTTAATAACTTGGTTACGCTGTTTTTACTTTGTTTTTATTTTATTGTCTCAATGCATACTGGGTTTGAAGCTTAGTCAGCTTACATGACCAGCTGTAGGTCAACATAATGACGAGATGATAAGGCTGCTTGGAGTCCACACCATGATACACATTTACAATATGTTAGAGTCCTTTACTTGCCTAAGCATAGACGCAGAGTGCAAGGCACCAATGATTTGAATTATCATACAACTGTCAATAATATATATATTATATTATCGTCTAGCTTATATTAAGAATAAAACTCAGGATCTTCAGCAGAGATAACCATTACCTAGCTTAACCACTATTTTTGATTTTGGATCCACGTTCATTATTTAGTAACTATTTAGATTATGTAGTATATTTATATCTAATGTATACTCCTTCTTAAACTAGGATTTATTAATTATAAATATTATTTCTTACGTGAATTTTTAAGTTGCACTTTGATATATTCTTGAGAGATAATATGATGATTTAATACTTTTGTCAATGACTTAGTTCTCCCCCCTGTACTCGGTTTCTATGCTGAGGCAGGTAATAGACCCCACACATGGGGTAAACGTGAAACATGGGTGGAATCTCTCACCTCATCAATCAACCCTCGATAGCACCAAGAACTTGCCTTAGAGGGCTGCACTTCCCATATCTCTCTATTTTATCTATATATCTACATAATATTATCTATCTATATATCTATCTATCTATATATCTATCTATCTATCTACCTGTGTACCTGTCTGCCTATCTATCTATATATATCTATATATCTATCTATCTATCTACCTGTGTACCTGTGTACCTATCTATCTATATATCTATCTTACTATCTATCTACCTATAAACCTATCTACCAATCTACCTGTCTATATGTCTATCAATCAATCTATCTATCTATCTTTCTATATTTCTTTCTTACTCACTATCTCATTATCTATCTATCTATCTATCCATCTAACTATCTATCTATCTATCTATCTATATATCTACCTATCTACCTGTCTATCTACCTATCTACCTGTATATCTATCTATCTGTCTATCTGTCTTTCTATATATCTTTCTATCCATCTTTCAATCCATCTATCTATCTATCTATCTATCTATCTATCTATGCCTTTCTAAAATATGTCAAGCAATCTCTATCTGTCTGTCTTGCTTGAATTGTATTCTTTGCACATTTAGCATCTTACTGTCCCACCCCTTCTGTCTGTCCCATATAACACTAAAATATCTACCTGCAGCGGCATCAGGTCAATACTACTTATGAGCATAATTGTAGGCCTCCCACAACACATTACAGATAAACCCGCATATAACTATGTATGTCAGTCAAACAATGGTCTTTATAGCCGGGTCTCATTATATGGTAAATTAGTGTAAAAATATAGACAAAAAATTCATTCCTGTACAATAACTTAGGTTTATACAGAACTCTTTGTTATGAATATTAAGAGTGTCCTTACAAAACAGGTTCATATGAACCCCCATTGTCTGGCTGGTGACGCCGGTTCTGGTTTTAGGCAAATCGACCACTTTTAGAAGGCATCATTGTCCTATCCTAAGTACGAAGCAAATATGTGGTAAATAATGATCTTGACTAGCTTTGGTTGCCATGGTAACGAGTCGTTTTTTTTGGTGGTTTCCTTTATTAATGAATATCGCTAGCTAAAAAGCTCAGAAATATATCAAAAAGGTTGGAAGCTTTCGAGTTGAAAAACGACAATTTACGACATTTGTTACCAGAAAAATGATATGACTGTATTTAAGTTTTTATTGATAAAAAAATGCATCATAAGTTTATAGATACTCTGTAATATTTATAAACGAATGAGTCTACTTTATTGCATGTTACTGTATATGGTTATGGAAATATTGGATTTTTAAAATAAATTGACATGAACTTTCATAATCCCATGTTTTGCAAAGCATGTAAGCATAAGCAACCTATTCAAGAAGATACAGAAATAGAAAATTTAGAAATATAAAACCTATGGTAGTTAGTCCACTTGAGCAGGCTACTCTTTAAAATTAACAAATGTTACTTGTCTTTTGTTTTTTTTTCTTTTTACGAAAATATTCGAATAGTTCTCTTTCATAAAATTAAACCAACCAATCATTCTTTATTTCCCTATCTATTTATCTATGTATCTATGTATCTATGTAGCTATCTATATACTATCTATATATCTACCTATCAATCTGTCGATCTATCTTTCGATCTATCTATCTCTTTCTCTATCTATCCATATATCTGTCTGTATATCTGCCTATCTATCTGTCTATCTATCTATCTATCCATCTGTCCATCTATCCATCTATCCTTACTTCCTTCTTACCTCCTTCCTTCCTTCTCTTTTCTTCACTTCTTTCTTTCTTCTTCTAAAAGCATCAGAAGCAGGTTCTTGCACAACAGCATACACTTTTTAAATTCACTTTAAGTCAGAAATTCAACATTGTTCATTTCTTGTGCAGTGTTTGCAAATCTCATTGTTTGCCTCTTCTTACAGAATATCTCAAGGGCTGGCCAACATTTCAAAGTTTATAACTCTGGCAAACAATAATTGAAAACTCTGTGTTTGTTCAAAGTTTAATCTTAATCTGCAAATCTAAAGTTAGAATCAGTGTTTAGTGTGTATATTATATAGCAACACAACTGTTTTTTTTTATATTGAAATGTTTTTAACCAACAAATCATGTACACTTATGATATAGATATATAGTGTGAAGATATGTTATAAGAACAAATGATACTAAGTGCAAAAATTATGTATAAAAACCATCATAAATACTATGATTATCTTATCGAGAAAATACCAAGAATGTCTCAATGCTACTGATCTGAAACTTAGCTAGCTTATATGACCAGCTGCCAGAGACATAATGAGGATATGATAAGTCTTGGAGTCCACACCAACTTACACATTTACCCCATGGGTTGGGTCTTTTACTTGCCTTTGACAACTAGTATAAGATTCTCCTACACAGATAGCATTCCAAATCATTTCAACATCGGCGCGATGTCGGTGATGTCAAAGCGATGTTGTACCGACGGCGGCCAACATCTAAACGATGCTGGCCCGATTTGGAATGCTATCTGGATAACACCATTAGTAACCAAACTATAGAAAAAAAAGTTTAGGTAGAGTTACACTGGTCAAATCGATACAATATAACGCTACACAGACTGTCTTAACAAATTGAATTTGCGAAGAACAAATTGAATTTATGGAGTAGCGTTAAAAGAAGCTGCCAAAAAAGCGCAGAAGTTGGACAGTAAAAAGCATTTGGTGCCAATCAAGATGTCAGTGGGGTGGTTCCTTCATGTGATTCTAAGCTTTTTGTGGCTAGTTTATGAGTGGAATTGCAGCATTGAGTCAGTGACACACTGGGACAAGTTAACAGTCTATTGCATCACTGGGGCAGAAGATATAGGCCTGTAAAAATTGACAAAGTCTGATTTTGTAGAATAAAATGCATGTTATGAGCTAGTCCAGGGTCACCCCAAATTCATGTCAATTTTTACTGGCCTAATAGGGTAACTGCAGTTACCTGATCAAAAACATAGTTTACAGCATCTAAATCGGTCTATTTTTAAGCCGATTGTGAGATAGCATTGTTTCATCCGATTATGTTTAGATAAAGGTATTCTTGTTATATGTTTTACATTGTTTCAGCGTATATACATTACACCCTGTCAGGTGCAGATGTAATGATGAGATGACAGGCTGCTGCTTAGAGTCCACGTCATATTTCACATTTACCTCATGGGTGGGGTCTTTCACTTGCCCCATCATAGACACCGAGCACAAGGCACCTCCAATTTAACGTCTCATGTGACTGACATCCAGCTGAGATGTAGCTCATGAAGAGTGCCCAAGCTGGGATTTGAACCTCCAAAACTATATGTATCATTAGCAGTTGAGTGGTCTAGTGGTAAGACCCTACCTATAACCAGTTCTAATTCCAGCATTACTAGTAGTCATAATCTCATCTTAATCATAAAGCCCTTTTTCCCATTCAACTATCCTCTTCAAGTATGAGTCTTTTTCAACTGATTTGACTTCTCTGAGTCATTATATCATAAAATTAACATATAATAAGGAAAACAATTTTTTACATTGTGTATGCATTTAACAACATACATGGTCAAAAACAGTATTTGTTTTTTTGTATGGAATGAACTACTTAATCTGATAAATTTAATGATAAAAAACAAGAAGTCTGAATATATCCATTGGTTATCCAGCGTAAACAGTTGCATTTTTGTTGCCTTAACAACCTACTGCTAGCCTATTACTTCTCACCATGGCAACCAGGTCATGGAGTCAGTGCACACATCACTTAGCGACTGAGTTATAAATTCCCATCTCGTTGAATACAGCTTTTTACGCCTAACTAGTAGTTATGAGTGTGGAGTCCTTTTATAGTGTCAATTTGGAGTAAATTCATTTTCATGAAAGTAATTGTTTCAGCTTTATTATAACCATTAAATTGTGCTGTTTTGCTTTTAATAGCAAGTTTTATTTGTGATATTAAGCGCATAATCTATGCTAAAGGTATCAGTTGATTTGAAACTGAAAATGATCTGCGTTAACCATAAGAAACCACTAATATTAAAATCTATTAGCAGGATATCTCATGCAATGGGAGATGTGGCTTTTAAACAGTGCTGGGAGTGAGGTCTGAACCTATTCACCCAAATCAATAATCTTAATTTTCAGCAAATTTAATTGTTTAAGGGAAATATGTATATTTTTTGTTTATGCAGCCATGGACTTAAAACAGCATTTTAACACAGTTTATATACTGAAATTACAACGGTATAATAAAACAATTTATACACTAATATTGTCAACTAATGTGCAAATTCGAGTTAAACTATATCAGTTATATTTCAATACTAAACTACCATCCACTTGTCAAAGCCCAATTTTGCAAAACATATTCATGCACATTTTCTAGGTCATAAATTTGTACATTTTGTTATCATGAATTATATTTGCTGAATATATGCCACATGAAAAATGAGTATTCTATAAATCTAAGAAAAAAAACCTTTATGATTACTGTCCATTAAAATATCTATAACTTGTGAACACGATAAATGATTTATATATATAATATCACAGCTATCAAAATCATCTTTAACACAACATCATATGAAACTAAAAGAAAATTGACCTACCTTAAGTAATCATCTAGTCTGTAGCTCCAAAACTACTTCAAAATATGTTCATCAATAGATATCAAGTCCACTTTCGAGTCAACATACATATTTAGAGCAACATTACAAAATGTGTAGTTTCTTGAATGTCGACTTGTAACTCAAAACTTGTTTAGTTGTTGTCAAAAGCGTGTTGCAGCTGCTTACTCAAGCGAGTCTTTAGTTTACCTGTGACCGTTTTTGCACGTGTCCGCCACTAGCTGCTATTGTATGTTTTATAATGTTGCATAAACAATCTTTTTTTGAAGATGAGAGTGAAAAATGTAAAATCAAGACAGTGGAAATGAGCTTTAATACTTTTCCATTAAGACCACCTCACATTTTAAAAATTTCGACTCAAATAGATATTTTAAAGCCCATTATATATTCATTGTTTCCTCACTATTAAGACCATCTCCCTATTAAGGCAAGTGGGTAGGCCTCATTTGTATTTAATTTTTTGTAAATAAGAATGAATTGATATATTATAAGAAACAATATCAATATGCTAAATATTTAAAAAGGAAACAAATATCATATATGATTATTAAAAATCACTTATTTAAATGATATTTTTACTCTTGACGACTTTGTCCTAGCTTTTTTTTTTGTACTAGAATTTATTGATTAATCTTTATGTCTTCAATGTTATATTTGGCAATTTTTATCTCCATTATCAAAGCTGTCAATTTATAATTTTGTAAAATAGCTTTAATTCAATGTTACTTATTCAACGATCTTCACATAAAAAACTTAATTCCCTACATATTACACTATTGCACAAATTCAATGCATGTTTGTTCTACATACCATTGTGCAATTAAATGTAATTACATATAATTTATCCATAGTTACCTTAATTTCAAATCAAATTCTGTCATATCAAACATTTAAAAACGACTTTAAAAAACATTTTTTTCACCAATAAATCATGTAATGAATACAAAATACATATTTTTTGCAGGTCTGTGATTTTAATATGACATGAAACAATTTACAATGATACTTAATGATAATTTCATACAATCTTCAGCTTACAAAAACACGCTTACAAAAACATGATAGGGCAGTAACATCAATTTGAAAACATGACACACTGTAAAATACAGAGATTTATGCTTTTTGAATTAACAATTAAATGGGTAAATATATACTTTTTATTTTATTTTGGTTATTAGGATGATGCAATTTTAAAATACACTGACTGCTGCTTCTGGTGTTCAATCAATCAATCAATCAATCAATCAATCAATCAATCAATCAATCAATCATTACAGAGACTTCATTGTATCATATTTCATTATATATTTTTTGCTTTTAATCAATCAATCAATCAATCAATTAATCAATCAAGATGAGGTTTCATTACTAGAAAATGGTATGGAATGAAATTTGTTTCTGCACACATATTTTTTCATGATATTATGATATAAAATGATTACATATTAGTAACATGAAATTCGTTTAAATTACATAGTAAGTTCATAAAGGTTAGTGTCAAGTTTTTCATGTAACAGTAAACGTTTTATAATTTTTAAACATTTCATGTGATCAGATCCAACTTTCGCAATATATATTTGCGACCATTTATTATAATAAGTTAGACATGCAGAATGATATATATCATTAATTAATAATAAAATATACACAAACATAAATAAAGCAGAGTATTCTACATGCAGTCCCTGGTATAAATATAAAACATGTCATATGAAAATTATGATGATAGTGATTACCCAATGTTTGTTTACAAACAAACAATTATGTAAACAAAAGTTAATTAATACAAACTTCATATATAATGCCTCTGAACAAAGCATGCATAGTTTCAATATTAACAAGCTTTTAGCAATCACGAACAAACAATATAATAATTATCATTATATTTAATATTTAGGCAAGCCAACACAACATCTTGCCTAAAAAGCAGGTAAAACAATTATATCATCTATGTTTATTTGTCTTATTGCCTAAACTCTGAAGCTTGATTAGTTTGTATAGCCAGTTGCAGAGACAGATGTAATGATGAGATGATAAGGCTGCCTGGAGTCCACACCATGTTACCGGTCTATACACAGGTGTGCTATAAATATAATTTCTTACAATAATCACTTTTTTTTTAGGTTGTCAATGATACATTTTTCCAATGTTAACATTGATTCAACTAGTTTTTCTATAAAATGACTTTACATATTTCTGAAAGAACTAACCTCCATACTAATTATGCCAATAAAAATATGAAAAATATTTGATAAATGAAAAGATATGATAATTATAATTAGACCATATTGCATCAGGCTGGATGAAGGACAACCATATATATACATCTTTTACTGAAGCAAAATATTGAAATATTTATACATTTTCTTGCTTACATACTACATCAAACTGTTTTCAATTCACCTGCATAACACTGACAGCTTTTTATCCACTTTGTGATGGTTATTGCCATATTAAAAAATATTCTTTATTGAATTTGAAGAAACTACACTATGGCAATAATCCTTTTGAATACAATGGTATCATAATAAATGTTTAGATATACAATTTCAGAAATATATTTTATTTCACACATACATTATAAAATGCATGAATAGTTAAAATATTCCAATTCAGGTCACCAATGCATTAGTTCACTTATGTACATTACATAAATCATAAGTTTCACTTGACAAATTGCATATAGACCTATGATATATAATATATACATGTGGTAATATTCTCTTAATATTTCTAGGTCATGCACCATAAAAATGACATAATTATGCAAGTATTTTGAGCAATTGAACTTTACAAATATTACTAGTTCAGTTCCTATTTTGAAAATAGCATTATATTTAATATACATGAAATAATATAGATGGTATTGTTAAATATAAGTAACCTATTTCAAGCATCAGGAGAATTTGGTAACATACACTGGTTGTTGGTAATATCGTATCCAGAGCAGCATGGAGAACAGTGCCTGAAAAAAATAAAAAATAATATTATCTGTGCAATATATTAATGGAAAACAAGAACAAAAAGTTCATTAAAATTATCAGACATCTATCCGTCATTCGCAATGCTGGGCCGACGTCGATTTTACATCAAGCCAACGTAACATGTTATAAGGAAAGGCCACGATTAGAATCAGGAACATTAATTCAGACTCAGACAAGTTTTATTTCCTGTATACATGTACAAAGAAACAGTATATACAGGTGGAGACACCCCTAAGATAATTTCCTATCGCTACCGGGGTGCCACCAAAATATTTTTCATCCCGATCCCTGCAGACCCTACCAAACAGATTTCAGCATTTTAGATTATAAATTGATGATGAGATTAAATTTTTAGTTTGGAGATGGCAATGACAGACACTGTATATCATGATGAGACGCCGCTAAGAAGATTACACTTAAGTATATGTGTATGTCACAATTGATCAAGAGGAATGGCATATATAATTAATACTTACTAATTGAGTTTTTGATGTTACAAAACTATGGAAACTATGCATGGTAATTAAATTATTTAAATTAGAAATACTAAACAAAGCTTTACCTCCAGGTCTACCGGATAAAAGTGACATATACGGGTATGGAAATAGCTCCGTGGTAGCGTGTGCCATGTGGTGCTTCCAACTACTGGCTCCCGGGTTCAATTCCCGGTCGAGCCTAAGTTGGATGGCTGTATCATCCATTATCTTATTGCCATGGTCCCTGCCTGTCCTAATTAGCCCATCAGATGCAGAAATACAGGACGTGAAGCCCTAATGCACCCACACCCACCCAACCAAGTGTCATTTACAAGTATCAACACCATGAAATAAAATGAAACACTTACTTGTAAATAGTTCGCATGTTGACGTAAACTGAACACAAGTCTTCCGGACGACACACTCGGGAGTTGCAAGACTCTTCTTGCCATTCAGCATGCGAACATCTAAAGAAAAAAAGATTACAGTATTAAGTATATCAAATAAGTGATTGATTGTAAAGGTAATTGATATAGCTAGGATTAAATGTATTCAAGTATAAGACAGCTGAATTCGTTAACTATGATGCAACAGGTGAATGAAATATTTTCACGCCTGGGCAACATCCAGTATACATCGACAAATTGGCAGCAATAGTTATCATTGACACAACTGATTTGTAAAATTCAAAAATAGTTAAACATGAGTTATTTGTATTCTAAAGTGGGCCTGCCAGCTGATAAAATTAGCCTGAGAACAATGTTCCAAGTTCACGCACTTTTTTCACCCCTGCGAGTCAGACGGTGACATGGCCATCAAACTTTTTCGGTGTCTTTAAAGGCAATAAGTTCAGAGAAGTTGGAGTACAGCAAGGATTATCAGTAACGCCAATTGTTTTAGTTGTGAGTTTGCATTTTTTAAAATTTTTAATGGCGGTTAAAATCTTTCACTCTTTTGTGACTTTTGGCTTGTTCCATTTCAGAATATTAGTTCAATTAATGTGATTTTGATATTGTAGTTGACCATGTACATCAAGTCTTGCATAGAATGAAAAAATTACCAAATTTCTTGAAAACATCGAATGTTTTACTCACAGCTTGTATTTACGGTGGAAAGAAAATAAATATATTTAAATAGGCTAATTTACATAATTAATAACTAACCTGGCATCATTAGGTACACTAGATGTGCATTGCCTGAACTTGTGCCTTACCCCACATCCACCACATGGCTGAGAACAGGCTGACCAGGAGCTCCAATCTAGAAACAAATAAAGTCAATGTCTCAATGCTACTGGATCTGAAGCTTAACCAGCTCATGTTATCAGCTGCCATAAGATGTAATGATGAGATGATAAGGCTTGGAGTCTACACCATGTTACACTTTAACGGCATAAGTGGAATATTTTACTATAAGGCACTTCCAAGTTGACTTCTCATTCGATCGACATCCACCTGGGATCTAGCTCTTGAAGAGTGCCCAAGCTGGGGATCGAACCAGGGACCTTCAATATTACATTAGCCCCCCCCCCCCTGTGCTTGATACTGAAAAATTTAACCATTGTTTCTTTTGTAATATCCTTTACTCTGGAAATTGGTCTTGAGAGCATCTTGCTATTAAACAAAGTTTACCAATTTTGTTTTGTTTTCATGGTAAAGTAGTCTCAATGAAGATGTTTTAAGCAAGGTAAATACAAATAGTAAGAAAACAGTTTTTGAACCAAAATTTGTTGGTATTTATGGAGAGATGTTTGTACAGTTAATTGAGTTTCCCTTCATGCAGAATTTAGACGGTTAATTATATGTCAAATATTCCATAAATATGAGGCATCTGTATTTATAACCACATTTTTTTCGATTATTATTTTGAAACTTATATTTATTTGAGATCAACGAAGAAGGAAGCTGTTTCACATCTTCATATATCTTTAAACATAATGTCTAGACAGTTCTTAAGAGCTTATCTTTGTAACACAATATCATTTAAGTATTATCTCATAATACCAGAATTATTATTAAATTTTCACACTAATACGTACATACTGATGCATGCATATCACTCTACTTCTCCAGAGATCCAACAATGCTTTTAATCATTCATAAAATAGATGCAAGCACAAGGTAAACATCAAAACAAAGATATAAAAAATTCAGGTAAAAAAAGTGACCCACCTGAATATTTAACCTGAGATTGTGAAGTAGCTGCATTAGTATGTTCCTCTGGAGGATTCTGTACTCGTTGAAAGGAGCTTGGTTGGTTTTGGTTGTTTGTGTCTCTTTGGACTGAATTGGGGTCTAAAACACAACATCAGAAGTTAATATACCATAAAAAAACAACTTGAGTCTTCTACCGGAATGACAACCCCAGATAGCATTCCAAATCAGGCCAACGTCATTTCTACATCGATGTGACATTGCTGACATCGTGCTAACGTCGATATGATTTGGAGTGCTATCTGAGATGTAGTCTATGCTCTGGTCGCATACCAGATCGGGCTGACAGCATTTTAAAATTGGCTTTCATCAGCCAACGTCGTGCTGATGTCTATATTTTTGTAGCCGATGTGATATGTTATCTGACTGAAAATAAGCAGAAGAAGAAGAAAAAGAGTAGGAGTAGGAACGAGTTTAATGTACGCCAAGATAGCACACCCGATTGCGTCTGCATCGATTCAACGTTAGTCGTCATCAGCCGATGTCACAAATATATCGAGCCAATTTGGTATGTTATCTGAAGAAGTAGAAGAAGAAGAGAAGATAAGCAATAATATGATTAAATAACCTACCTGTTAATACACAAAGTCTATCCAGAAGCACCTTCTTAATGTTTACTAGACCATCAAAAGTTCTTGTTACAAAGACATGGTTATCGGCAGGAGCGGTCGCTATGCCTTTTATTTCATCTAAATCCACTTGGGGAGTAATTCCTATGACATAAAACTCTATTCCCTGCTGTTTAGCTACAGTGGCTTCAGGTATTGTCAAATAATCAGCGACATTCGATCGACCGTCTGTGATAATAACACTAACATCAGGAGTATAATAGCGGTTGCCATGTCCGGACGTATACAAATATAAACGCGCCATCAAAATTCCCCCGGACGTGTTAGTCCATTGGTCTTTCCAGGGGATAACGTCAATTTTGCTAAACAACGACGACTTATCCTGTCGGTCGTTGAAGTCTATATGTAAATCGGCCTCGTTGCCGAAAGATATAATGCCGACATGAACATTGCCTCGCTCGATCGGCATTTCATCTAAAACTTCTTTGATGAAATTCAAGACTTTTCGCCAGTTGCCTGGACCTATGCTGCCTGAAGAATCCAAGATGAACGAAAAGTCCATGGGGTCACACTCTGAAATTGGAAAGTATGTAAGTGAAGTCTGATATATAATGAAGTAAAGTTCAGGAATTGCATCCCATTATCAAGCACATCTTTATTTCCAGGATTTTTTTTGTCAATCATCGAGGGAATTAAATAGCAATGAATCAATTTTTTTCATACAAATACTTTTTAGGTTACTTTGATAATATTTAAAGGGAAGACATTAAAATAATAACAAAGGTTGCCGACAGCTAAATTGTACTTCCCCCCCCCCCCCTGCAGCAGTGACTCGAGGATATACAAAATATGGCCACAACCATAATACGCATACAGTAGAAGTGTTGCTGAATATATATTTACTTTTCATAATGTCATGTTAGCATGACAGATGTTGCAAAAAAAATAAATCAGTTAACTTGTTGACTGTAGAATACATACTGTAGGTAGATGGCAGCACTGGTTTGGGTGTAACAAAAGGCACTGTGGGGACCCCTGGTGGGTTAGGTGCTGGAGTCTGTGGCGGTTGAGGAGTATATTGTGGGCTTGGAGTATATTGGGGCCTTGGAGTATATTGGGGTCTTGGAGTATATTGGGGTCTTGGAGTATAGCTGATTCTGTAGTCTTTGGCTGAAATGAGAAAATAAGGTCTGAAACAGGAACTCTTCATTAATTTCACCACCAACTTAAAATTTTATGGTACATGGCCAAATGTGCCACGTGCGTTTTTCATGAGAAGGATAAACGCATGGAAAACGCATGGTTTTTAGCTAATAATAATGAAGCAAAAACCATGCGTTTTACATTCGTTTATCCAAACGCATGGAAAACGCACGTGGCACAATTGGCCATGTACAATTTGGTTTAATTTTTGTCTTAAATCAGTGTTTAGATGGCAATTAAAATTCAGCACAAAACACTATTATTTTTCCTTCTGATGAAAATAAACCTGTATCTATCTGCATTGTGTGTCCAACTTCATATATTATAATTTGGCAGTATTTGAAATAGTTAAATTGGAAACTTTAAAGATAATAATACGTACTTGCATAGTGACATATACGCTGCAGCAGTGACCCGATGATATACCAAATGCGGTCGAAACTTTCGACGTGGAAGACATTTAAATAATCTGGATCAGAAGCAATTTCATTTAGTTCAATATAATCCACTTCATTGGATACTCCTATACCTAATATTTTTATTCCCTTTGAATGAGCGGTATAGGCTTCTGGTAAAGTTTTTGGTTGGTCTTTGTTAGAAACACCGTCGGTGATAACAATAATTATATTAGGTGCTCTCGCTCGATCACCAGGCGTAGAAAACACATCAGTCCGTGTTTTGTATAGGCCGCCTGATGTATTAGTCCACTCGTCCAAGAACGGTATTCGATCTATTTTATAAAAAACATCCGTCGTCGTTTGATTCAATTCCGGACGCACATAAACGTTCCCAGAATTTCCATAAGTGACCACACCGACCAGATAGTTATCCTTAGATATTTGTAAATGGCTGATAACTGACTTGATGAATCCCATCATCTTGGGCCAATTGTCTCGACCGATGCTTCCGGATGAGTCGAGCACAAAGGCTACATCCGCTGCTTTGCTGTAACATGCTGCAAAAAAGGGAAAGTATGTTCTTCACTTGATGAAAGATATCCTGTATGACTGTATTTTTAAAGTTAAAACCACATTGTTCTATATATTCAATTTCATAGAATGTGCAATTGGAATATCAATCATCATCTCACCCTCATAATTTTTTATGTAACTGGTGGTCTCGGAATAACTTTGACGTTCTGAGACCACCAGTCATCATCATTATTGTCAAAAAAAAAAGTTGTTCCTTATTTGTTATAATAAAGAATCATATCAATTAGAAAATAAAAAACAATCTGAAATTTCAAATTGATTATCACTGGATTATAAATAAAAAAACTGGGTATTTTTTGTCTATAATCCAGCTGAACCAGCTGACCTACTAATTGTGCAAAATCAAATTATAACTGTGACAGGTCTTTAGTTGACATCAATCTAGTCATGTTTTCAAGTAATATTCTTAAACATGATTGCCAGAACATCTTGACAACTTTCAATATTGTAGAACACATTGCCACAAGAACTCCCAAAACATTTCAACAATGTTTCAGATGATATTCCCCACAGCTATTACCAAAATACAAAGTAGTGTCACAACATTTAAATTATAAAGTTAAATGTCATTTTGTCAATATATAGAAAAAATATTGTCACATTATAAAAGTGTGGACCCTAAAAAAGCCTGCAGAAATATTATAACTCATATTACCAAACGAACTATGTCTTGTCAAAATAATTTGAGCCATGTGAAATACATTATGAAATATTGCAGTAACATTCCTACAATATTTTTTGTTATAATTATTCTATAGACATTTTCCCAACATGCCATGTACAATATGTTGAAAATTTTGTGTTTGCAGGGCACAGATTAGAAATTCTTTGAAATTGATTAGCATATTGCAATTGCAGTTACGTTCCCTAAATCTGCATACTTATTGATGCTAAAATATGCATGTCATATTACCAGTCACAGTAGATCATAGAGGTCATTGACCACCATATTACTCCAATATTGCAAAACTGTGCACTTGGTGGAACTTAAAAACCATGTTTCGTGAAACTGGAATATGTCCTCTTTCAAATGAAACCAAATTCATGTGGTGCCCTCATGTTTAGAACTAACTCAAAAACTAAGGCTCTTTTGAGCCTCAGTCCCCGGACTATATAAGCTGAATTGTTGGGCCTTTTTGATGCTACCCCATGGTTAACATGTAGTTTTCCTGTGATGCATTCTTACCACGGAGAAAGACAACATTTTTACAATGGATCAGACACTACCGTAAATATTTATTATGACGGTTATATACTTACGCATTGCAGTCACTGGAGGACTTGTAGTTGTGGTAGTGGTAGTAGTTGTGGTAGTAGGACTGGTAGTAGTTGTCGTGGTAGTGGTGGTGGTGGTGGTAGCGGTAGTAGTGGACGTAGTAGATGATGTAGTCGGTATCGCGGTAGTTCTTGGGTTTTGTGGCCAGTACCTTAAAGGTGTCGTTGTTTCGGGAACATTGTTACCTGTGCCTGGTTTTGGCTTGAAACCTAAAATGACAGTAGAATAGAATAGAATAATCTTTATTTAAACTCGACGCAAGGTAAAATTAGCACGAAGAGCTATTGATCGACTGTATATGTGCAAAAATATAAAGTGCAGATAAAAATAACAATAAAAACTAATTAAATTATAATAAAACCATGATATAAATGTCTAAAACTTATCACAAAATACAAACAACATTTTGGACCTTCCCATTTAGAGCACCAACTTTTTAAAATCATTAAAACCTAAATCTTCTCTAAAATTTGACAGCAGTAAAAAATATTTATATTAGGTTAAAGCAGCTTTAAACATCTCATTTTTTAAATTTAATTATATATGGGAATATTCTGTAAAGCAATAAAGGTTGTACAGAATTATTGATTGATATTCATAAGTTATCTCAACCAAAACTGTACTAAACAATGGAACTAGTGAACATTTTTATCTGTACAGGTGACATCGTTAAATCGCATGTCATAATTCTATTTTTCATAGTTGTCAAACTGCCATTACAGCTTTCAGCACGAGTTTATTGGTACAATATACAAAGTTTTCCTGAAATTCTAACTTCAGGTAGTCACATATAGCAGCCATTTTGTCAGTAGGACACGCCATTTATAAGTAACATTGGTGACATTCTTACCGACATTTCGTCCTATTTCATCGATGATCTTTTGCTTGACATGTGACAAATCGGAGAAATCGTGAGTCATGAATAAGTACTCATCATCTGGATCATTAGCAACAGATTGCAATTCTTGTAAGTTGACGTTATCACCAATTCCGACGACAAAGAGGGACACTCCGTCACTTCGAGACAGTTCGGCTTCACTGCTGACCAAGTTAGAATCGCGATTAGATGCACCATCAGTCAGAACAACACCTGGAAATAAATTATTTTTTGAATGACCGTTTAAGTATATCTCTATGCGGGGGCTTTTGTTGATTTAATACAGACACCAAGCACACACAGTCGGTCTACCGGCCAATGCCATTAACATTCAAATTGGATTGACGGTGAACAACGGGTCGAAGGTGCCAACACCCGGACCCATGCTGATGTTTTTGGGGTAACAACTATTGAACTCCCCTCAACAGTCAATGTTTGGTCAACAGCTCAACGTTATGAGTACTATTTATTCCAGTCAAAATTGCAAGGAAAATGTTTTTAAAGACTGTTCACCTTAACATATAGATATATCTAGTTTTCCTTTGCTCATTAATATTAGGACCTACTTGTACTAAAAAGCACCTATACTTAAGGTTACATTTAACAGTTTTGTCTACAATGTACAGATCTACATATAAATCTGATTTGCATTCTCTTACCAATATTAGGAACACCATCTCTGTCACCTCGTTTATGATCAAACACTAATTCTCGCATGACTTTGATCCCACCTGAGGTGTTGGTCATTTCGTCCCTCCATCCAATTCTCAGTATGCCTAGAATCAAGTCATTCTGTAAAAAAAAATATCAGCTTAGAATATAGAAATTAAAATCAGAAATACATCAATTTTCGTTTCATGGTGGTGGTTGTGGTGGTGGTGGATTGGGGCTTTACGCCCTGTATTTCTGCACCTGTTGGGCTAATTAGGACAGACAGGGACCATGGCAATGATATGAAGGATGAAACAGCCATCTAACTTAGGCTCGACCAGGAATTGAACCGGAGACCCAGTGGTTGGAAGCCCAGCACGCTACCACTGAGCTAGGCCCCCATCTCATTTTTACATAGGAAACGATAGAGAGGTACATAAGATGTTATAAGATAATATCACACAAAAGGACACTAGATGTTTTTTGATAACAACATCCATTTTCATCCTAGTCATCTCAGCTGGTCAACTTATAGACCCACTGACATCAATCATGAAGCCATTAATAAATATAAGTCATTTGTTCCATGAGTGCACAAGTCTTACCTTAGTTATAAACGAATCCAAGTAGATCTCGCTGAATGCGTAAGTGCCAAAGACCGCTATTCCGACACGATGTGTTCCTCCGTCGACGTCCAAAGAATCAACAACTGATGTGACAAACTCCAGGACTTTGTGCCAGTTTGCCTGACCTATGGATCCTGATGAATCCAAAATGAAAGCAATATCTGCTCTCTCCAAGATGAAATTTCCTGCAAGAATGAATTGTTTAGTATGAAAATCAATGCTGCTAGCTCATTCAGAGAAAAATATATGGTCTGGATACTTGGGCCAAAAATAAAAAGTTTTACAAGGTTTTCTACATGTTATTTGTGTCTCATGGCTTGACTGATATTCATTAAAGTTTTTCATGGGTTTTACATTGCACAACAAATGTTTTTTTAAACATATGCTTTTTTTCTGTCATTAAGAGGTTTTTATTACTCAAATGGTGTTTTGAAAATTCCTTAGAAATATCAGATCACTAAGATTTTTCTGCTTTGGTTAATATCCTGAAGTTTGCTATGTAAATAAATGTGGAGAAACCATTAAAATAATGTTAATATAATGACAATAGAAAACTTTGGTAAAACCAGACAATTGTATTCAATTCCAAGTAATTTTATTTCATGAAAAGTGTGTGTGTGTGATTAGGGCTTTACGTCCTGTGTTTCTGCACCAGTTGGGCTAATTAGGACAGGCAGAGACCATGGCAATGAAACGAAGAAGGAAACAGCCATCCAACTTAGGCTCGACTGGGAATCGAACCCGGGACCCATAAACAAGTAACTTCTTTGCCATTTATTTAATTTTAGCGTAGTCATAGTTGTATTAACCTTCAGGTGGTGAAAACTTCTCAGGAGGCCTTGGAGGTTTCACAGGGGCAGGAGTTGTTGGTGCAGGGGTGAAAACTGGTGGGGGTCCAGGTCTGGGCCATGTGTCTGCCATAAAAGAAAAAAATATCATGAAACATGCATTGACATAATATTGCAACTTCACTCTATGGGAGTAGTAAGTGGTTAGTCCTGACGTCAGTTTTAGCGTTTACAACTCATCCTTGATCTGCCAGCCCATGTTAAGAACATTAATGATGTGAATGTTTTTAAATCTGCTTTACGCAACCTTTTAACTGCATAATTCTTTTAACTATTTACTCACTTTTATAATATTTTGTACATACTTATTGTCTTTATTTATATATATTTCATATCAGGACCAGTTTGTAATAACAGATTTTATCTGAAACTGCATATTTCCTGAATAAATATATATTTTTTATTATCCTTGTGTTAGATGTAGGATATGGTTGTTATGGGATTTTGGGTTGTGAACGAATAGAAATAGTTGGTAGAGACTTCATCCTAATTTGGTTCATAAAACAGTTGCCATAGCAACCTTTAAAAATGGGTGTTCTTTCAGAAAATTCCAAATATCTGTTTGTCTATTTCTTTGTGATCTGCAGATCAACATAAAATGGCAACACTAGATCAACATTATTTGATTACAATCAGATTAACCAGCACATTAATTGAATCAAATTATAGAAGTTAGCCTTATCGATTAGCATGGCAACGTCCTCGAAAGAGGCAAGATTTTGTCTGCAGTCGTTAAATGAAAAATAAGTATACCTTTCATCATTATCTTACCTTTAAGTGAACAAATGGTATGTACAAGAGCATCGACAATGTTAGGCAAGTTTTGAAAGTCATTGACTAGAAACAAATAGTCATTATAAGGAGGTGTGGCAATGCTCTGAACTTCGTTCTGACTGATGTAAGGTCCTACTCCAATGACGAAGATCTTGGTGCCAGATTCTCTGGATGCCACTGCTTCTGGGATGGTCTTTTCTGGGTTCCTGGAAAAAATGGGAGTGCAATTATTAGACAGACTTTTTGTAGGCGAGCCTCAGCCTATAGGAATCTTCATCATAGGAGAGGCTTCCTCCCTACTTATTCGTGTGTTCCCCAAGATTGTCAAAATGCACTCAGTGAGGCCCTTTTCTGTGAGGGGGATTAGCTGTGACTATTCAAATGATATATAGAAGAGGAAACCCTTTTGGAACCTCTGAAAGAGGTACCTCTCTGTAGTTGTTTTTTCATGAATACCTTCTGGAGCCCATCAATGTAAAACTGCCTAGCAACACTGAGTTATATTGTGAATTAATAGTTACCATGGTATTTTGATTATTTTTATAGCAAAAGTCCATCAAGATCATGTGATGCTGCTGTTCTTACCAGACTTTATTGGCAGTAAAATTGAGAGGAACCCGTTGTTCATCGAACATGTGTGACATACGTAAGGCGGTTGATTTGCTGATGTGAAATGACTTCGTTATCTGGGATTCCAGCATGGTAAATGTTGGAAATTTTAAAACTAGGACTTAGACTAAGCCATCAAAAATGTGCTATCTATTGGTAAACTGACACTGCAGCTGATATTTGTTTTGGGTCGTACTGTCCAAGTGACAACCACGCTGTCTTTTTGCCAGCCTAAAATGTGTAAACCGCTCAAGATGTATATGAGATTAAAAGTGAGATATACTTACACATTGGACTCCCCATCAGTTATCAGTATAGCAACATTATGAGCTGAGTGTCTGTCTCCGTAGTAGTAATCAAACACTTTCTCTCTTACGGCTTGAATTCCGGCTGCAGTATTTGTGTGTTCGTCCGTCCAGCTCAAATACTGCAGAGCCCAGATTAATTCCCTTTCGGTGAGGTAATCATTAAGATCAAAATGAATTTGAGCATGAGTTCCAAAAGATACTGCTCCAAATTGAGTCTCAGAGGATCCAATCGGAAAAGATCGGACAATCGCTTGGAGGAAATTGATCACTTTTGGCCAGTTGTACCGACCGACACTACCCGATCGGTCGACAATAAAAGCGATGTCCAATGGCACACAACCTGCAAATGGCAAAGAATTGTCAGAATGGTTCTACAAACTATCAAACAATTTTGTGTTCTGTTTGTCATCTATCATTGATATCCTGAATGTGAGTGTTCAATAATATTAAATCTAACATACCAAACTTGTTTTGTTAACTCTTTCCTTACGCATCAAATATTCATTAAAGTTGGGTTTTATTTTATTTTATTTTTTTGCTTGTTTTGACAGATGAAAAAGTTCTGGGTCTAAGTCACACTTATTTTTCTGCCGTGAATATACAACAGTCACCTTATATAATCTTGTCTTATATCTTATCTTGTCTTATCTTGTCTTATCTAATCTTATTTTGTCTTCTCTTGTTTAGTCTTACCTTATCTTATCTTATATTATCTAATCTTATCTTGTCTATCTTATCTTATCTTATCTTATCGTATCTTATCTTATCTTATCTAATCTTATCTTGTATATCTTATCTTATCTTATCTTATCTTATCTTGCCATTTCTTTCATTTATTATCTTATCTTATCTTATCTTATCTTATCTTATCTTATCTTATCTTATCTAATCTTATTTTGTCTTGTCTTATCTTATCTTGTATTATCTTATCTTATCTGATCTTATCTTATCCTACCTTATCTTATCTTATCTTATCTTATCTCATCTTATCTCATCTCATCTTATCTTATCCACTGACCTTTCTTGACAGGTTTCCTTGTAGGGGGTGGGTTAGATGGCCATGTCCACGTGAAGGGGAATGTGGTTGGGCTGGTGGCAGGGGGTTGGGTGGTCATTGTGGGGGGCATATTGTCCAGGATTCTTGCCCCATCTGGTACTGAAATGAAAAAGATATCCAATTTATGAAAGTTTTGTATTATTTCAAGTTCAATAGGAACAAAAAAGACGGTTGCAAGGTGGCAATAAAAGCCTCTTGGTACTGGAAAGCAGACTAAACTTGAAAAACAGGGTACAGAGTACATGCACAACATCGAAGAGGTTGAAAATAAAATGCCATATATGTAATTTTGCCCAAATAAGTAGGTAAGAGGGTTTAAAAACTTCCCTCAGAACAGTCACCATCATGGCGAAGAACGTAATAATGACAGGAAAAATACAATGAAGAAAATAATCATCATATAAAATGATCATCATCTAAATGTATTGCTTTACAGACTAATTTCAAACCAATAAATAACATGGACCATCGGTTTATGTTCGAGTCCAGAATATTTTGCAGAATACGGTAGGAATTAACATTCTGGACTTAAAGAAGCATGCCTTAGGCCTAGTAAAGACAAAAGACATATTGACTTACTGGCATAAAATGAAAGTTCGAACCCTCTGCGGAACATGTAATCAACGTCCACCGGAGACCGGAATACCACAAGAACTTCTGATGTCTCCGATCGGAATTTATCTTTGGGTTTGGCAAAACAACAAAATCTGGAAATCAATATAATGTATATAATTTTTAGTAAATACCACATAATTTTAATGCGTTTTCTCAATATTATTTTAATAATAATAGATGGATACTAACCTAGGTCCAGTTTTGCCTAGATTCCTTTTGTATCTTAACTCAACCCAATGAAAACAAACTTCACTCTCATCACAATACACTCCAAAGTCCCCAGTGAATTGCATGACTACTTGGTACCTATATGGAGCCTGAAAATATCAATGTAGCATCGTGAAAAGTAATTATTTTTAATAATTAAAAGATTTGTATCAAATTAAAGAATTTCGTGAAAAATGTTAGCCTACCTTAATTTTCCAGTTGCACTCGGCGTAATTGTCATAAAAAAAAGAGTTATATAAAGGTGACCTAATATGTTGCGTTACGTAATGGATGGCATTAATTTCCCCACCACAAAGTGCTGAAAAAAATTAACAAAATTAATGAATAAATATTTTGGTGTTGGTTTTTCCTCACTGATTCTAGTAACAAAATTTATTGTATTGTATTTTATATATTGTATTGTATTGTATTGTGTTGTGCTGTATTGTATTGTTTTGTATACTACTTGCATTGATGAAAACATTATCTAGTGGTTCGCTATTCACTATTTTGCATGGGATTTTGCCCTTTTTTAGTGGGGAAGGGGGGATGGGGGGAAAAGGGGGAAAAGGGGGGAAATGGGGGAAAGGGGGTTCTCCTCAGGACTGTAGTTGTCTAGCTTTGTCTAAAATGTAACTAACATATGGCCCTATTATGGTTGGAGTCCTAATATGGTCAGTTACATTTAATTCTCCCTCATCCCATCTGTTGAGCGGTTACACCACTGAAACAGTAGCATTATGCAACTTTAGATGTGTATTTTCACTTTGCAAGGTCATTCAAGGACAAATGATTCCAAATTGTATACAAAATAAGCCAAGAAATAGAGACTAATAGTCTGAAGAAGTAAATTTACAAATTGCCTTAATTGCTTTTAAGAATGTAATTCATCTATTTTATAGGAGAATCTGTTTTACCAAGGAGAAATCATTTGTTTCAGCAAAAATCTTGCATAAAACAAGGGTGACATGGTTGTCCTAATATTGTCAATTTGAGGTTACCCGTTTCAACAAGCTGTATCTTTTATGATTAACAAATATTCCATATATTTCACCGATCTTGAAAAGTGAAATTATCATACTTAACAATAGAGTCATAAGGAATGTGAAAAATGTGCTAGACTTTAATTGTATTCCCACTAGGACCGCTGCAGTCACTTACAATTGACAGGTGGTGCCAACTGGTGGCAATATTGGCCACCTAGGCCATCTGCACATTTGCAAGAATTACAGTTGTTAGGATCTTGATACCCATCATTGTCACAAGGCCTGGCCAGAATGTTGTTGCACTTATCTGAAAAATAGAATAAAGAAATATAAAATAGGTAATATTATGTGCTATTGTGTGCTTTTTCTTAAAGGTGCACTGTCTGTCAAATTTGCACATTAAAATAATGATATAAATCAATACTGCCTTCTTGTCTCATGATATTTTTCACCATTACATACCCACTTTTGCACAACAATTTAGTTTTAATTTACAATAAATACTATAAATATTAGTTTTTCCATGCCATCAAAAACTCCATATGTAAACAAACCCAGTGATGATGTCACAATACTAAACAATGGTGATGATGTCATTTCCATTGTGTTGTTTCCAATGTTTTGGTCTGGATTTTCTCTTAATGTATAATTTATTTTTTAGTAATTAATGTCTCATAAAATAATTAATTCACACAAATTTAGTGTGCCTTGATTAACAAAAGTACTGTTCAACTGTTTGATAGCATCTTAGAAAATTGCAAATTTGACAGACACTGCAACTTTAACATTTGAACGTGCAGCAATATTTAATGACATATCAATTATAATACCTCACAATACATAGGCCTATAGAAAACAATTATATTTTGTTTTATGAAATAAGGTATTTTAATTTCACAAGACAGACACATGTACATTTATAGACAAACAAAGAGACAACAGAAATACAGTGAACCCTTACTATAAAAACTAATCTTGAGAATCGCTGAAGTGGTCCTACTATTGAGGTGGCCGTTGTTCTGAACTTTTTGAGAATATTATTTATTCTGGGCCCTACAAACTAAACAATAAAACTATCAAAAAAGTTAACAAAAGATGTACTAAAACATCATGTAAAATCGTGTCACAACATTTCCTTTGCACCATACTTTGTAAGTCATCGCTCATAATTTCCTTATGGCATCTGTCATAATAATTATGCCATAATCAACTTTTTCAAAAAGCTACTTTGTCCCAGTTCACCTGAAAAAGTGCATCGCCATAGCTATTTCTTCTTTTTGGTTGGCAAATATTATCATTGATTCAAAGTCATTAAAAATAAATAGCCAGCACATTTACTCACTCATGACCTTGAAATACTTGCCCTGATTAACTGCAATTTTGGCATAGAACGACATTCAAAAACTGTACTTTTAAGAGTGCACTTTAGAAAATAATAAGGCAAATTAAATTCTTCAGAAATTTGCAAATCTCCAAGTCATTGTTTATGATATGTGAACTACGTTGGACTAGATAAATGAATAGATAGATAGATAGATACAGTATATAGATAGATAAATAGATAAATAGATAGATAGATACAGTATATAGATAGATAGATAGATAGATAGATAGATAAATAGATAGACAGATTCAGTAGATAGATAGATAGATAGATGAAAAATAGATAGATAGATAGATAAATAGATAAATAGATGGATACAGTAGATAGATAGATAGATAGATACTTTTACATGGTACTGTGTTTCAGAGCGAATAACAGTAAATTCCATTTAGGATGATGCAGTATGAAATGAATGACTAAATATTGTGTAGATGCGCATGTAAGTAGCAAGTCTAACTAATTTGATACATTCAAATATGATATATTCAGTTGATAACTAATTTGCACTGGCCAATATCAGTTGTCAAAACTGGTATCACTTTCAGGCCAATTTGGTAAAATGACACCGTGTTTCAACTACAGGGAAAAATTACTATTTAAACCAAAACCATGTCATTACAGTCAATTTCATCGACTTGGAAATAAAACTCCTTGACGTCATGTGGATCCAGAACTCTCATTGGATGTGGGATGCCTTAGCCAGTGGGAATCTCCAATGACCATGATGTCCTACTGGAGTTTTATTCAAAGTCTTTGAAATTGGCTGTAAGACCAGAAAATTTTGGAACTGGGGTTTTCCTCAAAAGTTAATGTGTATGACGAGATTCCATTATATAATATGTCGACTCAAACAAACAAAAAAACAAACTTTGGCAGTAGACCATGTTGGCAAGTTTTGCATCCAGAAAAGAAAGGCCCACCCTCTGGCCAATAGTGTGTTGGTAGTGGGCATCATTGGTCAAAATGGTGTAGTTGCCATTCGAAGATAATGTCTGGAATTTAGGAAAAATATCATAGATAATAATACAATATTACCTTCATTTTGTTTAAAAAGCATAATGTTCCCTTTATGTTAGAACCCAGTTAGCATTTCAAATCGGATACGATGTTGTACCAGTGGTGGCCAATATTGAAACGATGCCGACCCAATTTGGAATGCTATCTGAGTAAGATGTGATTGTGTAAGCGTTTTTTCAGAATGTGAAATATTCTGTTATGGTACAAGTCTGGTACAAATCTAGGCTATCTTATCATTAGTGATATTTTGGGCCTTGGTGTGTAACATTAACTTAAATATGAATGTTACACCAGACACGAGCATTTAAATTTACCGCCACAACACCTGCTGCCACCTGTTGTAATTGACGGTAACTATTACATTGAGTTATTGTATACTTCACTCACTTTAGGCCCATAGTGAAGAACGGAGGAGTAGTCGTAAGGAAGAAGATTCAATGTATCACCAAGTCTCATGAACTCGGTGAGGTAAAGTATCCCTCGGATGACGTTGTCACTGGCGATTGTGATGTAAGTGCTACGGTCTGACCTCTGGTGCTCATGCCAGAAACCAATGACGTGACCTATTTCGTGGGCGATAATACCCAACTTTGAAGGAAGAAAATGAAGATGTTCGATATATTTTGTAAAATTTGGTAAATCACACATAAAATTGGTATCTGAGTTAAGTAAACTGGAAATTATGCAGAAAAACTCTTCTGTCCCAGTTAAGACAGATACGTTCAATACAAATGTACAGTGTATGCCCCTTAAATAGTTGAAAAATATTTGGGTAACCAAATACATGAAGGTTATGATCGATTCTAGGGGCAAATTTGGTCAAATTTATTAATCTAGAATACAATCACCTGAATGGTAGAATGAAAATAAACCCAATCCATAATCCAAAATATATTGACAGGATAAAAACAATGGGATTTATAAACACAAAATACTACAAACAAATGGAAATAAAAGAACCTATAAAGGTTGTGGATCCATAACCTAACGTAATAACATAATCACTAGTTATGAAATGAAACAATATGAAAGTAGAGCCAAATAACATTACATGAAGAATTTTGATGTTTGAAAAAGATAAAATAAAATAAAAACTTTAGAATTCGAAACCAAATATGACATGTATAGTGCAACGAAAGTGTACTAAAAGGGCTAGACACAGTCTTTTAAATTATTGAACTTAATATTAAGAAATATTCGTCATTGACAAAATAAACAATAAACAGAAAGTTGCAGGTGTAATATTTCTACATTTAGTCTATTTGTGGATTTTGCAATATGCATAAGCAATATTTTTTAGCTATTTGCATCTGGGTTAATTAACATGTAATAATTATAGCTTTATATGCCTATTGATGATAAAAGCACAGGTGTATATAGCATGAAATGCCTTACTGCAGTGGTGTAATTTGTCAAATTCTAGAATATAATGATTATTATTGTACTGTTTGTTGGTCATATTGAATAAATTATGGGAGTAGACATGCTGTTTAAAGTGTATGTATCTAGAGAAATAGAACCCAATCCCAAGCCAAATCAGCTAAGATGTAGTTGTCCTTCCCAGATAGCATTCCAAATTATCTCAATGTCGGCGCAATGTCGGCGATGTTAATACATGTTGTAACGACAGTGGCCTATATGTAAACGATGCTGGGCGGATTTGGAATACTATCTGGGTTGTGGCCCTAAATTAGGCCCCAGATAGCATTCCAAATCGGACCAACATCACTGTTTCAATATCAGCCGCCGTCAGAACAACACTGTATCAATATCACCAACGTCATGCCGATGTTGACCCAATTTGGAATGCTATCTGGGTTCACCTGGCGATGGCTATGTTGGTCCAATGTTGGCCTGATCCTCAAATAACATGATACAGTGCCTTGTAGTATCATGAGGCTGTATTAACGTGATTGTTACCGTTAGGTGGCGCACTGTGACGGACAGGTGCTGCCACCTGTTGAAAGTTTTCATTTAACTTGCTTCTAATAAAACACCAAAGTTGCTGGCAAATTTCTATTGAAATTCAAATGAGCACCCAGATAGCATTCCAAATATTTTCAATGTCGGTGCGATGTCGGCGATGTTAATACGACGTTGCAAGTGGCCTATATGGAAACAATGCTGGGCCGATTTGGAATGCTATCTGGGTAGAAGGTGCTCACAGTAATACAAACTCCAGGTAATACAACGGAGCACTCTACACTGTAAAAGTTGCAATTTTGGCCGACGACAGCCGACATTGAAACAAAATCGGGCATGCTATCCCGGTTTGGTATGCTACAAAATCAGCCAACATTGGACGAATAGTGACGATGCTGGGCTAACATTGAGGTGACAACACTCCAACATTGAGCCAACATGGCATGTTATCTGGGGAACTGGGCTAAAAATCAGTTTTAAGTAAAATCACTTCTATAAAATTAAGCAGATCGCAGATAGTCTGTATGTAGGAGTTCTTCATGCATTAATAGTAAATCATACTATAATCACGAGATGAAATTTTGTTGATATTGCAATTAACTATTGCATGATAATCAATGATAAATAGCTGGATAGTATTGATAGAGATTATCTAGCATTCAACAGAATGCACAGAAACCTACAGTTTGTGCCAAACACAGAACTAGTGTGGAAGGTATGGAAAAAAATCAACAAAACCTTCATTTTCCCCACACTGACATCACAGAACATATTGACGCCACAATATACTTTTCCCAAAAATTAATCGCTCTATTGGATTTTCATGCCACTCTCACAGTGTCACTTATACCAAATTTAAATGCTTCAAAATATCATAACCAAGCGTTTTCCAGTCTCATACTGATAATCATATTATGACCATGTGAAATATTGATCTCTCATACACACCGCAGTGATTCGTTCATTATTTCTTTAGCAGACTTCACATCTTACTTAGTGCTTCACATTCTAACCATCTTCAATTTTCTTCACATGGTTTTCACACGTTTCACATTTTGAGCAACTCGCTTTGCATATTTGACACAATGTTTCCTTTTTTAAACCAACTCATCACATTCTAACCAACTTTCTGTACATATTTTGCAGAGTGTTTCAATGTTAACAAACTCGCTTCACATTTCTGACACAATGATTCACATTTTAACCACTCACTTTACACCTTTGATACAATGTTTCACATTTTAACCATCCAACGTCACATTTTGCTTAGTGTTTCACATGTGAATTGTCACACATATCGCTCTTTTTAACCAAGTTTTGATCACATTACATTGATTCAATGTTTCTCATTTTAACCGCATACATTTGCATATATAACCTCTGAAATTTTCTGTCAAGCTACACTTGTTCTGTACACACATAACAATCACGTCCGAACCGTTTCAGCTCATACTGCACAAGTTCACTGTAAATGTGCATGCGTGACAATATGTGCGCTGTCACAAATGCATGTGCAGTCACATTTCAGTCACATTTGATACTTCTGTAACCCACACATTCACATGATTACTAGTATTCACATTCTTGCACTTCTGAATTGAAACTTTTATTCCAGCAAAAACAACGTATCCCAAAGCAAATTGGAAATGTGTAAAACCAACCGTGTTTAAGGCTTATAGTACTATTAGTAATCAAAAGGCCTAATTAGCTGATATAGCTTAATCGCTTTGTTGATGGTAAAGCTATTAATTAAACCAATTACCATATCCTGTATGTAAGATAAACATCAGGTGGTATTCAGTAAATAAATTGATATAAATTCCTCATAAAATATGTTTTAATCCATATCGAAATGTGATGAAATCGAGTGATGTTAAATTGACCTTACCCGTCTGAAGCACTGGTCTCCCAGTACCACCGGTTGAGGTTTAACGTCCACCCTGCCAATGTAGGAACCGCATCTGGGGAAATAAAGATAGATATGTGTGTAAAATAGAGCCAGGAGTTTGATTAGATGTTTCCCAATGATAGAACCCAGATAGCATTCCAAATGATTGGAATGCTATCTGGGAATTTCATCTGGGATAAAACCAGATATATTGTCAATAGATAGATAGATAGATAGATAATTATTTTTGCCATGCGACATACATATACATGATTTCAAAAACAAAAAAGCATAAACATGATATAATTAAAATTGGAAATGCTGCCTAGTAACAAAAAAGTTGAGGTAAGGCACCCCGTTTGCTGTTGCCTAAGAATGGGGAAAAGGAGGGCGGTGAACCACTGCAGATATGAAATCAATCCATGTTGGACAAAATGCACATAAAATAAATTGAGCAAAGGAGGAGATAATTTTAATTCGAATTATTTTGGCAAGAATGAATATTTATCCTAGAAGAGTGAAACTCATATTGGCTAATAAAGTGACTTTAATTGATTTACAATAAGATTTTAATATCATTGTTATTGCTTATATGTTGTTGAGTAATAGATTCCAAATAGATCCAATTTTATGATTAAGTAGCTTTTTATGCAGGTTAGTATAATGGGAAGGATTATAATGTTATAACTTTGTCTTGTCGGTATTGACCAGACAAAGTCATAACAATAGGCCTTAGGTTTGCGAATGACAAAACCATATCTGAGCTAATAAAGAAAGCAAGATATATAAGTTGTAGATGTGTAGACTTAAGCCACTGTCATACGGGCCGGTTTTGCCGTAGTGAACCCGTAGTATTACGTAATAGTTATGTAACAGCTCTTTCCGCCGGTTTGGCGACAGGTTCTGGGAGCAAAAAGGGGCAGGGCAGCACCCGCCGGGCGCTACGGGTTACCCGCCGGGTCACCCGCCGGCTTCCACGGGTTACCCGCCGGCTTCCACGTGTCACCCGCTGGCTTCTACGGGTCACCCGCCAGCTTCTACGGGTCACCCGCCGGCTTCCACGGGTATTTTATTTATTTGTTACACCCGTGAGATTTCTACGGTTGTGCCATGCAAGCATGGCACAACTGGCTACCGGGGCCGTGTTTTGCGGCTTGGTCAAAGGTCCCACGGGTGCTTGCCGGGTATCCACGGGTGGCCGTATTGGGGCCGCCGGGTTGGAGCCGGGTAGCGATTTCCGCAACTATTACGTAATACTACGGGTTCACTACGGCAAAACCGGCCCGTGTGACAGTGGCTTAAGGAATCAGGAGTTTAATTAGTTGTTGCTAAATGTTGTGTCAAGTCACTGAATGAATTGTTTGTTGGGACACTCGAACTGACTTTGAATACTACACTTGGGACAGTGTTAGCAGGGTGTTACCCTCGCACGGAGTGACTTTTTGGTGTAATGGTCAATGCTCCAGGTTCGATTCTCAGTCGGGGCACTCTCCTCTCAGAAACATTACATACTAAATGACCAACTGCTGTACTCCTACTATTTAACGGGGCAATCTTGACACTGCAAACAGTCTGCCCTTGAAAGTCCTGGGCCTCCTGGTGGCAAGGGTGGTAACACTGTGGGGGCTCAAACCCCAGTGGCCAACACAGGGCTCTGTTAGTTGCACAATGCCCACTCCAGTTATGCCGGTCTAGCTATCCCATACCTAGCACTGATGTAAATGAACTCACAGGTTAACACATTATTAAGTCCCCCCAGCTAGCTTTTCGAATTGGGCGATCGTCGTTTCTACATCGTTTTGAAGTCGCCGACATCACGCCAACGGGCGATACGATTTGGAATGCTATCTGGGTCATTAACATTATGTACTGCCAATATTCTACATCCAGTGTATTTGCAGCCAGGACCCGGCTGCTGCAAACATGACATCGGAGAAAATACTACCCCATTGGGTGAACAAATGAGTATGCTGCCAATTTTTATCCCGATAAGTAGTTTGTTTAAGTCTTCACTTAACTTAAGTTCAACAAATTGGTATATATTATATTCACGACAGTTTTTATCATGAACCATGCAAAATCATGAACCAGTACTTATTTGAGCCATTAATATTAGATAATAATTTAATATTTCATTGCGCGATACTTACCCTCCAGAACTGACAAACTTAATATGGTTTTCCGGGATGAAAGCGAGATCACCAACTTCATCGAATCGAATGCAAGTGTGTTTCTCCCAATGCTTAATGGCATCTCGAATTGCCTGTCTTTTGTCATCATCTAGAAGTATAATGTATAGCCGTATTAGGATTAATCGGGGTTAAGCCACATTGATCCACCATTGGTTCAACATTATCTTGACTCACCAAAATAGTCATCAAATTTATAAACTATCGGCATTCTCCATTTTCTGTTTGTCAAGGTCTCTGGTTCGATCTTTCGCTTCTTTCTTCTTTTTTTCTTTGTTAATTTGTCGGTTAACATTTCGGCTTGTTCCGGTGTGAGGAAAATGATCTCTTCATCTAAACTGGCTCTGGCCGCTGTTGGAATATGGTAAGCCTGAAAATGGGAGTAAGAAAATAGCATAGGCCTTTATTACCTGTAATATATGAAGAAATTTGTCATAAAATATATATCTATACATCTGTCCCATATAACATTTTAATTTGGGACAACATCATTTGAACATTGGCTATCTATCTATCTGTCTGTCTGTCTGTGTGTTTGTCCGTCTGTCTGTCTATCTGTCTATCTATATATCTATCTACCTTATCCTGGATGTCTCGTAACATTGGGTGTGACGCATTCTTCGAAATATGATCATAAAGTGCATTTTCTAAATTTCGAAGTTTTTCCTTCATGACGTCACATCGCTCCAAATCGAGGCCATGGCAATTGATCCATTGCTGTCTTGTTTGGTTTTGTGTCGTCCATGGTTCTGCTGCCTCCTTCTGAAAACAATCAGAAGACATTGGTAAGGTATTCTTCAATATGGTGGAGAATTCGGTGTGATAAACAGTCAAGCCATAACCATTGTATATATGTAAATATTCTACACGGGTAACCGCTTCAGTATAAGAGCCATATTTCAAGTAACCCATTAAAAACAAGGATTAAATAAACAATAACATAAAATCATGAAAATTAAAACTTTGCTCCAGTTTTGAAGCTATCAATGGTATCACTGTTTTATAAGCCTTCTGGCAGTAGATTCCAAGCAAATGATGCTCTCTATATAAAAGACCTTTTGTACATTTGACTTTGACATTCAGGTGATACTACATTTGCTGGTATGTAACCAGTGGTAAACATAATGATGAGATGATAAGGAGTCCACTGCATGTTACACATGTACCCCATGGTTGGGTCATTTAATTTGCCACCAAAGGCATCGAGTAAGGCACCTTCAACTTAACATCTCATGCGACCGACTTCCAGCTGAGATGTAGCTCATGAAGAGTGTCTGATCACAATCAAACCCGGGACCTTTTGGCCATAGCATTAACTGGCCAACTTTGGCGTAAACCATTATTCCAGGAATATTTGACCTTTATGTAATTGAATTAATCCTATTGTATCAAATTTGTGTCAACTATTCAAAATTCATGGTCAACATTTCTTTCGCTGTTAGTCACTGCGCAACCATTGCACATCAGCTTTAATTTTTGGTCAATATACTTCCCCCATGGCCTTGGGATTAACTTAAAATACTTTCCAATATCAATCTGGTTTTATTCTTGCATGCTTAGCTTTTTTCTTTTTTTTTCGGACTAATTTTTATATTTCGATCATTCTAAATACAATACTACCTCGTTCTCCAGACCGCTCTAAATGAAATTTTAATTCAGTTCGCACCAGGAATCTTAAAATTATTGTGGTTTTATTAGTAAGATTGCTTCATTAGTGAGGTGCCGTAATAGTGAAGTGTCTTAATTGTGACATGGTCTTAATATAATACTAAGGCGCTTGTCTTAATGGTGAGGTTCAATGGCTGGGTGGCCTAATAACGGATAAGGCGCTGACCTGATTTGAACCAAGGCCCGTGCACTCTTCGTGAGCAACATCGCAGCTGGATGTCATTGCCATGAGATGTTAAATTGGTGGTTCCTTGTACTCTGTGTCTATGCATAGGTAGCTAAAAGACCCACCTATGGGGTAAATGAGTAACACAGTGAGGACTCCTTAATGTGGTGTTATAGTGTAGTCTGTAGCTTGTCCTAAAAAGTTCTCAGTTGCTTATTATTCATTTATTAAAATTTCAAAATTTAGACGTTTTGTCAATTTGACCTTGAATCCACAAAACAGCAACAAACTGAAAAAGCTCTTTTTAGATTGGGATTTGCATAGTTTTGCATTTAAAATTCCCACTTTTGTCAATATCTATATACTGAAAGCTTAAAAACAATATTCGTCTAGTAAAAAGAAAATATTTTGCTTATTCGGGCATATTCACCTTATTCGTTTATTGCGCATTGCAGCTTTCTGCGTAGCTTTAATGACGAAAAATTAATTTCAAAAATAAAGTAATAAAATATAATCTAACTACTCGAAAAACAGCTGTTTTAATAGGCATATCTTGTTGTAATATTGGCTAATTAACATGAGTTCACACCCATAACCCTCCAAGCCAACAGGAAACACCCAAAGCTAATGGACCACGAAGTCTTATGCCTGTCAGCAATAGTAATTTGACATGAATATGACATGCATTGTTTTTCCAAAATCATTGGCTTAAAGCTACATGGCCAAATGTGCTATGTGCGTTTTCCACGAGTTAAATAAACGCATGGAAAAGGCATGGTTTGCACCTGATGCGTTTTCGATGCGTTTATCCTTCTCATGGAAAATGCACGTGGCACATTTGGCAATGTACAGGTATGAAGCTGTGTCAATTTCTGAAACCAGATTTACCCTAGACAGATGTAATGGTGAGATTATAAGGCTTGGAGTCCACACCATGTTTTACATTTAGTCACTTACGGTTTATCCCATTGGTTGGGGCCTGTAACTATCCACACATTTACTTCACGGATGGGGCCTTTCACTTGCCCAATAATAAACAACGACTATAACATACAACTGAAGGGTGCCTCGTTCTTGGTGTCTATGCTGAGGCCGGTAAAATACCCCACCCATAAGGTAAATTAATGTATAACATAGGGTGGTGGACTCTGAGCCTTATCATCTCATCATTATGTCTGCCTCAGGCAACTGGCCATATAAACTAACTAAGCATGATATCAGCAACAATGAGACATTCAATTTTTTTTTACTAACTTATACTATTATTATTTTTTATTTTTTTTATCTAGTATTATAATTTTAATATTGTATCAATTTAAGGTGGCCCCTAACACAACCCACTGAGGTTCTTTGGGGTCTCCTGGCAAGTTTAACACTTGTTTAATTGCCAAATAAATTATTTCCAATTCAATTGAACATTGAGAGAGACATTCACTGTATAATTCAGTAATAATCACGACAGTACTACACTAAATAGTTACACTACAATGCACAAATTTACAATATAATAGCTTCTGACTCTATTACAGACCCTATGACATTGTGCACATGTAACATAGTGACCAGTCAATATGACAAGTAAATAAAACGGGCTTCGGTGAATTATGGGAAATCAATCAACTTAGTAAATTGATACAGTAGTCTGGAAAAGGAAACACCCTCCATATGTTACTGGTACAGTTTGCAGGTGTCTATTTTATGCAAAGCTAATGTGTTTGAATATGTAACACAGTAAGCTAATACCTAGAAAAGCCAAATTGAATAATTATTTATTTATTTCTCTTTTTTTTAAACACCATATTAGGGCCTAGAAATACTAATTTAATAACATAAATATAGCATAATCATCTTAAGACCACCTCGCTACTATAAGACCACTTCACTATTAAGATTGCTCTTTTTAGCACAATTTTGACTGACTCGACTGTAAATGGATTATGAAATCATAATAACGAAAATTCATGCATCACATATTTCCTAATCATCTAGATTTGACCTAATCAATATCATATTAATAACAACCTGTCTCATATTTTTAGATATATAAGACAAAATAAATATACACAAAAATCAGAAAGTGCAGACCACTTATCAATCACCTTGGGTATTTCCCAATCATCTGAATTGAACAAATGAAAATTAATGAACAATCTAGATAATATTTTTTTAAATATATATATTAGATATTTGTAGGCCAAACGAATAATAAACAAAACTCCAAAAGTGCAAAAAAAATCAATCATATTGGCATCTTAATTGGACGTATGAAAATTAATAACACTCTACATTATATTTTTAGATATTTTACGTATTATCTCCACATAACAAATAAGATTTCAGATCTCAGTTTTTAGATAACACACACAACTCCAAAAGTGAAGAAAATTAATCCATAACCTTGGTATTTCCCAATTACCTGGATTGGAGTATGGCAATTAATAACACTACATTACAACAAATTTGCAAAAAAAAATCTAAAAATGCATCATTCCATCAATCGGAATTTCCAAACCACCTAGATGGGACATATGAAAATTGATAACAATCTTGACCATATTTGAGATATTTAAGATGTTTTCTAATCAAAATTACATGAAACAAATACACATTAGGCAGACAAGACTTTCCAAGCGTGAATTGCAGTGAGGTTCAAACTTGATCGCCAGACAATTTGTCAATAATTCTTTTTTCCATAATTCTGCAGCTCCCCCCAAAAACAAATAATCTCTCCTAGCAACAGATAAATACGGTACAAATACGATTAATGCCAATAAAATTCGCAGCTTTTCAACTTAATCAAAAATACTTTTTTTTTCACGAAAATGTTAGCAGTGTATTATGTTATCGATGTTTTTATAGTAGATTTGGATGGTTCAGTCCTCAAAGGCAAGTTGTTGCTACTCACGAGGGTTGATTGATGAGGTGAGAGAGAGAAAAGGAGGAGTCCACCCATGTTACACATTTACCCCATGGGTGGGGTCTTTTACTTGCCTCAGCATTGACACCGAGTACAAGATAACGCCAATTTAACGTCACATGCGACCAACATGCAGCAGCTGAGATGCAGCTCATAAAGAGTGCCTGGGCTGGGTTTTGAACCCAGGACCTTCAGTGGAACTACCCTAATGCCTTAACCACTGGACTACCCATCTGATACAACTGACCTATTTTTCAAGGTCAGATCCAAAAATACATGGCTATTCACAGTTTTAAAGAGCCTATTTCCATGCCAAGCGCATAGCTAGCACCAAATTTAGCCAAAATTCTGCACAGTCTACAAATTATCAGAAAGATTTAAAACCAAACTTTCATAATCAGCAATTTGTATGCCCTACTAATGGATGTTGGGACTTCAACCCATGCAAATTAAATGTGTGATAACTTCATTGGAGGACTTCATAACCTGCCCAAGATAACTACAAAGGTATATTGATGAAGGATAGCGTTTATTGATGAAATATCATATTGCTCAAAGCAATGGCATTGAATGTATTGATATGCTTTTACAATTATGGTACCAAACATAATGGTTCTGCTATGCTAGAGGGCTGATGATTTGGATGCTGCTGGATTTTATCTATCTATCTATCTATCTATCTATCTATCTACCTATCTATCTATCTATCTACCTATCCATCTATCTATCTATCCATCCATCTATCTATCTATCTATCTACCTATCCATCTATCTATCTATCCATCCATCTATCTAGCTATCTATCTATCTACCTATCCTATCCATCTATCTATCTATCTATCTATCCATCTACCTATCTATCTACCTATCCATCTATCTATCTATCCATCCATCTATCTATCTATCTATCTATCTATCTATCTATCTACCTATCCTATCCATCTATCTATCTATATATCTATCTATCTATCTACCTATATATCTACCTTTCCATCTATCTATATATTTATCTATCCATCTATCTATCTATCTATCTACCTATCTATCTACCTTTCCATCTATCTATATATTTATCTATCCATCTATCTATCTATCTATCTATCTATCTATCTACCTATCTATCTACCTATCCATCTATCTATCTATCCATCCATCTATCTATCTATCTATCTACCTATCCATCTATCTATCTATCTATCTATATATATATCTATCGATCTATCCATCTATCTACCTATCTACCTACCTATCCATCTATCTATATATCTATCTATCCATCTATCTATCTATCTATCTATCTACCTATCTATCTACATATCCATCTATCTATCTACCTACCTATCCATCCATCTATCTATCTATCTATCTACCTACCTACCTATCCATCTATCTATCTATCTATCTATCTACCTATCCGTCTATCTATCTATCTATCTATCTATTTATTGGAGTATCTCAATTTAGCGCCATTCTGCTGTTAGAATAATTTACTGTCACCCGTAATGAAATATAGTTCCATCCATGGTGTAATACATATAAAGATTGACCATTTCAATAATGATTGATAATGCAACAGGCTTCATAATACATTTGCAGAGCTTTGAACTAATTACTACAAAATCTGATCAAAGTGTGATGAAGCAATTCAGCCATGCATAATTTACAACAATAGCAAAATTAGAAAGATATTCATAATTTATCACTATATTGTACAGCAATGTACATGAAAATGTATTTTCAATAAAACAATACAAAGGTATGACATACATATTAGGGCAAAAGAAAAACAACTGCAGTGCAACCAGTTTTGTGGCAACCGTGTCAATAGATATAGTCACTATGTTGCCATTACACAAAAAAAAGAGAGGAAAAACCCATATCTTCAATATATATAATTTATTCAAGAATACTCAAATGTTGCTATTTGGTTCAACCATTCATTGTTTGCAAACATTCTAGATATCAATTATCAAAATCTACCACAAGAAAGTTTGCGATGAAATCCCCCATAAACAAGAGAGAATCAGATCACCATGGCAACCAGGAAATAAACAATAACACATTGACTGAGCTCGGAGTTTCCCTGGGGCTCATGGTGGGGAATTTCCAATTATTGTAAATCAATAAGAAGGTCAGGTTCTTGCAATCAATTACATTCCTGTTAACCAAGTTAGCATTGTCATTCTGGGTATGGCGTTTAGGCTTGTTTCATATCTGTAACTTGATAAAACATGTTTCTGGGATTACATAAAAACTCACCACCATTTTAAAGTTGAACTTACAGTCATTCAGGCAATATTTCATACGTAATAATATATTGTATATGGATTATATTCTTAATTGTGAGGTGGTCTTAAATATGAGGTGCTATGTAGCGATGGGTATTGAAATGGAGTCAACATTAATGGTGAGGTGGTCTTAATAATAAGGTGATCTTTATACAGGGTACTCCTGTACATATAATGAATTTTTAACATGTTTTTACATGCTCAAATATATCCATAGAAATATGAATATAGTATATGTACAGACATGAATAACGTAAAAGTATGATATATTATTACAATAAATAATATTGCCGAAAATATGGTCATGAGTGATTGAAATTAATGCGTTTGTGCAACATAACCAGTGTTGGCTCATAGCCTTATCATCTCATCATTACGTTTGCCTGAAAACTGATGCATCAAATATAGGTACATTAGTTTGAATATTACCTGTAGTTGAGTTATATTCAATACCTTGCTTATAACAATAAACGTGGTAATATGTTATTGAAGTATTATAATTACCAATTAATTTATGCCATAATCATTATTAATAATAATTGATACCCTAAATAGTATGTAACCAACATTATCACAACATACAAGATTTCTAGCATGTCAAGGTTGCTTCAGTTATCAAGGATGTGTATGAATTATTAATTAAAATTGATCAAGTTATTGATTCAGTACATTAGTGCAGGAGTAGTGCATGCAACAGTGTGGTTAAAATCACCCACAAGAGTAAGATAACTGTCTTAGGATTCAACATAAGTGTCCGTTTGGCTTTTGGTCATATAGTTTTCTGCAAACCACAGAAAAGCACAAAAAGGAACATAAATGTTAGCATTAGGCCGAAACACACTTCTCTGATTCATCAAATTTAAACTTGAAATACCTGCCTGTCTTTCCATAATGATTGTTATTGATTGACAATGTTTTGTTGTCTTGCAGTAATAATGATCAATTATTAAGTCACAGAGAAACTATAGAAATTATTATTTTATGTATAATGGAGAATCTATTAAGCGATAAAGCAATTATTATAACTTACAGAGATTTCAATATATATTAGAATTTTAAAAAATCAATCCTTGAAAAAGGATAAGTAATTGCCTAAGAGGACTGCACTTCAATAGCTTTCCATCTATACATCTAACTATCCATATCTATCTTACTATCTATCTTACTATCTATCTATCTATCTATCTATCTATCTATCTATCTATCTATCTTTCTATTTTGTTATCTATCTATCTATCTATCTATCTATCTATCTATCTATCTATCTATCTTTCTTTCTATCTTTTTATCTATTCCATCTATCCATCTATCCATTTATCTATATATCTATCTATCCATACATGTTGGTATTTTGTATTGCTCACATATTTTATGAAAAAAATTAACAATATGTATATTAATTTAGTTTACATATTGAAAATTGTTTATCTCATTGTATTATTATATCAATTCGTATAGCCAACGTGTGATCTTTAGACTCTGTCCATTTAAAATAATATTTGACTACGAAATGAAGTCAGTCATTATGAAAACAACTAATCAGGTATTGTACTAAGATGACTAATATTTTAGTCAAAATTACTATGCTTTGAGTAAGAATTTCTAGACACAGAAATAACTTCTCATATATTAGTCCAAACTACTTGCAATAGTATGTACCATTTCACACGTATAGCCCAAATGTATATATGACATGCTACATACATCTGCATTAGTATTGTCAACATGTATATTCATCCATATCTCTATTTATTGACATTAGAATTGACTGTTTATGGACTTAACACCGTACGTGTTACAAAACTATTGACTATACTCTGATCTTGTACATTATGTCATGAATTGTTATTTGCTAACAATCCAAGCAATGTAAATAATGTACAATGATACATTGATACATGTATGCAGTACACAAATTTGTCTGCTATTAGTGGGGCAGATAGATGGGCCTGTGTGTGTGTGTGTGTGATTAGGGCTTTACGTCCTGTAATTCTGCACCAGTTGGGCTATTTAGGACAGGCAGAGACAATGGCAATGAGACGAAGGATGAAACCGCCATCCAACTTAGGCTCGACCGGGAATCGAACCCGGGACCCAGCGGTTGGAGGCCCAGAGCGCTACCACGGAGCTAGGCCCCCGCCAGATAGATAGATGGGACTAGAGCGATTCATCAGTCCCTACATCAGAGATAAGATATATCTTACATGTAAAGTGTGTAAATGATGCAATTATAAAATATGGCACAGGTATACTTTAACCAATACTTAAAGTAATAAATTAGAATTTGGGCTGAAGTGTAGATAATCCTAAAATGGCTGCCAAAATCCAAGAAGGCCGCCATATGGTTTATGAGATAGTGTGTTGGCCTATGACACATGCTACGATTTGTCACAGGATTTTAAAATTTAGCAACTTTGCATTTATTCTACAATCCAATGGAAAAAAAAATTGAAAATTAAAAAAATAATCTACAGTCTCTAAAGCCCAGTCGCATCCTCACGATTTTGGTGCCGATTGATGACGATCTCAATATCGTCGTCATTCTTGGCCTTAAGTAGATAATTAGATACTAATTAACTTTGGTAAGGTACAACCTGCTAGGAAAAACTAAGACCAACTACGAAGGAACTAAGAACTGCAATGTTGTGTCCACGTTCGTAAAAGTAGAGCTACGATTTTACTACAAATACCTACGATGGCACAGAACGTAGGTTGTCTTAGCAAAATCGTAGCTTGTGGTAGACCCTCGTCATGGCTAGCTTGGCTACGTAATATGGCGACTGATAACGATTCCATCTATGACGTCCCACGACCCCCTACAACGTCATGCGAACCCTACGAGTCGGCTACGACGTCCTACAAAGAGATACGATGAACCTACGATTTAACAAAATATATAAACAAAAAGTCGAAGGTCCGAAAAAACAGTTTTGAGTAGATTCAAAATCTTCTTACACTCTACGACCTATGACGAATCCTACAGATTTGCTGCGACCGATTAAGATAGTCGATCCCCGATCACAGGGTCGTTCTTTGGCGAATCTGCTAATCGTAATAGATCGTTGTCAAGATCGTGAAGTTTTGAACTGGGCTTTAGTAATTTAATATGGTCTTTAACATGATTCAGTTTTGGTGCATCCTATGACCTTCACTTGTGTTATATTTTCAGAAATTAATCAGAAATAAAAAAAACATTCATAACCTCCAAATTCCTAATGAGAAAATAGAAAAATCAGTAGCTTGGCAATTTGTTGGAAATTAATTTCAGAATTGAGCAAAAACCACAAGATCTCAAGGACACATCCTTCGTCATGGCTAGCTTGGCCACGTAATAAAACATTATGCAGTTGCATTTCCATAACCAATCGGCAAAGATCGATAATTCTATCAAGTGATTTGAATGGCTGTTGCGTAGCGAATGTTTGTAAACAATAGTCAGTTACCATAGCAACGGTAATCTTTGACATTGCTTAATTTGTTATGTACATAATGCTTTGATGGGTAGTGTAATTAGTACTTGTACTCATACAATTCAATACTTTATATCCTCGCCATAAAGACCGCCTGAAAATTTTACTTGTCTTAATGGTGAGTAAATAAAGTAGGGGTCACAAATTGTGGTCTTAACAGTGAGGTGGTCTTAATAGTGAAGTGGTCTTAATAGGGAGGTGATCTTAATAGTGAAATGGTCATAACAGTGAGGTGGTCTCAATAGTGAGGTGGTCTTTATAGTGAGGTGGTCTTAATAGCGAGGTAGTCTTAATTGTGAGGTCTTTATAATGGGTGGTCTTGATGGTGAGGTTGTCTTTATAGTGAGGTGGTCTTAATAGTGAGGTGGTCTTTATAGTGAGGTGGTCTTAATAGCGAGGTTGTCTTAATTGTGAGGTCTTTATAATGGGTGGTCTTGATGGTGAGGTGGTCTTAATAGTAAGGAAGTCTTAATGGTGAGATGGTCTTAAAATTGAGTTATTATTATCATAATTTTCAGGAAGTATATCATAATATAATGTATACATTAAAACAAATATGAAATTTCCTTCTATGAACTTTTGTTTTTCACAATTAATAGAAAAACAAAATTGATATTTATTATTAAATTAAATATAAAATTAAAACGGGATAAGTTACTTCTTTATTTCCCTCACACCGACTATATTCATATATTATGTAACAATGCATTGTATTTTTTATGTATATTATCCCAAATAACTGGAAGAGCAACTCAACAGCTTATATATAAGGCCATTTTAAACATTTATTTACTTTTAAACTTCAAGTTACTAATGCATTTTTGCCACAGTTCATTTTACACAAAATCAGCGAGTGGCATTTTTTAACAGCAATTAGTGTCATAATTGTACAGTTTCAGGCCACTTTTAAACGGTGTACTTATTTTTATCCCTCATAAGTCAATAATTCATGTTTTTATTGATCTTACGTAACTCATTTGCATCTTCCATAATGCTTTTTGAAAGTTTATCACCGTCTAGTACTACATAAGTCAATCTGTATCGGATATTATGGCTAAAATGATAGCCATAAAATATGTCAAAATTAATGTGAATTCCTGGATTGAGACTGTAAACAAAATAAATAGACAGATAGATGGATAGGTAGGTAGATAGGAAGATAGATATATAGATAGACAGATAGACAGATAGATAGAAAGATAGATAGATAGATAGATGGCTAGATAGACAGATTGCTAGACAAATAGCTAGATATTTAGCTAGATAACTAGAAAGATAGATAGAAAGATAGATAGATAGATAGATAGACAGATTGCTAGACAAATAGCTAGATATTTAGCTAGATAACTAGAAAGATAGATAGAAAGATAGATAGATAGATAGATAGATAGATAGATAGATAACTAGAAAGATAGATAGATAGATAGATAGTCATGTCCAAAATTTTGGCTACTTTGAATTTGTGCAATATTCAATCAGATATTTAAAGATTCTATGTTACAAGAGAATACGAACAATTCACTATAAATATATTTCATTGCGCTTTTCTTTCTATTTTCAATGGAAACTTCAATCACAATCATCGTCAATTATTGTCAATATATGAATGGAAATAATGAACTGACATTTAGGAAGAGCTCCCAGTTGCTGTTTTTCTAAACAAGGGCTCCGGTCTCCAATAAATGGCACAAAACAGATTCCCAAAATATCCCAGAACATAGAATGACATTCTGGCCTTGAAAGGAATTGACTGGACCATGAATTGACGCCAGCTGTTCCTAAGTATTGACCTGGTCAGCCGGAATTCCCAGACTCAAACTAGATCATAATATTGTCAATGCTTAGGTCTGATAGGATGAAATGTTTTTAGATGATTAAACATTTTTGGAAATTATCTACATTTCATATGATTATAATTTTTAATTTTTTGGTAATGTTAAACATTTTGGAAAGTATTTAAATTTCAAATGAATCATTATTTTGTAATGCTAAACATTTTAGAAATTATCTACAATATACTAATATAAGTTTATCATAAGGTGTAGCATTGTACAGTATTACAGTAAAACCATAAAAAATGTCTCGTACAGTGGTAGCCTGATTGAGATGTGTATAACATATATATATGCATTACTATACAAAACGTTTTGACTCCAAATTGATTTTGTGGAGTTTGCACAAAATATACATAGCTTGGGAGTGACTTAAAAGCAGCAAAGCAGATGTAATGATGAGACGGTTAATACACCTAATGTGGTGAATTTTTAACATATGAGGTAAGCCTATGTCTATCAGTATGTTAACGGCAAAGGGTCTGTAGTTATTACAGAATGATTGTAAGTTTTGTGATAAGGGCTTTTGTCCAACCTTGAAATACTGTTTTCTGATGATAACAGTCAAACTTTAACATGCCCTGAAGACACTGTCCCTATTCACACAGCAAAAGGGAAAAAGTACAGTATAGCGGACCCAAATTTATGACCTTATGTAGCGAGCCTTTCTGTCATGCCTATGACGTCATAACCCTGAATTCTATGAATGACGTCACAAAAAACGACCGCTCTCTTCATTTTCAAGACAAGACATCGTAAATTTTTTTCTTTAACCCCTGCTGCGGTACGCAAGTATTATTCTTCTGCGATAGAACAAATTTTAGCAAAAAATAATGATATTTTTTAATATTTAATGGACGCCAAATATGGGCATATATTTGGGTCCGCTATACTGCACTATACCCAGCCAGCAAAAGTGATAAAAATTGGGTTTTTTCCTCATTAAACAACTTGATTCATTTTGGCATTAACCGACAGTTTATCTCATTGAATAATATGTCATGACTCATTGGCACAACAAAAAGGTTAGGAAGGAGGAAATTTTCAGTTAGTCTGAAATGAAAATGAGACATTTTTTAAAAAGAAGGCTGGTGAGGAGCGCCACTTCAAAACTACCTATTAAACTGAAACTTCAGGAAAAAAACATTCCGTTGTCAACTTTTCAAATTGTTTCAGCGAAATATTACTGTGTTAATGCTTCCAATAGCGTTGTTTCTTGCAGAAAATAAGGAACATTAGAATTTATGAAAAACTAGTCTGGCTCATGTTTTGTTTGCCCACCAATGCAGGGCTTTCCGAATGTCTTCCAATTTATGTTTTCCTTCCCTCTACTAGCCTGTCTTTGTTGTGCGCCCATAACATCCTAACTAGCCTAGATCTACCATCTGTCCGTGCGAAAATAAACTGAATCATTGAGTCAGACAATAACCAATGACAGCACCTTCCTGGAATGATAAATTTTGACCGATTTCATAAGGAAACAGTATTTCAAGGCAGTATAAAACCCCTTTCCGCAAAGGTTTCATGCATTCTGTTGCCGAAAGAGAGTTTTTGCTGAAAGCTCACTGATACACATTGGCTTGCCTCATTTATTTTGCCCAGGAGCGTATGTCAGTAATCATACGATAAAGAAAATAACAAAATAACAAGTGATTGGCATCTCCAAAATTTTCAGCAGCTTAGTGGCCTAGGATTAAGGGTAAGGGTAAAAGCAATGTGGTTAACACATTGGCCAGCTCAGCTTAAGGTCACAAGTTCGATCCCCGGCCCAGGCACTCTTCATGAGCTACATCTCAGCAGGGCGGTGGCCTAGCTCAGAGGTAGCACACTGGGCTTCCAACCGCTGGGTCCCGGGTTCGATTCCCGGTCGAGCCTAAGTTGGATGGCTGTTTACTCCTTCGTCTCATTGCCATGGTCTCTGCCTGTCTTAATTAGCCCAACTGGTGCAGAAATACAGGACGTAAAGCCCTAATCACACACACACACACAGCTACATCTCAGCTGGATGTCGATCGCATTAGACGTTAAACTGAAGGTGACTTGTACTCTGTGTCTATGCTGAGGCAAGTAAAAGACCCCACCCATGGGGTTAATGTATAACATGGTGTGGACTCCAAGCAGTATCATCTCATCATTAAATATGTTAGCAACTGGTCATATACTGCTTTATAAGTAGATTCAGCTTTAGACCACACAATACAAATGTACTCAGGTAGGCTGGGAAAACTTTTAAATTCAAATGATTGTCCATAATTGAACTCAATTGTAAGCTAGACAGACAGACAGACGGACAGACTGACTGTCAACTGACTGATAGCAAATCAAAGCTGTGAGAAAAAGTTTACTGACATAACTAGGGGTTTCAAGCCACAACCCAAACAGTGTCAATTGGACAAGACCCATAACCTAAAATTACAGAGATCAATAGTGTCGTAAAAGATCTGTTTTACGACAGGTAACAGGTGCTTAGAATAAAACAGCTTAGTATGTTAGTATGTAATGGAATTAAAAAAGAAGAAAAACAAAGAATAAAGAAAAAAGGGCAATGTTTGATAGTGAACACAATATATTATATCGCCAAAAATAAATCAACTAAATTATTTTTGATGATATCAGATCTAATAAATTACTTTTGAATATTAATTAGTTAATGACCTTAGTTCAAAATCGGAAAATACACAATTGTCAGGCCAGTATATTGCAAAATGATATCCTAATAGTGAAGTGATTTGATGATAATTACAACTAATAAAGTGCAATTGGCAGACGTAATGATGTAAGCCTATAGCAGGCAATATAGATAACTACAAGAGTTAGTGGGGTTTTTTAAAAACAATAATATCTTCCTATTTTTTTTCTTCCTTTATACAAGTTGCACGTATTTGTATTCAGTCAAATAAGTTCACGATAATTTTGCAAATAATATTCATTCTGTAAATATTTCTGATGCATATTTGTGACACATATTTTCTTAATATTTTTTAGTCGGGTAAATTGGATAAGACAATCATTGCAATGAATTACATGCATAGAAATAATGTACCAAACCTTAATTTATTTATTTCATCAGTAAATTCATTTATTCATTCAAACCATTTCAACCCATCTTATGTAATTACATGTAAACTTGACAGACATAACTCACGAGGGGTGGTCTATAAATAGCCTAAGAGCATGTAGCCAGTGTGGTTTGACATTGCACAAACATGACCGTGATATTGATTGCCATTTTGCAAGGTCAACTGCCATGATTTAATATAATGCAGGGGCAGGATTGAATTTTAATTAACGGCTCTTTCGTGCTTCAGCCTCAAAGAGGCATGGAGCTTTGCAAAATTCAACTTTCCATTATAAATTAATTTTACTGGACTTCTGTCTATAATTTAGATATGTTTGAATACATATAAATTGATTCACATTTTGTTCATAGTTTGAGGAAATTTTTATATTCATTCTCATTCATTCATTCATTTATTCATACAGGCCACCTGTCATCATACTTTGACAGCATGAAACATGCAGGTACCAAACTGCTATCGAGAAAGCCTTAAGCTTGGCATGTCAAGCGTGTCATTGCATCATTGTTGAACTATTATTAGAATAAAACATCCAGAAAAATTAACTTTAATGTCAATTCATAAACTCAATGGACATATAGACAAATCCTAAAAAGAAATTAATACATACAAATAGGGGAAAAAGTGCTGTATAGCGGACCCAGATGTATGACCATATTTAGCATCATTGCTATACATATGACGTCAAAAGCCTGAATTCAATAATGACGTCACAAACAAATAACGGCGGTTTAATTTTTCATGGCAAGACCGCTGTTTTGTTCCTTTTATCTTGGGGGCAAACCCCCGCTACTCTACACCATAGGTTATTCTAATTATGCTAGCAATTCGATGCTTGACAAAATAATTTATAAAATTTCATATTTCATGGACACCAAATATGGGCATAAATTTGGGTCCGCTATACTGCACTAAACCTAAAAATAGACAATGTCATCTGAACTCTATCAACAATTTCAGATGAAACTTTTAATGTAATTTTTCATGGCACGGCCATTTAACATGCCACTTTGATCAAGGTTTTATTAATGACATGAAAATTTAATGCTCAATTACATTGGTTAATCGTGCATAAAGTAGATTTTTTAATACGCAGCAATTATTTAAAAAAATTAATACAATGTAATCTTTGTGGGAGGGTTCTTAATAATATTCTAGCAAAATATTTTTAAATAACCACAGTAGGGGTGGACAGGTGACAGCAGGAAATGCATTTGTTATTTTAAGCATAAAAACTGATTGTGCATTTTGCATTTTTTTTATCATAATCATAAAATTAACAGAAATGAAATGTTTTTATTATCTAAATAATTTTTAGTTTCTTTATGATTTTTAACTGTGTTTTCGATATAGGTTTTATTAATGAAGATGTAACTGCTGATTAATATAAATGCAATAATTAAGTTATTATATTTCTGTTAATATAAATATTTTTGAGATGTCACAATTGCATGTATTATAATTATTATTATGAAACATTTGCATTCATAGTACAAAAAGCAATGCAATATGTTTAATAATTCCATAAACTAATAATAAAATATAATCAAATACAATATTTCTGGTTTTTTTTTTTTCATGGCTTTTCTTTTTAATTTTTTTTTTTTTTTTTTTTTTTTTTGCCTTATTAATATCATATTTTTGGTTAGTTGACCCCACACTGACACATGTCAAAAACTCCAGCACCCAGTAAATGTACACATTATTAACTCTGGTTCGTGCCTATGTACTTAGGGACAATTTGAACATCTGATAAACATTTATTGATTTACTTTTGGAGGTATCAGAACAAATCTACTTATCCCCCATCTCTGTATCGATCGTAAAACATGTCATACAGACAATGTATATGTTTGTTACTAAATATGCCGGACACATGAATACGTTCATAAACTATGTGAATTATCATGAAATAGATGCAAAGCCATTATTAAATACTGTTTTTATTTCAGGGTTATAAATAATTATGAATTACATTGCAGATATGTTGTCCGATTTAATGAATAAATTAATTGATAAAACAAGAACGATAGATAGATATTATATAACCAGCTACCAGAGGCAGACGTAATGATGAGATGATAGACTTGAATAAGTCTTTTGTTTTGCTTGTCTTAGCAATTATCATATACACTGAGTATAAGATAGATAAATAGATAGATAGATAGACAAATAGGTAGATAGATAGATGGATAGAAAGATAGATAGATAGATAGATAGATGGATAGACGGATAGACAGATAGATAGACAAATAGATAGATAGATAGATAAACAGATGGATAGACAGATAGATAGACAGATAGATAGATGGATGGATAGATAGATGGATAGATAGACAGATAATCCTGGAAAATCCTGAAAATTAATCTTCATTATTTTATATTTACTTTGGAATTTGTGTCACCAAAATCTATTGACATATTTCATTGACTGACACCTGTATTGACACTAATTGACATCTATTGACAGGTCTATTGTATTTCTTACTCTAATGTACACTTTATCAAAAATTGTGTACACAGACGTCCATTGCTAACACATAGTTACCTGGAACTCAATATAGTATTGACAACGAAATTTAGTCATTCGAAATGCCATATTGACTTTTAATTGTAAATGTTTGTTAAGAGTCTGGTGATGCACTTTAAATTATTAGAAGGAAATACATTGATTATAGATTTAAATACAGTGGAACCAAGGTATTAGCCCATAGAAAAGCGATGTGGCTGGGTGGCATTCGCCAATTGCACAATGACCAGCTCAGCTGAAGGTCCCTGGGTCCATTCCCTGCCCGGGCACTCTTCATGAGCTACATCCCAGCTGGATCGCATGAGACGTTAAATTGGAGGTGCCTTGTACTCCGTGTCTACGCTGGTGCAAGTAAAAGACCCCCACCCATGGGGTAAATATGTAACATGGTGTGGACTTCAAGCCTAATTATCTCATCATTATATTTGCCTCAAAGTTAAACTGTATTTTCATCGGCAAATTTTCGAATAATTGCGAAACTTTATAAAGCAGTTAATATCACCTATAGTGTTTGAGGTTTCTTGTGGTCTTTAAATGGATAGGCAACTGTATTAAGTAGTTAATTATCATGTGTGGTTTTCGAGGTTTTGTTGGTGTTCCAAGCCATGACTCATTATGTGTTTTCAGGATAAAAAGAGCGAATTCGAGGAAGCATGATCCTGCATATATTTATGGCCTTTTTGTATATTTTTGTTCTATTTGTAGTACTTTTTTCAGGATTTTTGTGAAGTTCTTCATTTCTTTTTTTCACTTTTTTCCTTGACTATACACTGTATGCCAGACGTGGGTTCGATATGCTCAATGCAGGTGTTTTAGCTTTTTATGATAAGTATATACACAAATGAATATATGCATGATAGAATGTGAAATATGGACTTTTGTCTCATTTTGTCTGCTTTTCGTCCATATGTAAATTTCTACATGTACAGTGAATTCATGTCTAAATTTTCAAATTGACTTATTATTTCTTGGTGTATAAATTAATAAATCAAAATAATTCGATAGAAAACATTTGAAATAAACATTAATCAGAATTCTGAATAACACAATTGAAAACTAGTTTTAATGGTGAGGTGGTCTTAAATAAGTTGCATGTTAAACATTAATCAATTGTCCTGTCAATGTAGCTATTTTCAAATTTCATAAGTGGACCCATATCTATCTAAAACTGGAAAACCAGAAACAATGAAAATTGAAAAATAACAGATATCTAAAAAAAAAAACAAAAAAAACATGAAAGTTAATATTTTTTATCCATCTGTTTAAACCTAAATATCAATACAATTAAACTCTTCAGATCTTTAAGCAATAATCCATGAAAATAACCACATTTATGTTTTAGTGAAAGCATTTGACATAGTTGAGCAGTTTTGTTTTTTTGCAAATAAGATTCTAACAAGGCATTTGACAGTGCATGACCCGTGGGCAGACAGGTGTTAATAGCAGATGATTGAACAGCATGAAATGAATGCCGTTTAATGTGTTGTCTTTATTGTCTTGTCAAGTTCATAGGCATTCAGGAGTTACAGGAAGCTACTATGGTCTAAAGGGGTTAATTCTCTGAGTCATGGGTGAAATGGGGCGTAGGTATATCAGTAAAGAGGGGGGGGGGGGATTAAAATGACACAATGACATGAAAATAGATATTACTTAGCAAAATTTAAAATTTTCGTCGTCTTTTGTTTTCCTAATAAAATTAACAAGGCTTATTTCTTAATTCTTAATTTCATTAAAGTTCTGAAGCTTTGTCAACTTTAAGACAAAATGTATTAAAAAAATTGTATTTTCATTTTACTGTAAGTTTTCAGTTCAGTTCATAAACAAAACGTAAAATTGAAATAAACTAAAATATATCAATAAATATATATATATCAATAAAAAAATTAAATAAGCAAGTAAAATGTGCAAATGCCAAAATTAGGACCACACTTGCTTATGAATAAACTGATAATCATATTTATATTGATTTATAACATACATGAAAAACACACATGTACAATGCAAAAAAATTACCACATTAGAAATTAATGGTTCAATTCATTCAATATGACAAACTACCAATCAAAATTTGTTTTGGCCAAATTTTCTGTATGTTATTTTAGAAAATCATACTTGCTTTCAAAATTCCTCTCATTTTATCAACAACTGCCATGCATAGTACTGCAATCAATCACACTCCCCCCTTAGATTAGCTAGCTTAATTCCACCCCTGAACAATCGACCAAGTGGAACCGTCACACTTTATTGCTCACAGCATGCCTTCTGCAGTTTCCTGGTCGGTCTAACGGGGCAATTTTTGTGCATTGAAATCACCACGACACAACACTATTTCATGATTAATACACTCCCAACATGTTGAGTAGGTTCACAAAGAAAAATTAACCCAGAAGAACACGTGTCCCGATAAATACATAATTATGTTTATGCTAATGTCTTATAATGCAGTGCTCATCATAATTTAAGCTGGGAATAGATAGATAGATAGATAGATAGATAGATTGATTGATTGATTGATTGATTGATTGATTGATTGATAGATTGATAGATAGATTGATAGATTGATTGATTGATTGATAGATAGATTGATAGATAGATGTTTGGTTAATAGTTTGATTGTTTGTTTGATTGATCAATTGATTCTAGCAATTATCCATTTGCTTAAACTTACATATATATAGGGTCTATATCACGTGATACATTTGTAATGGAATACTAATTTTCGCAAGTAAAGATTTGACATTGGTTTTTTAAAAACAAGTCCTGTACTTAAGGAATGTAAAAATTCACATTTAAGTTTTATATGTTTAATTTTTAATCATTTACACTATGCAAAATAGTTCTATGACAGATATGCAATGTTATATACTTATTAACCTTTTGTAACTTCTGTGTATTTATTTTTTTTGTATTTGAGTGAAGCATTTGAATCCGTTACATGAAATCAAATTATTCCAAGGTCACCGAAAGAACATTAATTTATTTGAGTGCAGTATTCGTTTAATGAGTACAAATAAACTATTTTGTATTGAAGCACTTTCATTTGCCCCAATGCACAAGTAGTTGATTATTAATTCGAATATCTTTATTTAAGTTGAATACGTATGTTCAGCTGATTATAAGAATACCTTATTAATTATGTTATTGGCATTAGTAAGATTGTAATGTTTCTTATACTAAATTTAGCTTGAAAGATAAACAAATTAAATTGGAATATTCTTTGAATATTTTAATTTGTCATGGCCAAAAAAAAAAAATCGAATAAGTACAATTGCATCATTTTTTTTTTACAAAATGTGTCAATTTTTTAATCTGTAAATTATTCGAATTACATGTTAATTTTTTCTCGTATCTAAATAATAAGTCAACATTATTCATGTATTTAAGGCATCCATAAACATGACAGCATGACAGCAATGCCTTTGTCATATCACATGGTGCATGACATCTGACAAAATCTTACTTTTTGAAGCTTTGTTTTGGTCGACAAAAACTTGAGCAGAACATGCAATCAGCTGGCACAAGTTCAAACGCTTTAGACGAGAAAAAAAAGTAAACAAAGAAATGTACAAACAGGTTGAAATCTTGAAATAAGTCTTAGTTTAAGATGTCAATATCTGTGATAGTAATATAGATAATATTATTTTACTGATGTAGAAATTTTGAAAAAATGCCACAACACGTCAAATTTTGAAACAGATTGAAATGTTGACATATTCCGTATCTGGGTATGCCAGTCTCTGTTAAAGTAATGCAAAATAAAACATTTTTTCACCGTGTAAAATTTAAGGACAAAATGACTAAACGTGTTGGCTGTAAGTGCACATGACGTTATGAATTTACACCGAAACAAAGAATTTTAAAGGACCTAAAATTATACACATTCCTCAAATAATTCAGAAACCATAAACTCAGGATAGTCTTTGTTTTGCAATACTAGTACAGTGGTACTCCACTTAAAGACCATCTCACTATTAGGACCACCTCACTATTAAGACCACCTCACTATTAAGACCACCTCACTATTAAGAACAGTAAAATGTGTACTTAATTGTGGGGCCCAGTATTTTGATGATTCGTATAGCTATTACACTACACAGGTGTTGTGGGAATTAAAGCATTAGCATCTCATCATTACATCTGCCTCTGGTGGATGACCCAAAAAAGCTGAACAAATTATATTGCATCATTACTTTCCCATATAGCGTTCCAAATCTTATCCATGTCTGCTGTACCGACGGCGGCCGATATAGAAATGACGCTGGCCCGATTTGGAATGCAATCCGGGTTATGAATTGCAATATACCATTCTGATTTAAGTATAAACTCCACACAAACCAAGAACATATTCTATGGACCCACATTTTTTATGGTACAAGACGAACTCTGACAGAACACTTATAGTGCATTCGTCATGTTTGGTTTTCTTAGACAACAGACATAAAACAAACATTTTTCCACGGTTTAAACACTGAGATCTTTTGTCTTTTAAGCCAAGCACGATCTATCAGCCTTTGGGTATAGGTCGAGTTGACATCTTTGCCAAAATATGACAGGCAAAAATCACTAATTACTGCTGTGTAAGAGCTTCAAATAATAGGTATTGCAAGATAGCGATGGGAGTTGCCTCTAAGAGTTTTTAACATAGAGTATTGTCCTAAAAAGATAATATATATATTACCACAGAGTAGCCACTGGGGTTTTGTTAATAACAAAAAGGAAGGTTAATTAGGTAGTCCGGGAAATGAAATGAAAACAAATGCACACATGCCATTGGGTGAAAAATGACAAAAAATAACATGGTCAAAAGAAAACTTGTACAGTTTGCAATAAACATAAAACGGTCTAAGCCATGTTCCAATGATATTTCTGGGTACAGTGGAACCCGGTTTAAGATCAACTCTATATTAAGATCACCTCACTGTTAAGACTACTTAAAAACACCTCTCTATTAAAACAAGCTCACTTTTAAGACTATATCACTATTAAGAATCCCCCTCTATTAAGACCACAGCACTATCAAGACCACCTCACTATTAAGACTGCCTCACTATTATTAAGAATCCCCCTCTATTAAGACCACAGCACTATCAAGACCACCTCACTATTAAGACCACCTCACTATTATTAAGAATCCCCCTCTATTAAGACCACAGCACTATCAAGACCACCTCACTATTAAGACCACCTCACTATTATTAAGAATCCCCCTCTATTAAGACCACAGCACTATCAAGACCACCTCACTATTAAGACCACCTCACTATTATTAAGAATCCCCCTCTATTAAGACCACAGCACTATCAAGACCACCTCACTATTAAGACCACCTCACTATTATTAAGAATCCCCCTCTATTAAGACCACAGCACTATCAAGACCACCTCACTATTAAGACCACCTCACTATTATTAAGAATCCCCCTCTATTAAGACCACAGCACTATCAAGACCACCTCACTATTAAGACCACCTCACTATTATTAAGAATCCCCCTCTATTAAGACCACAGCACTATCAAGACCACCTCACTATTAAGACCACCTCACTATTAAGACTGCCTCACTATTAAGACTACCTAACTATTAAGATCACAGCACTATCAAGACCACCTCACTATTAAGACCACCTCACTATTATTAAGAATCCCCCTCTATTAAGACCACATCACTATCAAGACCACCTCACTATTAAGACCACCTCACTATTATTAAGAATACCTCACTATTAACATCACAGCACTATCAAGACCACCTCACTATTAAGACCACCTCACTATTAAGACTGCCTCACTATTAAGAATACCTAACTATTAAGACCACTTCACTACTAAGACCACCTCACTATTAAGACCACTTCACTATTAAGACCACCTCACTATTAAGACCACCTCACTATTAAGACTGCCTCACTATTAAGAATACCTAACTATTAAGACCACTTCACTACTAAGACCACCTCACTATTAAGACCACCTCACTATTAAGACTGCCTCACTATTAAGACTGCCTCACTATGAAGACCACCCCATTAAAAAGAACCCCTCACTATTAAGGCCACAGCACTATCAAGACAACCTCACTATTAAGACCACCTCACTATTAAGACCCATATCATTTTTTACCATTGTATTTTACCTCATAATTAAAACCACCTCACCATTTTCTTTCTCTCTTTCTTTCTTTCTGTCTTTCTTTCTTTCTTTCTCTTCCTTCCTTTACAAATGTTCGTTTACTTTTTTTAAATATGAATATGAACGTGGGTGTTAGTTCATTTAAATCACAATAAAAGGAAATTACAAACTTCCTAGGAGTTTGAAAGAGGCCAGGAAATGTGAATTTATGGACAAATTTCCTGGAAATAAATGACTCAGAAAGAAAACGAACAATTAAGTCATCAAGAACAATGTTTCTGTCTTGATAGCACATATTCAAGATATCTTTCATTAATCAAAGTTACACAGTATAATATTATATAGTTCTGTTATATTGAATAAATGAAATTAAAGTTGAAAAATATAAGATAAGATAAAACTTTGTTTAAAGTCGGTGATGATTGACAACATATAATAAGCTATAAAGCTTTTTACGGGCAAAATGTCATGCAATGTTTTACATTACCCTCATGAGTGGGACAATTCACTTTCCCAGCATAGAACCATAGAACAAGGTACAGCAAATTTAACATTTCATGCAATTGAAGTTGACCTCTACTAAGATATCAACCTTAAGCAAATTAATAATTTCGCCTTAACCCTGATTGCCAAAATTAGCTTGGAAATCTGACAATAACAAGTTTTGTTCCCAAAACATATGTCCTATTATTTTCAGAACAAATATTGCTCATTGTAAACATAATGTTTATTATATGTCAGGCATTGTAAATATATTTAAAGCCATTGTGTTAAATCCTTTATATGTTATTGCAACAATGCATGATGTCTAATTGTGCAAAGTCATTTTGTATTTTGGATATATAATGCAGATATTAACAAGGGAGTGACAATTTCCTATCATAAAAATTGGCCTTGTTCTGAGCCATATTTACAGTTTTTTTTATTAATATACATGGCCAAATGTGCCACGTGCGTTTTCCATGAGAAGGATAAACGCATGGTTTTTAGCTAATTATAATGAGACAAAAACCATGCGTTTACCATGCGTTTATCCAATTGGCCATGTAGTATATATGCGGGTTAAATTTGAAGATATTAAACACACACAAAAAAACAGTACTGATGAAAACATTTAACATGCAAGTGATTTCTAATATTTAGTTCTGAAAAATATCATATCAAAAGATTAATTAAAAAAATAATTTTTTCAAACTCCCATCAGATTTAAAGAAAATGTAAAATATATAATGACTATTAAATTTATGTCCATAATATAATTCAATAAATTCTTGGTAATTTGTAGGTAATTACCGATAAGTTCAGGTAATTTCAATAAACTTTTTTTAAGCTGACTATTGAATCCTAAAATATGTCCCACATCAAAAACTGTATAAATATGATCATATGAACTGCTTATTAAGTATCAAATAGGGCTTATGATGTTAATAGGGGTACTCAGATATGTGTAATAGGATCATACGTGTATTTTGAGTAGCATTCAATTTGATATAGTTATATTTGTAACATTAGTACTTATTTGTCCAGGGTATTTAATTGGGATAAGCTCGCAAATATATAAAATGTAATACATATATACATAGGCCTAGCACCACCTCACTATTAAGACCATCTTACTATTAAGACCACATCACTATTAAGACCATCTCACTGTTAAGACCACCTCATTACTAAGAGCACCTCACTATTAAGACTACCTCATTACTAAGACCACCTTACTATTAAGACCACCTCCCTATTAAGGTCACATCATTATTAAGACCACTTCACATCTAAGGCCAGGTATATTTAAGTATGGTCCTAATAGCCAGGTTCAACTATATTATATTTTCTATATATATTTTGTTGAGTAAGAAAGTAACATATCTTAGAATGATATAGTACACCAACATTTTAAGGGTTCCAAAATATTATTAATAAAATCCAATTATTAAATAACTTTAGGTTTATTTCAAGTATTATTCATTATTTACAGCCAATAAAAGTCTATGATTATTGGTTATTTATAACTGTGATTAGTTATTACAAGTAACAAAAATATCATTCTATATATATTCAGAGCCAGAAAATCAATTGTGGAAGCAACTGTGATGAAATTTTGGTTCTGCTGGCCTGAACTGTCCTCAGATTAACCTAACTCTTTGAAAAAGACTCTTAAGTAAGTGTCAGCCAACAAATAGCTTAAAGTATTTTAAGCAATAAATACAATTCCTTAAATCCTACAAAATTGCTCTTGACCTTATACTAAAAATACATGAATGCCCAAAATTGCACATCTACCAAATATTTGCACAAAAGAAAAGTCGAATATAAGTGTGATCATTTAACAAGGTGATATCATTAGCCTTAAGGGATGTATGCATACCTTATAAGGGCAATGTTTAACCTTAAATTTTGACCTTAAAACATGACCTTAAAAACTGGCAAAGACTGTTCATAACTGGTCACTGTAAATTTCTTCCTCATTGCATATGATAAGTTGTCCAATTTTAAGGAATTTGGAATGTGACAGAACATTTAAAAGAAAGAAATATAGAAATAAACGAAATAAATAATGTCAGAACGGCAGAAAGAAAAATAAAGAAGGATAAAATTATCTGAAAAGCAAAGAGAGAAAAATAGAAAGAAATATGAAAAAAGAAATAAGAAGGAAGCAAGAAAAATAAAAAGGAAAGAAAGAAGAAATTAATAGGAAAGACAATAGAGAGAAAAATGGATATATAGCTAGATAGCGAGATAGATAGATAGACAGCTAGATAGACAGATAGATAGACAGATAGACAGATAGATAGACAGATAGACAGCTAGATAGACAGATAGACAGCTAGATAGACAGATAGACAGCTAGATAGACAGATAGACAGATAGATAGATAGATAGATAGTAGGTAGGTAGATGGATAGATGGATAGACAGCTAGAGAGATAGAAAGAAGAAAAAAGAAAGAAAAAAAAAGATAGATAGATAGATAGATAGATAGACATATAGATAGATAAGTGTTTGTAATAAGAGATGATATAGATAGAACAATTTTTGAATATGTTTATCAAAATAATTTTATTAGCTGCTAATAGATTCAATGTGTTCCACATCACCAATAACTTCACAAAACATTAGTAAACAATGGCACAGCATTATGATGCATTATGAAGCACAATTTTGAGTAGTTATGAATATTTCATAACTTCCATTTCACTTTCAAACTTTCGCCTAATAAAATTGAATGATTTCCCAATCACACGCAAAAGTGTACTTGGATTCATGAATTTAGTAGTTTTTGAATCTTTCATGTCAATTTCCATAAATTGACAAAGGTGAATTATAAGCAAATAATAAAAATAATGTCAATATATGAAAAGGAAAATGATTTAAAGTGAATTAGTTGGTAATGTATAACATTGTATGTCAATCAAAAATACATCAATTTGATATATTTATAATATAAGCAATCAGAGCTTAATAATTATATAAGCCATAATTGGCTACCAAATAAATCAAATAGGCTTCACATTTTTTGGATCAAAAACGAATAAATATTATTGATATTAGATCAATAAGATACTATACAGGACTACAGGATTTTGAAGTATTTCATATTTCATATCAATATTTAAAAAAGTTGTCATAATTTCTATGCACACAATTTGTTTGACGGGAAATATGGATATGAATAAACCAAATTCTAATAACGCCGGATATGAAAATTAATATATTGTCAATTTTAATTTTTTTTAAAGTTCAATGAATAAATACGAAGTGAGAGTGTACAGTTTCTCCGACACCATTGATTTTATATCAAAAGTATTACATGGTGTGGACTCCAATATTTTTAGCAGCTCATCATAACATCTGCCGCCAAAAATAAGGTCTTGCGATTGAGCAGCATAGTGTGGACTCCAAGCCTTATCTCAAAATTACGTCTGCCTCTGTTTCATAACGATCATATAGATTGACTAAACTTGTCAATTTCTAACTTAGACCAGTAGAATTGGGAGAATTTTTAGATTCAGATTCCTTCATTTTTATACGATATATTTCTTCAATAAGAATATCTTTTAAATAAATGATGAGTAGAATAAATAAATGCAATGCAATAAGAGAAACATTTTCATCAGAGTAAAATATGAAAGATATATTTCCGAGGCTATAATATAATCAGAAATTGTTTATTTTCATTCTACGCCCTTTAATACATTATAAATATCGTACTAAGATAACTAGCTATTTATTATTCATTAAACCCACCATATTCTAACACATTATATGGTCAGTGGATCTCAAGAAACACTCCCAGGATCAATTGTCAAAATTGATGGAAGAAAATGACCACAGTCTGAACTGCTGAGTTGGAGTATTATTGATTTGAACTCAGACATTCCAGTTCACCTCCTTGCTGATGTATTCCAGGTAGATAGTGTACATAAATAAATAGTTGCTACTCAGTTACTATCGTCAAAACAATCAAGTTTGTATCTGCAGGAGAGGTCACCTCACTATTAAGACCATCTCGTTATATTAAGATCACCTTATAATATAAGACCACCTCTCTATTAATACCACCTCTTTATTAAGACCATCTCACTATTAAGACCACCTCACTATTAAGACCACCTCTCTATTAAGACCATCTCACTATTAAGACCACCACTCTATTAAGACCATCTCACTATTAAGACCACCTCTCTATTAAGACCATCTCACTATTAAGACCATCTCACTATTAAGACCACCTCTCTATTAAGACCATCTCACTATTAAGACCATCTCACTTAAGACCACCTCTCTATTAAGACCACCTCTCTATTAAGACCACCTCAATATGAAGACCACCTCAATATTAAGGCCACCTCACTATTAAGACCACCTCAATATTAACACCACCTCACTATCAAGACCCTCACAATTAAGACCACCTCACTGATAAGACCACCTCACTATTAAGACCATCTCAACTATTTAAGACCATCTCGCTATTAAGACCACCTCACTATTAAGACCAGCAAATTGTATCCTCCCCAGTGGTCTTAATGGCGAGGTTCCACTGTTTATAAACCCAAGGACAGTTGTATAGTAGGTTGGACGAACTCATGTGCAAGTACTTTTTTTTCTATCGTAATTTATGTATAATAAATAACAAAATATATAGTCATTCAAAAAAATTCATGAGATTTTATTTTTTACTTGTTTATAGAAAGTTACCTAGAAGACATAAATTGAATAAATTATATGCATGATTTAAGGTTTGTATAAAAACGTCCAAAAATATCAGTTAATTATCTTATAATATTATTATAACTACACATTTTGTATTATCATTGTATCAGTGCAATAAGTACACATTCTCAAGGCAAAGACAAAACTGAAAAAACCATCTATAGGTATAACTGAAAATAAATAAATGTAAACAATCACACTTTTCAAGGACATTTGGCCGTTGAAGTTATTATTTATAAAAATAAAATAGTACTGTGCAGTTTGTTTTAATGTACTTTGATGTTTAAAAATTAACTCTTTGATCACTAGCGAGACAATTTTTTCTCTTATTTTTCTCTTGAGAAATGTTATCTTTTTACACAATGTTAAGTTAAACTTTAAATGCAAAAAAATTACCATTAAAGCTACGGAAAAAAAATCGTGTTTGGGCGAAAAGCTATTTTATTTCAAAATAACTCTACTTTGAAGTATTTAACTTTTGTGAGTAAAAATGAGTGAACATTTTTCAGTTAAGAGAAAACTTCGTATTTCACTTTACAATTGATATCCCCTGTCAATATAGCGAAGGAAAACTTTGATGTTTGTACTTAAATGAGCAAACATTTTACGACCAGGATAAGTTTCAAGATTTTTTTTAATTTTTTTTTAATTTCACTTTGAAGTTCCAAAAATGAATTCAGGCCAGTTTCCTATTTAATGTCGAAGTGCCATAATGCTTCCAAAAAAAATCCATTTGTTTTGATGGTCAATGAACACATTTCTTTGCCATTTGAGAGCATTTTTCTTTTACCTTGAGACTTTTAAGCTCAACTCAAGACCTCGACACAATCAAGGCGCCACGGTGACATTTTGCCAAAAACTTTTCTTAGTAGATTCGCAGCTGCTTACTGCTCTTCTACGTTTTTATAACAAACACGTTTATTATCACTTATTGAAAAATTCATATTTAATTGGCAAAGTAGCAGAAATAACCAAGTGTTATATCAAATAGCAGGACCTTTTTTTTTTCAAGATTTTCTGAAAAATTAACAAAAGTTTGGCCCAGTGTCACTATGCATAGGTTGCGTATTTGTTATACATATATTTTTTAATATTGTCTGGTAATTAAACAAATGCCTGTCTCATTTTATAACAAAATATCATGCATTTTTCATAAAGAAATTGAAGTTCAAAGAAGAGATATCTCTATTGTATTCCGACAGAAAATAAATTTAACATTGTTGCTCAGCTTTCCTGTATTTATTCACGAAATAAAATGTATCAATCTTTATTGTAATTTTTTTTGTATTGCTTACAAAGCGCATGTCTATCAGTTTAGCCATAAATGAAGAAAAAATTTAATTTGAGATTATCTTGAATATTTTGCAATTGATAAAAACAGTCAAACTTTCCCGATAGTGTAGGTATTCTGTGAATAAGAAAAAAACCTAAAAATATTTCGACAATAAAAGAATTGAATTAAATTTGGAAATGTTAAAAAATCATAAGGAAATGCCAAAAACTGGTTGAAAATACAAGCTATGAATCTAAAAATAAAGACTTAAAACTAATGTATAGTGATTCACTATGACTCATATATATAGAAAATCTCTCACTGAATGAATGAAAATATATCAAAAAATATAGACTAGACCTCCTATAGTCCTACACAACAGTTGGAAAGTTTATCTGTTAAAATATTGTATATTTAAATAGACATTTCCATAAAATATCCATAATTAAAAACAGCCAATCAATACACACAGGTTTCCTACACATTGTACATTTGTTTTGTAATATCATGACAGACTAGATAGAACAAGAACAGTTGTTGTGAATGAATGAATGAATAAATGAAAACTAAACAGTTATTCTGTGCAGTTAAATGAATGAGTTGATGAATAAATAAATGAATGAATGCAACCAGAAGAGTTTATCAGACTGGGTATATATGAATGAATGGATGAATGAATGAACGAATGAATGAATGTAAACAAAAGAGTAATCATGTGCAGATGAATGAATGCATGGATGAATGAATGAATACAACCAGAAGAGTTTATCTGGGTATATGAATTAATGGAAGAATTAATGAAGAATGAATGAAAGAACGAAAGAATGAATGAATGAATGAATGCAACCAGAAGAGTTTATCTGGGTATATGAATGAATGGATGAATTAATGAAGAATGAATGAAAGAATGAAAGAAAGAATAAATGAATGAATGAATGCAACCAGAAGAGTTTATCTGGGTATATGAATGAATGGATGAATTAATGAAGAATGAATGAAAGAATGAAAGAATGAATGAATGAATGCAACCAGAAGAGTTTATCTGGATATATGAATGAATGGATGAATTAATAAAGAATGAATGAAAGAACGAATGAATGAATGCATGAATGAATGAATGCAAACAGAAGAGTTTATCAGACTGGGTATATGAATGAATGGATGAATGAACGAATGAATGAATGTAACAAAAGAGTAATCATGTGCAGATGAATGAATGCATGGATGAATGAATGAATGCAACCAGAAGAGTTTATCTGGGTATATGAATGAATGGATGAATTAATGAAGAATGAATGAAAGAACGAAGGAAAGAATAAATGAATGAATGAATGCAACCAGAAGAGTTTATCTGGGTATATGAATGAATGGATGAATTAATGAAGAATGAATGAAAGAACGAAAGAATGAATGAATGAATGAATGAATGCAACCAGAAGAGTTTATCTGGGTATATGAATGAATGGATGAATTAATGAAGAATGAATGAAAGAACGAAAGAAAGAATAAATGAATGAATGAATGCAACCAGAAGAGTTTATCTGGGTATATGAATGAATGGATGAATTAATGAAGAATGAATGAAAGAACGAAAGAATGAATGAATGAATGAATGAATGCAACCAGAAGAGTTTATCTGGGTATATTAATGAATGGAAGAATTAATGAAGAATGAATGAATGAATGCAACCAGAAGAGTTTATCTGGGTATATGAATGAATGCATGAATTAATAAAGAATGAATGAAAGAACGAATGAATGAATGCAAACAGAAGAGTTTATCAGACTGGGTATATGAATGAATGGATGAATGAACGAATGAATGAATGTAAACAAAAGAGTAATCATGTGCAGATGAATGAATGCATGGATGAATGAATGAATGCAACTAGAAGAGTTTATCTGGGTATATGAATGAATGGATGAATTAATGAAGAATGAATGAAAGAACGAAAGAAAGAATAAATGAATGAATGAATGCAACCAGAAGAGTTTATCTGGGTATATGAATGAATGGATGAATTAATGAAGAATGAATGAAAGAACGAAAGAATGAATGAATGAATGAATGAATGCAACCAGAAGAGTTTATCTGGGTATATGAATGAATGGATGAATTAATGAAGAATGAATGAAAGAACGAAAGAAAGAATAAATGAATGAATGAATGCAACCAGAAGAGTTTATCTGGGTATATGAATGAATGGGTGAATTAATGAAGAATGAATGAAAGAACGAAAGAAAGAATAAATGAATGAATGAATGCAACCAGAAGAGTTTATCTGGGTATATGAATGAATGAATGAAGAATGAATGAAAGAAAGAACGAAAGAATGAATGAATGAATGCAACCAGAAGAGTTTATCTGGGTATATGAATGAATGGATGAATTAATAAAGAATGAATGAAAGAATGAACGAATGAATGAATGAATGAATGCAACCAGCAGAGTTTATCTGGGTTTATGAATGAATGGATGAATTAATGAAGAATGAATGAAAGAACGAATGAATGAATGCATGAATGAATAAATTCAACCAGAAGAGTTTATCTGGGTATATGAATGAATGAATGAAGAATGAATGAATTAATATAATCCGAACAGATTCGGGGTAGATGATTAAATGAATAATTTAGTCAGTGATATAATCAATGGCCTACAGCACAGGAAAACTGATGTTGGTATAATGAAATAAAATCAGCTGCCATACAATAAACTGACTAAATGTTGTACATGCAACTAGCACACAATGTTCAAAACAAACAAAACAGGGAAAAAGAAAAGAAAAAAAGCTAAAAGTGTGAAGTCTGAACACACATCAACATCATAATATTATATTCTTAAATTTGGGAATGAAATATGTTTTCATGATTAAAGTATAAAAGCAATATTTTTCATTTCTGATACTTGCTGCGTATGAAAAGTTATAACAGAATCTTACTATATAGTGACCTCAACCCTGTTTATATGACCTGCTGCAAAACGTAATGATGAGATGATAAGGCTTGGAGTCCACACCATGCCACACATTCTATATTTAGGGTGGTTCTACAGGGCCCCTCTAATTCAAGTGTACCTACTATCCAGTACATACAAATTGTAGCTAGCCTGGGATTCGAACCTGTGATCATCAAATTACAAGACTATTTATACAACCACTAGACCATAGAGCACTATCCCCCACTATTCTTTGTATCCGTTGTTTGTTCTTTTCTTATTTTTCGATTTCATGTCAAAGAATTTTTAGGGTCAATGACCCAGTGAGCTAAACAATACATTTGAGCTGGCAAGTCTCCTATCTGACAAGAATTCTCAGTCAGGCAATTTCTGCTCTGATCACGCGATGCAGTGAGATCTGTTCATGACAATTTAATGAGTACTACACCATTACAGAAATTGGCGAAGTTAGTGTAAACATCTCACACCCAAGTCCAAGTGCTGTCTCGAGTTCAAGTGAAGTTTATTGATGGTAAAATGGCATAATTTAACCGATGATTTTCACCAAATTTTGAATGTTTATGGTATCAATTATGTTTGTATTGGCTGGATGCTTACATGACCAGCTGCTAAAAATAGATGCGAGGCAGACGTAATGAGGAGATGATAAGGTTTCTAGTGTTGTTAATGTAAACGCATGGCCTTAACATTCTAACACTGGAATGATTATAATGATAATAATAATACATATGATGTCATAAATGGCAAAATATGTATGAAATATTGGTCATCAAAATCATTACAATATAAGAATATTAAATTTAAATTTTTTCAAATTTTTGTGTTTGAAGTGTACAAAAACTATATGTTATATTGATACATATGTATATTTAAATAACATATAATCTACAGTACGGTAATTTTATTAGTCAATACAATCTTTTCATAAAGCACTTCATAGACCAGTTTTTAGTATTGACATACACAATAAATTATGGCCTTATAGCTATTCAAATATTTGAAATTATTAAAATAAAATAATATAAGACGGACCTAGCCTGTAAAAACTTTTTTTTTCTATAGAATTTTCTTCCTCATAACAAAGGAATGCTCCAGATATCAAAGTGAAAGGAGCATTTTGTTTGACGAAACTCACCAAAAAAAAAAAAAAAAAAGATGAAAAAAAAAATTCTTGTGAAATCGGATCTTTAAGGGTTCTTTGTCCTGTGAAGTTCCACATTTTTCCAGTCATGCGATTCGTGTTTTTTCAAGACAATGGTTGACTTAACTATATGAGGTCTTTTCACGCTTGGTTGCTCTGATGTTTTAAGAGTGGTTGACTTGATTGATTGCTTGCCTAGGTGGTTGACTGGTTGGTAAGTTATGTTGTTTGGTTGGTCAGTCTGTGCTTTATATAAAGTATATTCTAATGAATGAATGAATTAATGAATTGATTATTAATTCAATTAATGTTTTTAAAATACAAATTAATGCTGTATCTTATTCCATTACAAATTTAGCATGTAGTTTGTATTCAATTAATGTTTTATGTATAAAAATTTAAAAATAGCCAAAATAAATCAGTGAATTAATCAATCAATTAATCAGTCAATCAATGTCAGAGGATACGATATCTATCTACCTGTCTATCTATCTATCTAACTATCTATCTTACTATATATCTATCTATCTATCTCATCTATCTATCTATCTCAATATCTATCTCAATATCTATCTATCTATCTATCTATCTCATCCATCTATCTATCTCAATATCTATCTATCTATCTATCTATCTATCTATCTATCTATCGATCTATCTATCTATTTATTTATCTGTCTATCTATCTATCTATCTTTCTATCTATCTCTCTATCTATCTGCTCTCTAAATGACTATCTTTCTTTTCTATCTTTAACAATATATATCATATCAAACTGTCTATCTACCACCCTATCTGTCCTTCCACTGTGTCAATTGCTGTCCGTGTGTCAGTAAATCCTAAATATCTATCTGTCATAGTGTCAGTGGAGTGTCATTCAGACAAAAAAAAACCTAACATTCCAACCAATTATCAGTTTAAAACCCAAATTCCAGTAAATTAGGCTGTTGCAATTCGTACAGGTTTGATTACTATCACAATAAATAGCAAGAAATTTTCGAATATTTTTTACGGATATTTTAAAAGTTGCGTTGTTCAAATTTCACCCCTAAGACCCAATCCTTATCGGTGACTTATGCCCCCATTATACCCCCCATTTGCACTCAGAGTTCCTGGTTACTTTGTTTAATCTATCTACTGCACTCAATAAGAAAGAAATATTTTCTAAACATACGGTACATTTATACAGCATAAACACGAGTACATTTAACCTACTTTGAGTACATTTTGATCCTAAATGTTCATATATGTACAAAAGACTTGTTATGATGTTATGAGTCTCTGTAAATAAGATGGAATAATATCTATGAAAATTCAGTTTCAATTCATATATATTACACATTTACTCCCTGAGTGGGGTCTTTCACCTGCCCCAACATAGACACCGAGAACAAGGCACCACCAATTTAACGACCCATTGCAGCTGGAATGTAGCTCATGAAGAGTGCCTGGGCCGGGGATCGAACCCAGGAACTTCAGCAGAGGAGGTCAACCTTAACAACTAAACCATGGATTAATAAACCTGCAGAGCTCTACAACATAAAGTCCATCATATTATTTTAATCACCTTTGTACATATCTGAAATGTATGTGGGTGTTTGTAAGTAATCAAGAATTCATGGCAGATATAACTTTATATATCTTAAAGATAAAATTTAGCCTGGAATTAATGTTGGTCATACTTTGAGAAGATTAGTAGTAGAGTCTTCGGAGAGTTTACAACTCTTATTATTTGCTTAATTGGTGTTGCTTGCTCCATATATGCAAAGACATGCTACATGTTTGCCATGCTGTGCATGATATTGTACTTTGCATGACTGCTGAAAGCACTTGGGCTTGAAATTTGACAGCATGTTCTACATGTTGAATGGAGTCACCATTAAGACCACCACCCAATTAAGGCTATTTCACTATTACCTTACTATGAGGACAATCACACAAGTGATATCAATTTAATATTAAGACAACCTCACTATTTAGACCACCTCACCATTAAAGTTATCTTAAGACCACCTCACTGTTATGACCACCTCACCATTAAGACCATTTCACTGTTAAGACCACCTCACTATTGACTAATTTACTATGAGGACAATGACACAAGTGATTTCAATTCAATATTATGACAGCCTCATTATTAAGACCGGTTAAGTTTGCAGCATGGATTGTCTTAATGGCGAGGTCCTCAACATATGACATTCTCTGCAATAATACCACCCCACAATGAATCAAATTGATGAAGACTTAGGGTGAATATTTGTCAGACTTCTTAGTTTGAATATCTCTCATTATTGCAATCACCTAGAAATTATGGACAAACCTGGTCAAAACGTTTGAAATAGCATTTGAAATTTATCTTTGAACCCATATTTACCAAATTCACCATTAAATATACCTAGTAAATACTCCACACAAATAAGCCAATGTATTTTAATAAAAATCCCCTATGGTACATTTGACATATGAGTTGTAAATATCAGTATTCACACTGATAATGTTACTAAGTGATAACGTAGAATCAGAATTTCTTTTATTTTCCATACATACACTTAATGTTGCTGCTGCTATAGTGTATCATTAATGAAATGGATGATAAAGTATGAAGTATGGAGGGAGACCCCCACAAGGCAATTTGCCGCTTCTTGGAGGCCACCCATGATATAAGTCAGGGAGCATCAGCCATACACCAGGAACACTGGTACGTCATGTTTGACCACATGAAACTATTGAATCATCAATAGGTATATTTCTTATTTTGTCAAAGAGGTGCAAAAGAAAAGAATAGTATGCAATCAAATGATATTTATGACATATTTTCACAAGTGATCTGAAATCAGCTGGAAATGGTGTAATGATAAGGAGAAGTAGAATCCCGAAGGAACCAACAGATGAACAAAATGGTGGGTATTTGAACAAGGCAGGCCAAGTTGAAGGATAGAACTACTAGAAGTGCAAAATTTAAGAAAAGATGTTAGATCACATGTCACAAGTAAGTAGATGTGTATGCCTCAGTATGGCATTAAGTTTAGCCATACATGTATTTGACAAGTAGTAATGACTCCATCAGGCATCCAAGCTCCATGAATATCAAAAGGACTGCATAAATTTCTTAGTTTCTTTATCTGGACACAAATTACTGTCGACATGAAAAACAATTAGGATCATTGCAGTCAGTAATGTATTGATTAATTATCGATTTCTTGACATACAGTTTGAAACCATGCATGCTATGAGAGTGTATTTTACTTTTAAATTCATTTGTCATTTCATTAAAAAACTTTGCTAACTTATATCTGGGACTGTTCTTTGCAAAATCATGGCTAACTCTTGGAAGTGCAAAGTTATCTAATCCTCTGGTAATATAAGAATGGACGCTTGAATGCCTGACAAATACATTACCACAAGTAAAATAAGCAGGCAATAGCTTATTTTCCAGTTTATAGCAAAATTTAAAGCACTGCAGCACACATATGTCAGTACACCTTAAAATTCCCAAACTTTTAAACAAAATTCCTGTATGAGCGTTATACTTGGCATTACAAATTGCTCTTATGGCTTTCTTCTGCAAGACAAGTAACCTATTCGCACATTTTTGCCAAAGCAATGCACCATAATTTAAATAGGGGACAATTAAAGCATTGTAAATATTCAATAATACATCAATGGGTAGAAAGTGCTTCAACTTGTTAAGTATACCTGCAGTTTTAAAGATCTTTTTTGTTATTAGATTAATATGATTTTTCCAACTGATATGCTTATCCAATAGAATTCCAAGAAAATTAAACTCTTCAACAAATTCAATATTTCCATTTTCAAGAACAAGATCTGGGTAGAACACAGATTTTTGTGGCATATGAAAAAGCATAGCCTTTGTTTTACGACAGTTCAGCGACAATTTATTTAGCTTCATCCAATCACAAATATTACACAATTCCTTATTAATTACATCTTGGACAGAGTTATTTTCTTGTTGGAAGGTACTTAAGGTGGCAGTGAGTGTGGTATCATCGGCATAGATAATGGGCTTGAATAGGGTACTTGCCTTGCAGATATCATTCGCATAGATAATAAAAAACAGAGGTCCCAGCACTGATCCCTGAGGGACACCAGTTGATATGTAAGCACGTTCTGACGTAACATTTCCAAATTCAACAAACTGAGACCGATCATTCAAGTAACTTTTAACAAGGTTTAAGGCTGATTCATGAAAACCATAATATTGTAATTTCCCAATTAAAATCTCATGATCTATAGTATCGAATGCCTTCGATAAGTCCAAAAATATACTAATAGGAGTTTCACCTTTATCTAAGTCAAACAGAATTCTATCAACAAGTTCTAGAGCAGCCAGTTCAGTAGAATGCATCTGCCTAAACCCGTATTGACTTGTATAAAAAAGCTTATTATTGTTGAAATAATCATTTATCTGCTTGTGTAATAATTTTTCATAAACTTTGGAAATGCTCGGTAAAATAGAAACTGGTCTATAATTATCCAAAATATATTCTTCACTTTTCTTGTACAATGGGATCACTTTAGCAACTTTTAAAGCATCAGGAAAGATATTTTGGGAAACACATTGATTAAAAATTAAAGTTAGGGCATCAGATATTTCATTTTGTATTAATTTTAACAGTTTGTTAGATATCCGGTCACTGCCAAAACTGCCCTTTGGCTTCAAATTCTGTATTACTTTAACAACTGATTCTTTATCAACATGCAAAAACTTAAAAGAACATTCTATTGCATTAAACAAATAATTTCTATAACTTTTATTGACAGGTGGAGTAATCTTTTGTGCAAGGGATGGGCCTACATTGGCAAAAAAGTTATTAAACTGAGAAGCAATCAAATTTGAATCAGTAACCTTTTCTCCATTTATAATAAAATATTTCGAAATATCCTTTTTCCCTTTGGATTTGTTGATTATATCCTTAATAATTATCCATGTGTTTTTCATGTCATTTTTGAATTTTTCAAAACAATTCTGGTAATATAACTTTTTTGCTGATCTAATGCTGTTTCTTAAAATTCGATTGTATGTTTGTAAATTGATTTTATAAATATTGTATTGTGGGTGATTTCTTGGCAAAGATTTTAAATGACTGTACAAAGAATCTCTATACTTTATGGAAATTAAGATACCATGTGTAACCCACTGGCATTTCTTGTGCTTATACTTATTAAATCTCAAAGTTTTAACAGGAAAATATTTGTCCATACCAGTTTTAAGAATGTTTCCCAAAATATTATAATTATCATTAGGGTTGGCAGATGCATCCTGGTCTAGTCTGTACATGATATTAGTATTAACCAAATAATTCTGAAAGTCTTTACTGCAATGTGACACAACTTTAACAAATTTGAAAGGCTCTTTGTTACAATTTAAATAATCAAGGCAAATGAAATAAGGGAGATGATCAGAAATGTCTTTAAGAATAATACCTGAAGTTGTCTCAGAGAAACTATCAGAGATTTTAATTAGGAAATTGTCAATTAGAGTACCGTGTCGGTGTGTCAAGCGTGTGGGAAAGCTTATCTTTGGAATATAACTGTGTGATAATAAATGCTCAAAGTACTTACTTATGCTAAGGTTTTCTTTAAATTTCAACAGATCCAAATTAAAATCCCCTGCTATTAACACATTTCTAAACCTCTGTAGCTGTTCAAACATAAAACTTGTTTCAGAAATGAAAGTTTCAATATTTTCAACATTGTTCCTAGGGGGTCTATATATATTGCCCAAAATTAATTTCTTTTGAAGTGATAGTATGTCAGTATTACTTGATGTAACTTCCAAAAATAAGCCATCCCACAAATCAGTGCTATCCACCGGCAATATACTATAATTAAAAGCTTTATGCAAGTAAATGGCAAATTATCACAGACATCAAATTATCACAGACATATTACACCTTTAATTCTATCATTCATGAGATGAATAGATGTTTTCAGTAACATGTCTGTGATGCATCACATTCATTTGTTAAAATTGAGTTAAATTTCGGATGGTACTATATTACATTTAGGATGATAGTGAATTACTTTCAGGATGATACTACATTTATATGATAGTTAGATAGATAGATAGATAGGTATATAGACAGATAGATAGATAGGTATATAGACAGATAGATAGACAGACAGATAGATGGATAGATAGATAGATGGATAGATGGATAGATGGATAGATAGATAGATAGATATATAGACAGATAGATATATAGATATATAGATAGATATATGGATGGATAGACAGATAGATAGATAGATAGACAGATAGATAGATGGATAGATAATTAGATGGATATATGGATAGATAGATAGATAGATAGATAGGTAGATATATAGAGATATATATATAGATAGATAGATGGATAGAATGATAGATAGATAGATGAGATAGATAGATAGAAAGATAGATAGATAGATAGATAGATAGATAGATAGACAGATAGATATATAGATATAAATATAGATAGATGGATGGATAGACAGATAGATAGATAGATAGACAGATAGATAGATGGATATATGGATAGATAGATAGATAGATAGGTAGATATATATATATAGATAGATGGATAGAATGATAGATAGATAGATGGATAGATAGACAGATAGATAGATAGATAATAGCCAACATAATGATAATTAACCAATAAGGATTAAATTGTTAGATTGATCACTTTTTTATCATTATTTATCAGTTTTTTCCCCTTTTTCTAACAGTGATTAAATAAGCACGTTGTTTACCGTCAGAAAATCAGAAATCAATTTATTTTGTTGCCTAAAGTTGGTCAGGCTAACAAAAGTTTCCTGGTGTTTTTTCTTTTTTTTTGCGCTACGGATTATCGATATTAATATTTGGGTACACTTTGCACGTGTAGTAGCCATGTGCACCCATGACTATTAATATGGTTGCTTAGCAACTAAATAAACAGGGTACAGAAATATCCTAATTGATAGTTTGTTGGTAAGGGTAAAAATTGTGTTAGCAAAAGTATGAATTATACCTCACACATTGACTTTAGGTTCTCCCAATGGGGTTTCGTGGTGCACCTGGTCACTCCTTAGTCTTTCTCAACTATGGGTGATTTTTGTTGTTCTCATACACAAATTAATTCAGTTGTCAATAAATACAAACATTTCATTCATAAATATAGAAATGTCTATATACTATACATGGAGTAAATTGGGGTAAAATCTATACCACAAAACGAATATTCTAACGGTGTCAAAAAATCACTCAAAAGTATAAACAATTTTATCATTCATAACATTAAAAACTGTGGCATACATTTCCCCCAATTGTCATTATCAGTCATGAAATATGATTTATTCACATGTATGATTTCAACCAATTTTGCACCGATAAGTGCTTTATGTGACAAAATATGATTAAAAATATCTTTGCACGTTTTTTGATAATGTCAATATGGATATTCGGTATTCACACGATTTTACAACATAAAGTGTGAGAACCGTTCTGTTAAGGCATGGCCGTAGTACTAGAGCCTTTATTTGCATGAGGAACAACTATTAGCAATTAATAGATTGGCAAAAAAGTCACAGACACCGAACAATGCATTATTTATTAGTTTCACATGGAGCTGAGGCTTAGAATTGAATTTTTCCAACAGAAATTTCCTTAAATAATCTAAAAAACAAATTGACTCTAGGTGCATATACAAAAGTTGCACTAGACTAATGAATTAATCATTAAGTGCATTATTCATCCACTGCATGCCTTAAATACTGAATAGCTGGTCTTAAGACCACCTCACTATTAAGACCACCTCACTATTACGAACACCTCATTATCAGGACCACCTCACTATCAAGATTACCTCACTATTAACACTGCCTCACTATGAAGACCAACTCACTATTAAGACTACTTCATTATAAGATCACCTCACTTTTAAGACCACTCACTATCAACATCACCTCACTATTAAGACCACTTCACTATTAACATTACCTCACTATTAAGACCATCTCACTATTAAGACCACCTCACAATAAAACGTATACTTAACACCATATTTTGACTTTAATTCGATTATTAATTTATATGTGCCTCACTATTTAGACCACCTCACCATTAAGACAAATACAATTTTCACCAATTTTGGTCTTTATGGCGAGGTTACATTGTATTTCATTGTTTTATACATGCAACAGTTTATAATTTGTTTTTGGTAGTCAGATAAATTATTTAAATATATTTAACTTAACATATATCTAGGATTAACATACAGCAATACATACAAATAAGGATATTTTTTAATTTTTTTTTAATTAATATGTTAGTACCATGCCATATATTAAATGCCATTGATTAAATATCTTTACACACACTAATGAATAATATTTATCACCAGTATATATTTCTTACCACAAATCAATATGATCTCACAATGCTATAATTATATGTCAATTTGACAAATCAAGCCTATGCATGTAGGAAATCATCAATAATGCTAATGCATGGAATAGTATGTATGAAACATGAAAATTGTGGACATTATAAGTAATAATAGCACTTTATCAATATTAAAATATGTAAAATTTCAAATATGGTTATAGATATTGTCAATGTTTCTGTGTTTCCCTTTTGTGATGTCATGTAATTATGTGGTCTGAAAGTGATCAATGGCAAAAATAATGATGAGATGAAATGACTTACCTCATCTGCAGGCTGGCTGGTAGGTGCAGCAGCAATTAGGTTCAGCATCAGCAACCATGATAATAGTTTCCAAACAAATTGATGCATGGTGATGCGGGCAACATGCTATTTCATTTCACCAAATCCAGTTGTCATGATCCAATAATTGTCTACCCCATGTTTTAGTGTATTAATAGAAGTAGGAGTCCACACCGGGGCTGTGCGATGGTTCATGTACAAATGAACCTCTTTCATTGAATACCGGCATGTTTGGGAACTCTCCATTCATTGAGGCGCGATAGATCGGCACGTGCTGAGTTGCACTTGGCGGAGATGTCCGGAAACAGCCGAACGTTACCGATCAACAAAGTATAAACAGAACACATGGGACATTGCAGCAGCCATGCAAAACTTGGAGCCTGTGTCACTGAATTAAAATCAATAGCATATCACACAATAGAATAACCGACCTGGTGATGACACACTGTTGTGATGGGGTCTTATTAATCCATAAATTCATAATCATAATTCCATTTTTCCTCAAAAAATGTAATTCGTTCCAAAACCCAGAAATAAGGAAACTCTCGCAAACAAAGGGACATTTGAAAAAAAAGCAGGAAATACAAACAATTTTTTGGGGTAAAAACAATGAATACACAACCCCCTGCACCAATATGGAACTTCTGTTACCCGTGCTTATCAAACTGTTGCCATGGAAATGAAGCAACACAAAAGTTAAACATTCTAAAATGGGTCAGGATAATCGCCCTGAATTTTACCTGTCGCTAAATTAATATTCAATTTTAGCCCAATACAGGAGTGGGAGAAATATCATTATTAAGCCTGAGATATAGATGGAATAATATTAAAAGATAATGTAAAGAATAATTAGTTAAGTCATCATTATTAATACATGTAACTATATCAATAATTGTTTTTGGACTTCATATCTTTTATCTTTTAGTATCTTATAGTATCTTATAGTATCTTATATTATCTTATATTATCTTATATTGTCTTATATTATCTTATACTATTTTAAATTTTCAAATTATTTAAAATTATTTTATATTATCTTATATATTGTCTTATATTATCTTATATTATCTTATCTTCTGTTCCCTTATCTTCTCTTATCTTCTCTATTCTTATCTTATCTTATTCCTGTACAGCATATACACTACTTCAACTGCATATTTTCAAATCTACAATATACAATAAATGGATCCAACATATACAATACTTATAGCATTATGGTGACTCATAAAAAGGCAAGTGTATATATGAATCTAACTAGGAAAAAAAGCTAGAGAGCTTTATTTGTATTTCTAGAGAGCAACACAACTGCAGGAAAATATTTTGTTGCTTGTTGCTATACAATAACCACAACTATTGATGGCATTGACACCCGGATGGCTGGCAGGCCACCTGGTGGAATATTGGTGAGTTAGGGTAGTATTTTAGTGCCCTCTGGTGGTAATCAGTGAGTTGATAATGACAGCAACACCAAAGACTCCCTGAAATAATGTTTACTGTTTATCTCAACCCAAGAGAGCATTCCAAATCGGCCCAGCATCGTTTCCATATTGGCCACTGTTGTTACAACATCGTATCAACATCGCCAACATCTTGCCAACATCTTGCCAATGACAGAGTCTCAAACTACTTCACAATTGCACTCTCAGCAGGCCAGTCCAGAGTCTTTCTCAACTCATTGGGGAGTATTCAGTCTTGAACATGGGGTTAAATGCAGGTTCTTAGGAGCTCACCATAGTGCCATCACTGTGGATGCCTAAAACCAAGTAGCCATTACACCAAGGTTGGGTGAGACAATGGTTGAATAGGATCTGCCCAACTCCTCGATGCCATGGTAGGGGTTAGAACTATAGATAAGTATACATGGCCGTCTTGTGCATCCTCGATGCCATGGTAGGGGTCAGAACAATAAATAAGTATACATGGCCGTCTTGTGCATCCGAGTTTGCAGAACAAAAACTGTTGCAAGCCTGTAGGTTCGAACCCACAACCTCGCAGATAGCATGCGAACACCTTAACCGCTATGGGATGGTAACCATATGTCGTTCAGATGAGCCGTTAAATTGGCAGTCCCTTGTATTCGCTGTCTATGCTGAAGCAAGTAAAAGACCCCAAAGGGTAAATGTTTAACATGGGTGGACTCCTCCTCTCTCTCTGTCTAGTCTCATCAAACAACCCTCGATATTGATATCGAACTTGTCTTGGAGGGCTGCACTTTCCATATCAATCTTTCTATTTATCATTACAGTAGACATTTGTTGTGGGACGTAGTGTACTGGATTTAAAATCAAGGTGTATCCTGTACTGGATGGTAGGAGCACACCACGACCTGTTATTCACTTTTATCTGTTATTCATCAAAGGACCAGCTGGCTGGAATCTTCCCAGCTGGAGGTAACTCTGAGACCTGTCTCCCAACTGGATCATTCCCAGCTGTTATATATGCCAGCTGACAATGACTTAAGCTGGAACCATAGCTGGCAAATTCTCAAATTATTGAGGCTCCAGCTGATGACCTCTCCTAGCTAGCTCAGTGGCAGTCTCCCAGCTGCAGTGGTGATGCTTGCTATTTTTCAACTTATTGAGGCTTCAGCTAGTGACCTCAGGACTGCTAGCTTGCAGTCTCACAGCTGCACTGGAATTTCTTGTGATACAGCTGTTCTTTTATAGGCTCCCTCTCATCTGGCTTTATTATCTAGCATTTATTGACATTCAAAAGTAGAGATAAAATAGAAAAACTTTCAGTGTTTTTACAAAATAATTTCTAGATCTATTTATTTTACCACTTTCAGTCATAAACAGACTTCAGTAGAAATAATTACAAAAAATACAGACAATCATTAGCCTGAATCATCCTGCCTCCATTTTTGCTATTATTAGGCCTTTCTGGCCTAACATAACAATACCTGCTGGAAAAGTTAGGGGAAAATTTACAGCTGGGTGTTAGGCTTAGTTGGAACTCAGCTGGCTGAAGAAATGTTAAGAAATGTCAGCTGGCTAAGAAAGTTGCTAGCTGGGTTAATTGAATTGGCTGGCTGGCTTAGAAAATAATCATCAATGGGCTGGCTGGCACCAGTGCTTATGCAGTAGCTGGTAAGTCAGAAAAAATGAATAACAGATGAATGTTTTCTAGACTGACAACTTTTCAACTCGATTGTTTATGAAACATACAGAAACTGAATATCAGCCTGCTAGCCAGCCTTTGCAAAATTTGCTGGTGGTGTGCTCCTGTGGATGGTCCTAACTGTGACACTTCACTGAACAGTCCAGCGACTGAGAGGTCTAATAGCTGAGCTGATGTTATAGCTGAAATGAAAGTGCTGGGTTGAAATCTTGGTCTGGGCACTCTTCATTGAGTTACATCTCAACCAAATGTCGATCTCATGACATGCTACACTGAAGGTGCCTTGGTATTGGTGTCTATGGTGTGACAAGAAAAAAACCTAATGGAATCCAAGCCAAATCATCTTATTACGTCTGCCTCTTGGAGCATATAAGCTGACTAAGCTTGAGACCCACATTACCTGTGGACATTGCTGACAATATTTGTATGCAGACCACTAGAGGGCAGCTTTTTGTAACTAACCCCTACCCATTGCGCCACCTACCATATTTACACAAACTTTCACACAAATTTCCAAAATACCAACACAAGATTTTTCCCATAAGCATTTTTATCAAGCACACAATACCAGCCCAACAATTCTCTGAACTTATTACTCACTATATTTTGCAAAGATGTAGTATTTTGCCTTTAAGTTAAAAATTGTGATTTACTTTTGAAAAAGAACAGTCCATTTATCACCTAAGGCCCCTACTGTGAAAAGTCAAGACCCAACAAACGATTTATGGATTTTGTGGTAAATTCTGAAATTCGATACCATAAGACACATTTGAACCTGATGCTAGAGAACCTAAAAAAAAAGCTAGAAAAACATGGCCTTGACATCAGGTCATTTTTTAAGGTGTCTGCAAGTATTGTTCAAAGAAAAAACTAAGTCTTAGGTTAAACTCAATCTATCATTATTATAAAAATAAAATAAACGAAATGACATGGTGCAATTCAACATTATTAAATTATATCATTATAATGACATTTTTAAAGTGCTGCCATATACATACAAACATGAAGTAAAATATATATTATACCGTAACGGAGTGTCTTATAGACAGGGCGGGTATTTTCGACACTTAAATTAGTTTGTTAACAAAATTGTTAACATTCTAATGTGAGTGTCAATAATACCCGCCCTGTTGATAATACCCTCCGTTACGGTATATAAGACAATGTCATATTTTATGTGTCACCATAGTGCACTCATTAGTTTGTTTAGAATTAGCCAAGATATTGTTTGGCCTTTTAGAAAATGATTGTATAATCAAACAATGATGTTTGTTTGCCTGGAGTTGGCTTGGACAATCATTGTCTAAACAAACTACTGGGTGGTCACCACCTGAAAAAGAGCAATATTTTGTTTTAGTTAACCTCGAGGTTTTCCTGTAAGAGGGGTACATGGCCAATTGTGCCACGTACGTTTTCCATGGGTTTTGATAAACATATGAAAAACGCATGGCTTTTGCCTCATTAAAATTAGCGTTTCCCCTGTGTTAATCCTTCTCATGGAAAACGCACAAGGCACATTTGGCCATGTATAACCAACCAAAAAGGTTAGTTGCCCCCTCTTACTTGGGATATAAACCACGAAAACAAGCAATTTACTACAACAAACTATGAATCTAGAGTAAGGTCATTTTTTAAAAATGTCATCTAATTACACCAATGTCCTTGAACATTTCCTTGTGACTTTTTTTAGCCCTTTTCTTGTAAATCACTCGTGTCTTCTGGCGATTAGGTTTTCCAGATAATGATGTACTTTTCAGCAAAACCTTGACCTTTGGCTCAAGTTGCATCTTTCCTCTTAACACCAATAATTCACCTTGAACTTTCCGATCTAAGACTATTAATTCTCAGCTGAAAAAAAAAAGTTTAGTTGTTTCCTACTTCAACACTCTCAAGTGCTTTATTCAAGTAGTCTACCGAAAGTGAAAATCGGCTACCTACATTTACATCGCTACGCACATTCAAATGTATGACGAACTGCTCAAAATAGTTCTTATTTCAACGCTCCAGATTGATGTAGAAACAGCGTATAAACTATAATATCCTAACCTTGGCAGTTTTGCTTATTCATTATTAATACATGTAACTACATCAATGATTGTTTTTGGACTTCATATCTTTTATCTAATAGTATCTAATATAGTATCTAATATCTTATAGTATCTTATAGTATCTTATAGTATCTTATAGTATCTTATAGTATCTTATAGTATCTTATTGTATCTTATATTATCTTATATTATCTTATGTTATCTTATCCTATCTTATCCTATCTTATACTATTTTGAATTTTTCTAATTATTTCAAAATATTTTATATTATCTTATATTGTCTTATATTATCTTATATTATCTTATATTATCTCATATTATCTTGTACTATCTGGCTTATCTTATCTTATCTTATTTTATCTTTTCTTTTCTTTTCTTTTCTTTTCTTTTCTTTTCTTTTCTTTTCTTTTCTTTTCTTATCTTATCTTATCTTATTCCTGTGCAGCATATAAACTACTTCAACTGCATATTTTCAAATCTATAAATATACAATAAATGGATTGAAGATATACAATACTTATAGTCTTATAGCCGTATCATCTCATTATGTCTGCCTCTTGGAGCTGCTCATATAAGCTGACTAAGCTTGAGACCCACATTACCTGTGGACATTGCTGACAATATTTGTATGCAGACCACTAGAGGGCAGCTTTTTGTAACTAACCCCTACCCATTGCGCCACCTACCATATTTACACAAACTTTCACACAAATTTCCAAAATACCAACACAAGATTTTTCCCATAAGCATTTTTATCAAGCACACAATACCAGCCCAACAATTCTCTGAAATTATTACTCACTATATTTTGCAAAGATGTAGTATTTTGCCTTTAAGTTAAAAATTGTGCTTTACTTTTGAAAAAGAACAGTCCATTTATCACCTAAGGCCCCTTACTGTGAAAAGTCAAGACCCAACAAACGATTTATGGATTTTGTGGTAAATTCTGAAATTCGATACCATAAGACACATTTGAACCTGATGCTAGAGAACCTAAAAAAAAAGCTAGAAAAACATGGCCTTGACATCAGGTCATTTTTTAAGGTGTCTGCAAGTATTGTTCAAAGAAAAAACTAAGTCTTAGGTTAAACTCAATCTATCATTATTATACAAATACAATAAACGATATGACATGGTGCAATTCAACATTATTAAATTATATCATTATAATGACATTTTTAAAGTGATGCCATATACATATAAACATGAAGTAAAATATATATTATACCGTAACGGAGGGTATTATCGACAGGGCGGGTATTTTCGACACTTAAATTAGTTTGTTAACAAAATTGTTAACATTCTAATGTGAGTGTCCATAATACCCGCCCTGTCAATAATACCCTCCGTTACGGTATATAAGACAATGTCATATTTTATGTGTCACCATAGTGCACTCATTAGTTTGTTTAGAATTAGCCAAGATATTGTTTGGCCTTTTAGAAAATGATTGTATAATCAAACAATGATGTTTGTTTGCCTGGAGTTGGCTTGGACAATCATTGTCAAAACAAACTACTGAGTGGTCACCACCTGAAAAAAAAACAATTTTTTTTTTTAGTTAACCTTGAAGTTTTCCTGTTAGAGGGGTACATGGCCAATTGTGCCACATGCATTTTCCATGCATTTGGATAAACGTGTGGAAAACGCATGGTTTTTGCCTTATTATAATTATCTAAAAACCATGCATTTATCCTTCTCATGGAAAACGCACGTTGCACATTTGGCCATGTATAACCAACCAAAAAGGTTAGTTGCCCCCTCTTACTTGGGATATAAACCACGAAAAAAAGCAATTTACTACAACAAACTATGAATCTGGAGTAAGGTGATTTTTGAAAAATGTCATCTAATTACACCAATGTCCTTGAACATTTCCTTGTGACTTTTTTTTAGCCCTTTTCTAGTAAATCACTCGTGTCTTCTGGCAATTAGGTTTTCCAGATAATGATGTACTTTTCAGCAAAACCTTGACCTTTGGCTCAAGTTGCATCTTTCCTCTTAACACCAATAATTCACCTTGAACTTTCTGATCTGAGACTATTAATTCTCAGCTGAAATTTTTTTTGTAGTTATTTTCTACTTCCACACTCTCAAGTGCTATATATTCCAGCAGTTTACCGAAAGTAAAAATCGGTTAATTGGTGAGCTACTTTTACATCGCTACGCACATTCAAATGTACGGCGAACCACACAAAATAGTTCTGATTTCACTGCTCCAGATTGACGTAGAAACTGCGTATAATATCCTAAATCTAGGTGTTTTTGCAAAATTGAATCGATGACCCTAGGTCAATAGTGCCTGGGTTAGTTGTATCTGGTGAGTTGCTCAAAATGAGTTTCCAGGGACCCTCAGGACTCGAGGGTCCCCGGCAGAGACAGATATTCCAGTGTATTTGAAAATAGGTGATATGGGTAATACATTGTCAGATTAGAGAGATAATTGTTATTCAAACTCGCCTATAAAGTAGTCCTTACCAAATATTTTATTTTAAAGTAATAATTCTATAATAATCTTGCATATAGATCAGCAGTAAATATTATATATTATACGTGAACTCCAATACTTGTCATCTCATTATTACGTCTGTCTCTGACAGCTAGTCACATAAGCTGCCTGAGCTTCATATCAGCAATACAATATGATACAATATGATACAATATGATACAATATGATACAATATGATACAATACGATACAATATGATACAATATGACACAATATGATACAATATGATACAATATGAATATATGACACAATATGATACAATATGATAATATGACACAATATGATACAATATGATAATATGACACAATATGATACAATATGATAATATGACACAATATGATACAATATGATACAATATGATAATATGACACAATATGATACAATATGACACAATATGATACAATATGATACGATATGATACAATATGATAATATGACACAATATGATACAATATGATACAATATGAATATATGACACAATATGATACAATATGATACAATATGATAATATGACACAATATGATACAATATGATACAATATGATAATATGACACAATATGATACAATACATAGGAAAACCACACGAGTCCCTGATCAGTCATCACAGAACTGGGACGAGCGTGGCTTTCCTTTAATTTCAGCCTGTAACAAATTCTAATTTTTAAAATAGGATGAAAATTTACAGAGTTATCAAATAAAACGTACATGAAGCTAGGCTGTATTTCCAAGACTGAAATCAGCGTCCACAGCGTCATAAACGTCTTCGACTTCAGATTTATTTATGCACTACTCGGTCAATTCTTGTAATAAGATTTTCAAAATTTTAACTATATCATATAGATAAATTGAAAACTATTAGAACTCAAGTTATCAATTTATCAGACAAACTGTAGTCGCACATGTGGATTTTCGGCCGTACGCGTTTCTTCAATATCTGGACATAGCAAGTCATGAGCTTCCTTATTTGGGCAATGCATGAACGTCATTCTGTGTGATATGAGAAGCCGATCACCCGGCCCGTATCAGCCGCTATTTCAATTTGAGAATAAAATACAATACAATATATCAAGAGTAGCTGCCCAGCTTCTTGACCATGGAACTACTATTATTTTCTTGGTTTATTGTTCACATAAAAGGCCCATTTATCTTATAGTATTTAAGATAAACACGGACTCGGCTATATTTTTTGACAGTGTGCTGTTCATTGAAAGTGAATAATTAAGTGAACTGTCAATCCTTGGGGAATGTATAAACACCTTTTGGTAATATGCTGTCAAGTAATTTGTATTGATGTGTCAATCTACTTGACATAGTTCTTTAAATTAATTCTGAGCTTGACAGAACACATTTTCCATGATTTTTTTTCACTTATGTTTTGCTATTGGTTTAATTTCAAACTACTACCATTGTTGACATAGCTGAGATTTCAATTACATCAAAGCATTGAAGGCCAAAAGTCATTTACAATAAATACCATAGCAATAAAACAAGAGTAATATTAAGTCTTCAAAACACATCATACCACCCAGCAAGTAACATAGTGTGCTATGCAATATTAGCCATATTTTCGTTATTGAAGTCACCAAGTATTATGATATTAACTTTATTTTTCGTCATTGAACTATTTGAAATTAATTTAGTAAACGTCTTTTCTTGCGATTTTTTGCTATTTTGTAAGTAAAATTCACTATCAAAGGTATCCACATATACACACATAGAATATACGTATGCACAATGAAATTAAATAGCATTGCTATACACTGCATCTCAATTTCTTAATGTCCTGATGTCTCAATGCTACTGGGTCTGAAGCTTAGTCAGCTTATATGACCAGCTACCAGAGGCAGACGTCATACTGAGATGAGGCTTGGGGTCTACTCCATGTTACACATTTGCCTCATGGGTGGGGACTTTTACTTGCCTCAGCATAGACACTGAGTACAAGGTACATGGCCAAATGTGCCATGTGCGTTTTCCATGAGAAGGATAAATCCATGGAAAACGCATGGCTTTTGCCAAATTAAAATGAGGTGAAAACCATGCGTTTTCCATGCATTTATCCAAACGAATGAAAATTGCACGTAGCTCATTTGTCCATGTACCTCCAAGTTGAAGTCTCATGTGATCGACATCCAGCTGGGATGTAGCTCATAAAGAGTAGCTGGGCCGAGAATCGAACCCAGGACCTTCAGCAGAGCTGGCCAATATTGTATTGGTGGCTGCCATAACCATTAAGGGGTGGGGGCCTAGCTCAGTGGTAGCGCGCTGGGCTTTCAACCACTGGGTCCCCGGTTCAATGCCTGGTCGAGCCGATGTTGGAAAGCCTGTTTCATCCTTCGTCTCATTGCCATGGTCCCTGCCTGTTCTTATTAGCCCATCAGATGCAGAAATATAGGACGTAAAGCCCTAATCCACCACCACCACTGTCATAACCATTATACTATCCAGATGCATATTAATTTAGCAATAAAATATATTTATCTTTGTGAGGTCTCCTTGCTATACAAATGTTTATAAATGAAAATATGAAAATAAATTGTAAATATTTTTTTGCTTGGCAAAATAAAAAGAATCTGAATCATATTAACATGTGATATTCATAATTCATAATTAATATTATGAAAATAGGATGCCGATGGATTACCATATATATATTGATAAATAGTTGTCATTACAATATTTTCAATTCAACCATTGTAAACAATAATTATAAAATGCATTATGATCATAACTCCATACTGTATAACGTATATTTATGAATCCATATTTATCATTATATATGACAGCTTAACAACCTGTTACTATTAGACAGGACAAACTTGTTGTGAAGACCTTATAGCTTAAAGCAACTTTCTTTTGTTGACAACTAGCTCTTACCAAATTGCTGCTAACCATCTGGCAGGATTTGTGCGAATAGAGCAGTGGGGGTTGATTAGGTTTATTACACTTTTTGCAGGTTCAAAGGTAAAACAATTACATTTAGTAAGTCCTTCTTTCTTTCTTACTGTTTTTTTTTTTTTTTTTGTAAATTAATAATTTATTTTGTGTAGAAGTCATACATAAAATGCTCTTTATTTATAATTACAATTTAATTGTAGATTTTTCATTGATTAATTATTTACGAATTTACCTTTTTTCAAAGGTTACTTTGCTTTTTTTTTTGCATTGATTAATAAGACTTTATGACAAAATGCTTTGTTTTTTTTTTGTTTCTCTCTATATATTGATTATACAGTGAAACTTCAAAATAAAGAACACCCAATATGAAGACCACCTCGACATTAAGACCCTCTTTACTGGGTCAAAAATCCGTGATTACTATAAAAATACAAATAATTCCAGAATTATGATTCATAACTATGGTGTCTATACGTCCTATTGACGGAAACTCTTAATTCAGTTAATTAAACTGATAGTCAAAATCAAAGTCAAATGTTAGGAAGTTTTTATCTCACTTTTCAATCACACACAAAAAGAGTAATTCACAATGACAAAATTGCTTATAAGCTATTATACATATCAATTATCACGACAGACTATTATATTATAGATTAATTATGAGATACTTTTAATAATTACAGCAACATGTAACAATTAGAAAATAGGCTGATACTACATGATCACAATTTCCATAAATATAAACCAAATTATCCTAAAATATACCAAAGCACTTTCAATACATAATGATTACTTTTATTGCGATTTGAACCCATCTCACCACCAACATGCACCAGTAAATCTAACCACTGAGCCAATTCACCATATATTTAAACCAAACATGGCTGCGATGAAACCACGATCACTTTCAAAGTCCATATCCGGCACAAACTGGATTCTTTTATGCAACAGCGACCTCTGTAACACCCCACAGGAACTGTATATCATGCTTCCTTTTGTCTCCTAAAACTAGTTCTCCAGTCTGAATTATGAAAATTTCCCAATTGATGTAATTATATTGGAAATGTGCCAGAAGATATAAATCACAAAATTGGAAATGCATTGTATAATAATTGTGAAGGTCTGGGGCTACTGGGATTAAATTAAGTCACAGTTTATCATGTATGTATGTATGTATGTAGAGTTTTATTTTGAGTCGTATTCAATCATAAAAGCCGTGAAACTTCTGCACGACTATTCAGAAATATAAAATAGAATTTTCAAACTTCAAATGTCAATTAATTTTTTTTTTGTTTTTTCTACAATTAATTCAAATGTCTTGGAATGCTTTGCCCATGGAAGATGATGATATTTGCAATCCGTTGTGTGGTAAGATAATAAGGGTAAATCTCAAATTGTGATGTAATGATGAGACGCAGTAGCAGATTTAGGAGGGGGGGGGGGGAGTTTAGGGGGCTTAAGCTCCCCCCTCCCCCCTCCACCCCCCCCCCCTTGGCTTAGTTCATTTTAATTCAATATATTAAAAACATCAGCGGTCTCCGCAGTACATGTTAATTTGTCAACCCCCCATGAAAATTATTCTGGATCCGCCACTGAGACGGTTAGGTTTTGAGTCTGTGTCATGTTGCATATTTACCCCATGGGTGGTGTCTTTGACTTGCCTAGGCATTGGCACCGAGTTCTAGGCAACCAGTTCCCTGGCTATGCTGTAAAAAAACTATGGAATTATTTGTTTGTACAATGAAAATTTCGTTGATAAATATTTTATTTTTTAATTCATTCTCCAAAAAGATGATTTTTTTATATATAAATATATGTTTTAGTTGATAAATATTTTTTTTTAATTCATTCTCCAAAAGATGATTTTTTATATATAAATATATGTTTTAATGCAGTTGAAAATTCTTTGTTCTTTTTGTTGAAAGCATGCACATGTAAAATATCGCCACAAAATTAACAAAATTCACAGCACATCGTTCTCTGTTTGCTCAAAAATGAAACATTCCCAAAAGATTGTAACACGATCTTGTCACCTAACACCAAGTTTTATCTTTGAAATCTTGAGACTTTATCTCAACATTGTATCGTAATATATATTCCGGTTTAGTGAAATTGACCAATCAGAAGAGAGCTTACATATCTAGGCCGGAAGTTTATGTCAAAGGTCAAAAACCTTGCATAGCATTTGTCAACCACTTTTGCAGAAACACGCGAATTCCGTGACAGTTTTGTGTTTGGAAAACTCCACAAAACCCTAAAATCACGCAATTTAGATACTCTATGCCTGAACAGCCTCTATGAAGAAATCTCTTTTTGCAAAGAATGCAGGAAATTTCAGCAAATTGGACAAATCAAATACCGAAAGTTGCAAGTTTGACATTTCTAAGAAATTTAGAATTCCTGAACGTGTACTTGTGGTTTTTGAACAAATTACAATATGCAGAGGTGCAGACAGAATTAATTTAAGCTCATTATATGTCTATATCATATATGTTTGTAATTTTTTGCTACTGTTCACAAGATAAAATACAATTTCAATTTTAATATATTTCTGAGAATGAAATAGAACCTATGATCTGAATTAATAATTACAATTTAAATGAAATCAAATTAAAATTAATGGAATCCTGCTCATGTACTCCAATTAAGCTAAATACAATCAAATATTCGAAGCAGACGTAATGATGAGATGATAACGCTGGAGTCCACACCATTATTTACACTATACAATGTGTCGGATGCGTTTTCACATAGTTATCTATGTCTATGTGTTTCAATGCTAAGTAATGGGTCTGAAGCTTAGTCAGCTTATATGACCAGCTATCAGAGGCAGACATAATGATGAGATGATAATAAGGCTTGGATTCCACAATATGTTGCACTTTTACCCCATGCGTGATATCTTTTAATGCCTTGGTGGAAATTTTTGCTGGTCTTAATGGTGAGGTGGCCATAATAGAGAGGGTAAATAAAATGGTAACAATATACTTGGGGTTTAAATATATGGGTGGTCTCAAGGGTGAGGTGTTCTTAAGAATGGGGTGTCATGAATTGGATTCCACTGGGCAAGGTTCCCCAAAATCAACTTAAGTTAAACTTTGACTATTTCTATAAAACAATTATCTTAGTGAAAATGTTGTCACTTTAATATGATTTTAAATTCATATTAATGTGAAAACAGTTGAACAAAATCACACAGCAAATTGAACAATTCCGTCTCCGTACCAGTTTGTGTCTTACGTGACACCAGTCAACGAAAAAAAAAACATAAAATGGAATCATGTAAACGGAACGGTTTTTATTTATTACAAAATGGTGGGCCTCAAGATCTCCTTGAAAGAACAACAATACAATGACCTGAAATTTGGATCATTTTATTCCCAAAACTCGAACAATAGAATCGGTAACTGGAGAACACGGTACCCGAATAATGAATAAAAGCAAAGAATATGAAGTTGCTATGGTAACTGATCTGTAAAATGAGAAAGGGGTTTCTATCAAGGCGGCCCTTTGTTGGCTAATCATTTTGGTTACCATGTTAATTTATGGATTTTCTTAACTTGCAATTTTTAAAGTCCTGTAACTAGTTAAAATATAATTATCAACCATGCAGAATTCTTAAGCTATGTTATACAGCTATAGGCCTATCTATCTATCTATCTATCTATCTAACTATCTATCGATCTATCTATCTATCTATCTATCTATCTATCTAACTATCTATCTATCTATCTATCTATCTATCTACCTAACTATCCACCTATCTATCTATCTATCTATCTATCTATCTATCTTTTTTCCATCAATCAATCTATCTATCTATCTATCTATCTATCCTTTTTTCCCCATCTATCTATCTATTTATCTATCTATCTTTCCATCTATCTATCTATCTATCTTTTTTTCCATCTATCTATCTATCTGTCTATCTATCTTTCCATCTATATGTCTATCTATCTATCTATCTATCTATCTATCTATCTTATCTGTCCATCTATCTTATCCTATCTTATCTATCTTATCTTATCTTATCTTATTTTATCTTATCTTATCTTATCTTATCTTATCTTATCTATCTGTATATCTATCTATCTATCTATCTATCTATCTATCTTTCTATCTATCTACCTATCTATCCAAATAGATAAAGGAATAAACAAACAAATAAATAATCTGTATGCTCTACAACAACAGGCCATATGACACCAGGATATCATGTGTTATATGCAAATGTTGCTTAATAAATTTATTACCACCTTCCTGTTTTTTCCTGTTAGCCTTTCAATGGCATTAAATTTGACTTCAGGATAGCATTAAATCAAAACAGTCTTGTAAACAATACGAAGGAAGTCTCTAGGCATTGGTCGCCATGTTTTAAAAACATATGGTGCATTACGTCATACCTTCCATTGTGACGTCATTTTATTAATCACCTGGACAAAATTACACGTGGGGTTTTCAGTGCTGTATGGTCATGATTGGATGTACTTGTATTTCGAAGGAGTTAAAGGATAATTTATTTTTTATATCAGGTGAGTTTTATTCTATTCCAAGCGTTTAGATTTCGCCATAATTTTATAAGAGTTGAAAGTAAGTGATGAATATCCAGAGGAAAAAATATATTGGCAATGAAACTCCAGCCATCCGACAAATACTGCAACTGTCCAACATACTTAGCACCTGCCCAATATACAGTTTACAGTGCTGCTGTACAACATACATCTATTCTAATTGGTCCACAGCACCTTAGTGAATGATCTAGATATATAGATGGATGAATAGATAGATATGGAAAGTGCAGCCCTCTAAGGCAATTTCTTACCACTCACGAGGGTTGATTGATGAGGTGAGAGAGAGGAGTCCTTCTATGTTACACATTTACCCCATGGGTTGAGGTGTTTTACTTGCCTCAGCATGGACACCCAGCACGCGACACCTCCAATTTAACGTCTTATGCGATCGTCTTCCAGCTGGGATGTAGCTCATGAAGAGTGCCTGGGCCGGGCGTCAAACCCGGGTCCCAGCACCTTCAGCAGAGCTGGCCAATGTGGAATTGGCAGATGCCTTAAGCATTAGGCATAATTAGGTCTTAATAGTGAGATGGTCTTTATGGTGTGGTGGTATTATTGATGAGGTGGTCTTTATAGTGAGATGGTCTTAATGTGAGGTGGTCTTAATAGTGAGGTGGTCTTAATAGTGAGGTGGTCTTAACAGTGAGGTGGTCCTAATAATGAGATGGTCTTAATAGTGAGATGGTCTTAATAGTGAGATGGTCTTAATAGTGAATTGGTCTTAACATTGAAATGGTATTATTGATGAGGTGGTCTTAATGTGAGGTGGTCTGAATAGTGAGATGGTCTTAATGTGAGGTGGTCTTAATAGTGAGGTGGTCTTAATAGTGAGGTGGTCTTAACAGTGAGGTGGTCCTTATAATGAGATGGTCTTAATAGTGAGATGGTCTTAATAGTGAGATGGTCTTAATAGTGAATTGGTCTTAACATTGAAATAATATTATTGATGAGGTGGTCTTAATGTGAGGTGGTCTGAATAGTGAGATGGTCTTAATATGAGGTGGTCTTAATAGTGAGGTGGTCTTAATAGTGAGGTGGTCTTAACAGTGAGGTGGTCCTAAAAATGAGATGGTCTTAATAGTGAGATGGTCTTAATAGTGAATTGGTCTTAACATTGAAATGGTATTATTGATGAGGTGGTATTATTGGTCAGATAGTCTTAAATCGAAGCCCCAAAATATACAATTTCTGACCACAATAAAATGATGTCATTGAATAATTGAATTCACCACAAAACAACTTAGCTGTTCAATCACAGATCATAGATCACAAAAGTAAATTCAATTCAAACAGACAGTTCAATCGTTATTCAATCAACCATGAAGGTCTCTGACCTTTGAATCATCCATATTGATTGAGGTAATTGCGAAGTGCTCATTCCAAAGGGCTGCTGACTCTATACACTTCAACATACTTAATGAATAATCAATAGTGAGTTAGGTTCCAGGATTCTGTTACATTTTTGAATGCTCAAACAATCAGAATTTAAAACCTGCTGAATGTTGCAGAATTAGGTTTATTTAGGTCTAATATTAGATATATTACACTTTGTCTATTACCGTTTAGAATAATTGATTCCATTTAGCATTTAGACTAACAAGTCAATCAGTTGTAAGTAAAAACTTAGTAAGTTAAATGACTTTTTTTACACTAAGAAGTCATGGCAAGCAATATAATAACTGTCATTGGCTAATATTTATGAAGTGAGTTGTCACAAAAAAGCTGACTATAGCAGGATTCAAAAGAATACCCACCGGTTTTATTTTTGTTTGTTTTTATGGCCAAAAAATGGCTTGGAGCAGTACAAAATGGACAAATATGTTCACAACAATTCAAAATCTCAACTCTCTAGCCGATAACAGCAACTCTGGGGGGTGGCTGGGGGGGCCATTAAGTTTACCGTCTTCGCCATGGTAATTTCTGCTGCTACTTTGAGACCATAACATATGGCTATAACAATGAAAAGATGGGGAAAAATGTCATTGTGAAGATAGGAAACTTGGAGTTAACTTGTACAGAGAGGTGTTTTAATGGGTTAGAAATTTAGATCCTTGTGCTTCTGCATAACAAATATTGAAACATAAGACTAAAAAAAAAAAGACAAAAAAGTGGAAATTAATTTTATTTTGGATTAACTTAGCTTCAACAGTGTATATCTAAAATTGATTTGAGTGGTAACTGCGTAATTCCAAAGTATTGTAATAATTTGGTACACGCTGATTCTATTGTACAAAGAATATCTTCATACAAAATTTCTGCTAAAGACTATAACCCCTTAATGAAGCTGATTGGTCTATTGGTTAAGACTGCAGACCAGTTCTCCTTCAGGTCATAGGTCCAATTCCCAGCCCACAAACTCTTCATGTTACTTTTCAGTTATTATAATGTGTAACATGGTGTGGACTCCAAGCCTTATTTGAAAAAAAAGCGATATTTAAGCAATCTAGAACACGGCAAAAAAAGGAAGACAAAATATCAGGGAGCATGCATATGGAATGAATTAATTTCATTCCATATGCATGCTCCCTGATATTTTGTCTTTCTTTTTTTAATAATTATCTTATAAACATAAATTATTAATATTATCAGTCGTAATTTTAAAAATATTTCCAGATAGAATTCCGAATTATCAAATTTAGCTTTTAACTACCATTTTTTAACATTAAAATTACTTTATTCAACTCTGTTTCATTTTAATTTCAGTATAATTTTAATAAACATGTAATTATTAGCTCAATATCAAAATGTAAATTCTCTATCTTTAATTTGTACCAGCTCGATAAGCATTTATGCTTCTTCTGGTAAATAAACCTACAAACCAACAAATAAACAAACAAACCTAGCATGCTAACTGGTATAATCTCATCATTACATCTGCCACTAAAAGTTGGTCATATAGGCTGACTAAGCTTCAGACCAGTCTAGCATTGATATCATACATTTGTGACAAAACAACTGAATTAATACTATACAAATTACCACAGGTTTTCTATTGAAATATAAGTAAATGTTGTAAAAAATATGCTTACCAGCTCTAGGACTGATTTTGCGATTGGTAGCTGAGAAATAAGATAGATAGGATAACCAGGCAATAATTTAAATAAACCATCAAAAGATGTCTTTTTTAAAAGTGCCATTTTACGTGGCCTACTTGCCCTTGAACGTGCAGACAGGAACGTGCATTTTCAAAATATTCGAGTGTGATTTTTGCCCAAAATTTTAAAATTTAATGACTAATTATTTGAGGTAGGACGCAAAAATAGTATTTAAAGGACAATTTTAAGTTTAATTATGTGGTCTAGAGCTATAGAAAAGTAACACTGATTAATTACAGCCTTATAGGAGTTGATTTGCAAAAACCAAATGGCGGATCAGGTGACCATTATCATGGTATCATAAAATGAAAAATGCATGTCTCTTAACTGGGGATTTCAATGTCTGCCTGAATTTATGGTATAGCTATTCTGGTCTAGTTTTGAACTAGTTGCAATCCTGCATGGTTGAATTTTTAATGTCCCAATGCTACTGCCCAGACAGCATTCCAAATCGTTTCAACGATGGCGCGATGTCGGCGATGTTAATACGATGTTGTAACGACAGTGCCCTATATGGAAATGATAATGGGCCGATTTGGAATGCTATCTGGGTGGGTCTTTAAACTTAGTAAGCTTATATGACGAGCTGCCAGCAGATGCAATGATGAGATGATAAAGCTTGGAATCCGCACCATGTTACACATTTACCCAATGGGTGGGGTCTTTTACTTGCCTCAGCATAGACACTAAGTACTAGGTACCTCCAATTTAGCATCTCATGCAAGCTTTAGGTAAACTCTACTTAGTCTTATATTAGTCTAGCTATATGTATAGCTAAACAGCCAATGATATTTAGACTTTATGAGTGATAAACACTCAAATTCTAAACTTTTCAGCAATATATAATATTATAATGCCAGACAAAACAGAAACCATTGTGTAAATCATATTTTAAAAATACTCAATCCAATATTATATGAAATCTAAAGTTTCCCAATAACTTATTCTGTAACACACAGTATTACACACGAATATGTATTACCAATATATTGACATTTAAACCATAGCTTTTTAAGGAGAATTAAGTACTAAACTTCCAAATGCTATGAAATCAAAATTATGCTTCGACATTTCCTGTTAAAACATAGGCACACCATATCCACATTGATCCATCATATGCTGACAATTATTTCACAATTTTAAGAACATTAAGTCATACAAATTGGACCAGTTGTAGTAGCCGTTCCAACAAAATTCAATTATACTGCAATACAGAATGAAATAGTTGCCAAAAGATGTTTTGTAATTATCCCTCTTTTTGGCAAACTTTCAGGGGGAACTGGTATGAGCAAAAAGTCTTTTTGAATAAAAAATAAACATCCATTTCCTTCTTTTTGAGGCCTCTGAATGATAGTAGTTTGCTTCCAAATTAAATAAAAATGCCTCCTAAATTTCTTGACCTTTGATATTTGCCTTCAATATTGAAGGGAACGCAGGAGTAGATTCCTCAAGATAAAAACCAAATTACGAGTTGGAGTTACCTTCAAATGTACTTAAAATATCTTCAACATATCTTTGGCAATAGATAATGATATCTTGTGTAAATGCGATCTATCATGTGGAATATGAACTTTGTTCTTATTGGCAGAACCGCTATGACACTGAAGTTATACAGCCTCTGATGTGAATATATTTGTAATTCTGTAATTGAAATTAGAAAATATAAAGAAGTAACAAAAGTTTCAATTAGGAGATTAAACTTTAATTTTATTTTATTTCCATGTTTCTTTAATATTTATGAAAAAAATGTGGCCTTCAAAAAATATGACATTTGCACAAATCAATAAATCGATAAATCAATCATTTGATTAAATGTACATGGAATTGGGTTTTGTGTCTGCTAGTCTCAAAGAGTTCAGCCAGCATTACAATTTACGCCCCTGGCAGGCCTGTTCTAGCTTGAGCCTTTCTCACCCCCCTGGGAAGCATTAAAGCACTCTACAATGGTCACCACTGCCTATAACTATGCACCCATTTACACCTGGGTGGGGTGAAGCAGTTGTTCGACGAGGATCTGCTCAGTTCCTCAATACCGTGGCTGGGTTTGAACCCATGCGCGTAAGAGTCCAACACCTTCTATGCCGTTCCACGTATGACAGCTCTTCAGGGGCACTGCTGGCATTACACTGGTTGCCCATTAGACAGAGAATCGATTTTAAAATTCTTTGCCTAGTTTTTTAATGTGTTCATAAGACTGCACCAACTTATCTGTTTGACTTGATACAGATTCGATCAAGCATCCACAATATAGACAATAACTTAACTTTTAAAAGCAAATTAAAGACATTTCTTTTTCAATCGATTTAAATATCATTGTACAGCACACTTGAATTATCTTTGTAAATAGTAGCGCTATATAAATTAAAAATAATAATAATAATAACACCTTATCCACTGGAACGCAGTACCAACACAATTTTAATCAATCAATCAATCAATCAATCTGAAGAAATTCTCACAGAAACCATGCAGCACGACTGAAGGACCTTACGAAATATTTTTTGCACCCTTTTTTTTATTTCGTTTTATTTTTTTGTTAACCTTGACAAACCTTTGGAAAAGGTTGATCTTGCACTCTGTCACATGGTCAAAGCGCATAGCAAATCACTAAAGAATGCTGTAATGGATAACATCACTCGAGTATTCTTTTCTCTGGCTTGATCTACAGGTTGTCCCTTGCCTTCTGTTACCCCATTAGGGTTAAAAAGTCAGCAGGAGTCTACTCAAAACCCTTTTGTTACTAGTTACAAAAATGTGCTCTTGGCTGGTGACCTCAATGTTATGATTTTTGTATGAAAATATGACTCGCAAATATGCAATGTTTACATGGGGCAATATGTAAATAAAAATACACACACATGAGAAAGCTGTTGGAATTCTATTTCTATAAATGTAAAATGAGGCATGATATGATTTTACTATGCAATTTATTGAGCTAAAAATAACTTTATATTTATAGTTTGGTATGGTTTTATATAGATGATAGCGCTTGGACTTCGCACAAAATTTTACCCCTTGAGTGAAGTCTTTTACATGCCCAGGCATAGACACCGAGTACAAAGCACCTCCAATTTAACGTCGAGTACAAATCACCTCCATTTTAGTCTCATGCAATTGACACAGGAAAAAAATCAAAATTGTTGATTTTACGCCTTGATTTTATTCATGATTTTAATCAATGATTTAAGTCGTGATTTTAAGCAATGATTTAAGTCATGATTTAAATCTGCCAACCCTGGGCATACATAATGATGAGATGATAAAGCTTTGAATCCATATCACGTAATACATTTACCCCATGGGTTGGGTCTGTTCCTTGCCCCATCATAACGTCTAATGCGACTAAAATCTAGGCCTATATCCAACCGTTAAAAAAAATATTTACATTGGTTAAAATGTATAGCTACTGGTCACTCTTAGACTAAATATATGACCTTGAAAGCATGTCAGATTGGGTCAATGTCAAATCAACGTTGGCAATGTTGCCGATGCCACTTCGACGTCGAGCTGACGTGGCGTGTTATCTGGGGAACAGTTTCTATTTTAGACTCGGTTTTTAATCAACAAAATACGGTACTTACTTGATTTTTAACTTGAGTGCTTCGTTTAATTGCACTTTATTTAACCAGTACTCAAAAAAGTATTTTCGTATTTTCTGCATTTGTGACATTCTTACAGTGCAAAACCTACAATTAACACATTCTTCAGTTGATGTCTCCATAATTGTTTGCACAGGGGACTTCAATTGTTTAAGTCACGTGACCATGCTACCCATGCATTGTTTGCATCATCAACAGTAACACGTGACTGTGAACAATTATCTACCATCTTCAGTGTTCAGTGACAACTCTATTGTTCCTTTGTTAAAGCTGTGAATTGTCGTTACCAAATTGCTGCTACACTAACAATTTGCAAATTGCATACAAGATCCTAGTGACTGTTGTAACATATGGCCTTCTATGTATTTATCTTAGGATTTGTAAACTTTATTTTCCCATTTGTTAAATTTTCTGCTTCACTTTTCCTTAAAATACTTGGTAAATCTGTCAGCCGATAACACCTCATCCTGATAGGGATTTCCTTCGACTTGTGAACATTGTGCTGACTGAAATTTTTTTATTATTTATTTCACACTTAAACTAAATCGTGTCATTTTTTGTCTTCTCTTCGAAAGAAATCTATTCATACGTTCACTCTAGAGTAAGATGACATGACACATAAACAGTAAATTACAGTGGATGGGTGGGTGGTTTAGGGCTTTATGTCCTATTTCTGCACCTGTTGGGCTAATCAGGACAGGCAGGGACCATGGCAATAAGATGATGGATGAAACAGCCATCCAACTAAGGCTCGACCGGGTTTTGAACTCAGGACCCGCATATATTATTGTAGCTCAATGTACCCAGTGGTTGGAAGCCCAGCACGCTACAACTAAGCTGGGCCCCGGCCCTATAAATTACAGTGGAACCTGGCCATAACATTGCCTCACTAATAAGACCATCTCAACATTGAGACCATTATTTTATACCAAGTTTTTAAAAATCTAGGTGGTCTTAAAGTATGGTTTTACTGTATTGAATTCGTAATATCACAACTTACTTAAGCCACCTCACAACTTATTAAACCACCTCACAACTTCTTAAACCACCTCACCATAATGACTAATCTCTATCATTAAACCTTACAATGGGGTTTTAATGGTGAATTTTAGTTGCTTAAGACCAATGACGTCAATTTCTATTGACGGGTGGAGAGAATGCAGGACTCTTCCGACGTTCATACAAGTTTCAGCAGTTAACGAGCGGACACTTGTCAAGAAATAAAACAATGAACTCAGAACTCAGAACAAATTTATTTGAAAAAGTATATAAAAATATACAAGATCAGGAGGGCCCCTCTAAGACAGCCATGCTTTCACTGTCAAAGGGCCCCCCTCACAACAGTGTATACAATAAATCAATTAGAATTTAACAATGCTAATGCCCAAGAACTTTTTAGATAAGCTTAATTGTACTGGTATGTGATTTGAAGTTTTAAACTACGATAACACAAATATTCCAAAGAAAAGTGTGTAGGACAAAGGATTTTCATTTGTGAATTTCAGGGGGGGGGATGATTGCATTGATCACCCACCACCCCCCCCCCCCCCTGCCAAAAAGTGGGGTTATATATCCCCCACCAGGGGCCCCGTTTCATTTCAAAATGTGGGGGGGACATATTGACCTTTATTCTGGACACCAACAGTCAAATCGTTATGTTGGTACAAAAAAAGTGGGGGGGACTTGTCCCCCTGTCCCCCCCCCCCCCTAAAACGGGGCCCATGTCCCCCACATCTTGCCTGTATCGACGCCCCTGCTTCAGACCATCCTGTAACCCTCATATGGCAACCGCAAAGACCACACAGAAACACACTCAGTGCAATATGCCAACAAAACTGGTTTAGCTTGGTAAGACACTTCGGGTCATTTGATCCTGGGCTATTGTTGCAAAGACTAAGCGTCACCATGCACTGTTGCTTTTGAAGGTAAACTTCAGCATTTAACACAGAATGTGTAGCATGTACACCATGTGCTATATGTGTGATTTGGCAACCGTCAATTTAAAAATTTTAAAGCGCATTGTTTCTTTAACTTCAGCATGCGTTTTAGTGAAGCTTGATTACCATTTATTATAAGAAGATTTCTTTCTTTCTTTTCATTAGATTTTTATATATGACCGTCTGTAGCGGAAGTACAAAATTCAGTTAGAATTTAATGTAACGGAAAGAAAGAATGTTATCGAATGATAGCCAACCTACCCTAAAAGCATTTATTGTCTGAGTGGGGTCTCCTTGCTTAACATTTTGTGTAATATGGTAACACATTTTGAATATAAATATGCAACTAGCCAAATAAAAGAATTTGATTCTATAGTATGAAATGGAAAAAAAAACGGTTTTGAATGATTTAGCTAAGAACATTGTTTCTTTGGTTTTCAGACATAACCATATTTTTTGCACTGAGCATTTGATCTTGGCAGCACTTTGTACTTGGTGTCCACATTGGCCGCTGGGGCAAGTAAAATACCCCACACAAAGTGTAATATGGCTGGGGCAAGTAAAATACCCCACACAAAGTGTAATATGGCTGGGGCAAGTAAAATACCCCACACAAAGCGTAATATGGCTGGGGCAAGTAAAATACCCAAACAAAGTAATATGGCTGGGGCAAGTAAAATACCCAAACAAAGTAATATGGCTGGGGCAAGTAAAATACCCCACACAAAGTGTAATATGACTGGGGCAAGTAAAATACCCCACACAAAGCGTAATATGGCTGGGGCAAGTAAAATACCCCACACAAAGAGTAATATGGCTGGGGCAAATAAAATACCCAAACAAAGTGTAAAATGGCTGGGGCAAGTAAAAGACCCCACACAAAGCGTAATATGACTGGGGCAAGTAAAATACCCCACACAAAGCGTAATATGGCTGGGGCAAGTAAAATACCCCACACAAAGAGTAATATGGCTGGGGCAAATAAAATACCCAAACAAAGTGTAAAATGGCTGGGGCAAGTAAAAGACCCCACACAAAGTGTTATATGGCTGGGGCAAGTAAAATTCCCCACACAAAGTGTAATATGGCTGGGGCAAGTAAAATACCCCACACAAAGCGTAATATGGCTGGGGCAAGTAAAATACCCCACACAAAGAGTAATATGGCTGGGGCAAGTAAAATACCCCACACAAAGTGTAATATGGCTGGGGCAAGTAAAATTCCCCACACAAAGTGTAATATGGCTAGGGCAAGTAAAATACCCCACACAAAGCGTAATATGGCTGGGGCAAGTAAAATACCCCACACAAAGAGTAATATGGCTGGGGCAAGTAAAATACCCCACACAAAGTGTAATATGGCTAGGGCAAGTAAAATACCCCACACAAAGTGTAATATGGCTAGGGCAAATAAAATACCCCACACAAAGAGTAATATGGCTAGGGCAAGTAAAATACCCCACACAAAGTGTAATATGGCTGGGGCAAGTAAAAGACCCCACACAAAGTGTAATATGGCTGGGGCAAGTAAAATACCCCACACAAAGTGTAATATGGCTAGGGCAAGTAAAATACCCCAAACAAAGCGTAATATGACTGGGGCAAGTAAAATACCCCACACAAAGCGTAATATGGCAGGTGCAAGTAAAATACCCCACATAAAGCGTAATATGGTGGGGACTCAAAGCCTTATCATTTCATCATTTGATCTAGCATTGGCAACTTAAGTCATACGCTGATCATTCTTGTAATTTTAATCATGCTAGGTTATCGTAGAATGTAATGCAGATTCTAATGACACAGTGTGTTCCATAGACCTATAGGGGATTTTAAATAGGCTGTCCCAGCCAAACTTGAAGCACTACCAAAGCATGAAGTCAGAACTAATGCAACCAATTTATCTTCTTGCCACACACATATTTTCACTGTGCAGATTCTTACATTTGTAGGTATTTCTAGCCAAATAATTTCACACGTGAAAAGCAAGTTGAACTTTATCAAATGCAGAAAAGATGGGCTTGAAACCCACATACAAAAGACTGATATATGTCAGTAATATTTCTTATAGTAACGGATATCTTCTCTCGTACAAAGCTGTCTGAACTTGAGTTGAACTTGTCGCTTTTCGGTTCGTCATAATTGAAATTCACAAAGGTTGATATTTATCATTGTTGATTAATTAGTTTATTTTCCAGCTATCAATCTTTGTCTTTAATTTAATTTTCCAAAATATCTACCCAAATTGCATGAAAAATTTGTGGTGTTACTGCTATCGATCTTGCTGGTTTACAGAGTGAGGTTAAGGCATGAGTGATTAATTAATGTTGTCTGATAAGGAGCATTTTGTATCAACCGAGATGAAATTGCTACACCTATTTCCTTTCTTTGTAATATTTCATTTTGTAGATTATGAAGTGTCTTACGTGACTCTCCGCATGTAGAAATTAAAGGCTGACACGAATGTCTTAATTTTATAAACCATTAGTAGAAAGGGACACAGTTGACCTGTTTGTAGGTAGTGGGTGGATTAGGGCTTTATGTTCTGTATGTCTGCACTTGAAGGGACAATTAGGACAGGCAGGGACCATGGCAATGAGATGATGGACGAAACAGCCATCAAACTTAGGCTCGACTGGAAATTGAACACAGGACCCAGTGGTTGGAAGTCCAGCACACTACCACTACATGGCCAAATGTACTGAGCTAGGCCCCTACCTCTTGACCTGTTTGTTGTTATTCGGAAACGGAATTTTACACCGACCCATATAAAATTTACCCCTCTCTCTCAAAAAATATTTCATTGTAAGGTGCTCGTTGGCTCCTCTGAAGGAACCAGGCTCAAACCCCAGCCTAGATGAGAAATTAACATGGTAATCCTTTTACTCAGTGTCCATTTTGAGCCAATTAAAAGCTCCCCACCAATGGGGAAAATGTGCATAAAGTGTTGACTCCTGTCACTAAAAGAGAGTCGGATAGAAACCAGATTTGAAATTTGATGCAAGGTAGAGGAGGATGACTGATGTAATGATGAGATTATAAGTTTTGGGACCACATATATCCTACAACTCAAATCAAAGTCGCTAACCAGACTAGTTTCATTGTTCTGCAGGGGTGGGGGCCTAGCTCAGTGGTTTCGCACTAGGCTTCCAACCACTAGGTCCCGGGTTCGATTCACGGTCGAGCCTAAGTTGGATGGCTGTTTCATCCATCATCTCATTGCCATGGTCCCTGCTTGTCCTGATTAGCCCATCAAGTGCAGAAATACAGTACATCTAAGCCCTAACAACCCGACCACTTCATTGTAATGCAATAACTGAACAAAGCAGTATTAGTACCCATACTCTAGCACCCAGTTTCACCTTGGTGGAGTATAACAGTGGTTACTGAGGATTAGGTAAGTTCCTTGATGCCTGGCTGGGGTATCGAACCTGGTACCTTTTGGTCCCAAGGCGAACACCTTACTCACATGGCTAAATCACCCACAATGATGTAGATTACAAAGATAGTCATGTAGGCATGCTTATACAAATGGTGTTTCCATAAAGAAAATGTATATCTTTGCAGCAAACGTATACTGTAACAAATGCATACAAAAATTTTTTACAGTAGTTTTATGTAGCCAATTAACGCTGTACAAGTTATATTTAACTCTTACTTTTAGACAGCAAAAATTGTTGCAAATTCCAAAAATACGTGAGGAAAATGTCTGACTACCTGTAATCCTATATTCCTCTCTCCAAATGGTAAAAAACTGCAGAACTCATTAATTTTCCAGGGAATACGTTTTTTTTCAAGCATGTAGGCAACTATATATGAGATTGAATTATTGCTTTTGTGAAGATAAATAGCATGCCCATCAAAATTGCACAATGGCACATAATTGAACTTATTACCTTTTTATGAACCATATTGTACAAAATGTACTTTTAGCCTATTCCTTTGTAAAAGCTGCTCTCGTTTTTGTATTTTCTCTTAATGTTCAGTCTTTTATGAACTAAACTGAACTAGTGCAGTACTTAAACACCCTAGCTACTGCCACTAAACCAAGTAGCTGTGATCACGTACGTCAAAAAATTGACAATACTTGCTCATTTGTGGCTCTGTTAATCTATACAGTTAATCGATGAGTGAACGTGAGGCAGTCATAGATGGCTTGGCGGACGTCCGTCAAACGCTCGATGGATGTTCATGAAACACTCGCCGAATATCCGTCAAGCACTCGCCAAATGTCCATCACCAAGCATTCGTGAGGCATCCGTGAGGCACTCGTAGATCGCTCTCAGGTTCCTCGTGCGAGTGACTCAAGAGTAAATGAGGATAGGGCGACGAATGTCCAACAAGCATTTTACGAGCGTTCTACGAGTGGACTCAAGTGGATAGCGAGTATATACGGATGGACAGCGGCTACGTATGGCTGTAGAACGTACATAGAATGCTCGCTGACTGACTCCCAAGCGAGTTACATAACTAATATAAACTATTAAGTTGTAGAATGACTGCCAAAATTTTAATTTTTTGCCCTTTCCACGTATACTTTTGAGTGGTATAGCGCTACCGGGAGCCTTCTACAAATAAGTGCAAGTATACATATGGCCAAAGATGACCAAGAAAAAAGAAAGGTTTATCCATAAAAGCACATGTAATGTTAACAAATCGGCAATTTTTGATGGCAGGAAAAATTTTATGATATGGTATGGTTATTAATTTTATAGAGATATAGTTAACCTAGCAAGGTCCTGATGGGATTCAATCAGTTTCTGAGAAGACAATGAAATGAATGCAACCGATTTTGGTCACTGTCATATTGAGTGACAATGCAGCTTTAAGCTATAACTGGAGATTATACTGGGATCCATAATAACTGTAATGATGAGATGATAAGGCTGCTTGGAGTGCGAACCCCACATACACCCCCTGAGTGGAGTCTGTTACTTGCCTCAACATATCATATGAAGTCGTTTACTTTATGTTCTACTGTTTTTCATCTGACTTTGACAACCTTAAATAACATTGTATGTAATCTTAATGATCCATGTTCATGCTTTTAACCTAGACCTGCCATGATAAGTTCACCACAATCTGTATAAACAATATTACATCTGTGTAATAATAATCATAGCTATAAGGATTAAATGTCTTTATTTTGAACTCATATATACCTCAGCCTTGAATGGTGTATAATTAAAACTCATTATAAATGAGGTATTATAATTTTTTCATACTTTTTTCATGTTTCATACATTAAGCAATAATAGGTTTTAAAAGCCTCATTTCCTGTAATTATCGCTCATTACTGCTGGTGTTTAGAGAGTAAGATAGCTAATTTCACATTAAAGGAATGAGAATAATTATAGAATGAAACAAAATAATGATAACTGTACTGTCTTTTACCACATAAGAATGCAAAAATGAAATTTATTCATTATTACCAAAAAACAAAACGTGATGTCATTAATTCAAGATACTTCTATTTTAAATTTAAATCTATTTGAAAAATAGTTAAACCAGCTGACACTTGAGTCATTTTGATTAATATTTCAGAAACGTTTCACTAAATTTAAACTAAAAATGACTAACTCTTCATCCTAGTCAGCTTTCTAATTAGTCGTCTGACTTTAACTTTAGTGATTTTGACTAATGAAATAGTTATTGACATTGACTAATTTTGACTAACTTGTCAGACAAGCTGACTAATCTGTTAGTCAAAACAGGGCCATGGTTCAGTGACTCCAGACACAGTGATCTCCAAATGGCTATAATCTTAGCTAGATGTGTGCATTCCCTAATGTATAGACCACAGTGGTCAAAATATTGATAACACTGCATGAAATTAACTCCATACTTAAGACCACTGAAGTATGGAATATATTCTTCCTTCTGTACTTTACTTCTCCATTAAGACCACCTCACCATTAAGACCAGAAAATATTGCACTGTGGGTGGTCTTTATGGAGGAATTTAGGTAGATAGATAGATAGATAGATATGGAAAGTGCAGCCCTCTAATGCAATTTATTGCTGCTATCGAGGGTTGATTGATGAGGTGAGAGAGAGGACTAGTCAATCAATGTTACATATTTACCCCCATGGTAGGGATCTTTTACTTGCCTCAGCATAGACACTGAGTACACGGGACCGCCAGTTTAACATCTCATCCGAAAGACGTCCAGCCAGTATGTTGCTCATGAAGGGTGCCCAAGCCCGGGATTGAACCCGGGTTCTTCAAAGGGGCAGGCGAGCGTCTTACCACTAGACTACCTAGCTGCTGATGACTCTAATGTTCAGGCAATATATCAATTGGGCACTATTATCATTAATGACCTACAATATGTAATACTATAGTATTTATATGGTATTGCTGAATGGCATTCCACTTAGTCAGAAGATTGGCCCGCTTGTGTGCCCAGCAACAGGCAGACATAATGATGGAATGATGACAAAGTTGGAGTCCACACTATGGTGCACACTAAACGAAGTGCCCACACCATAATTTTACATGTAATATGTGTGCATGGTATGTTATATGACTTTCACTTGTTTTACATACCACAGACCAAGGATAAGTGTGCATGGCTGAAGTTTGAGCTAGTGACAGTGAAATGAATTGAGCTTGCTACGCTCCAGTCAGTAACCACTGATGCGTGACTGTGCTCCCCAACCCCCCCCCCCCCCCAACCAAAGATGGCCCATGTCAGTCAGGGCTCCAGTGCACAAGTTGCAGTCTAGTTCTGGCTAAGTGTGGACTCATATGCATCTTGATGCAGCAACGATATAGCATGGTTTATACACCTGGATATCTGAAGCTGTAACAAGAGCATATAATACTGCATATTTCACTGCATATTGCATATGATATTGCATATTTGTGTGCATATTGCATATTGGTTGCTGCTGCTCATAGCCACCTTCAATAACTGGATTCACTATCATTCTGTTTAATTGAAAGGACTATTATTTTCTTCATTTTGGCATATTTTTAACAGTTCCATAGAGTGGATTTGGAATATTTATCTTAACTTCGCATTGCCAACAAGTTTGAAAGTTTTGATTGACTGAAACTTTGCAATTCGAAGTGCAAATAACTCTGGTTATTTCTTCATTTTTCTAGTGAGGCGTATCAACAACAGACTTGCAATCAATTTCAGCAAAAGTACTTGACAAATGTATCGATCGCGTCAATTCCAATCCATTAACACTAGCATTTTTGTTGGGACACTGGTGTCATTTATTTAGGTGGCTGAATTGTACTGGAACAGTGTTTTAAAGGTTTCATTACTGCACGTTTGAAATTGCTTTTCTACTGAACTTGGATAAAATCTATCTCGGAGAATAATTTTTAGCTTGATTTACCAAATATTGCAGTATACGCCAAACTTATATTCATATCATATCTGAGAAAATTGGACTGATTGAAGAAGTTTGGATATACAAGAACACTCACCAAAGCAATTACCATTGTAGTGACATTATAATTTAGATCTAATACATCGTAATATTTCATCTAAACCTGTTACACAGAGTCTATCCCAGCATTGAACTGCAGAATTGTGCATCAGCTAGAATTGCAACCATCAGCTGATCCAGTGAAAGTAAATTCACTGAAGCGTGACTACCATTGACTGGGTCTCTCTCCACACATCTACAGGTCAAAGCTCTGGACTTTTTGCTTCGTCTATTGGACAATACTTGCATGTAAAATTGCAGGCAAAATATATAGACTGTGTAAATTTACAAAGAAAGACAACTGCGCTGTCCTAGACTCTTAAAACAATAGAAGACCTAAAATACCAAGTGAAATTTAAATATTTGACATTTGATAGTAGAATTAATTTTTTTGGATTTTACCATCCAGATTCAGATATTAGCAAACTGTTGTCATACACAAAACTTTGAAACAAAAGGAAAGTTATTCACATTTCTCTACAAAAACATTCCAGACGCTTCATTCAGGACTTTCGTATACAATTCGCAAGAAGAGAAGATGGCTCTCAGAACAATACTCATCATCATTCTGTTGCCAATATTATTGACTTATGCTGCACCGGTGGAGGTAGGAATTATTATTCATTATTATTAACAATGAAATTAACAGAAATAAATGTAATATAACCTAAATAAATGTGTGACTTATAACATATATGCACACAGTTTGATTGCAACAAAGCTTGGTTCCAATAACAAATTACATTTTCCATAATAAGGTCAAATTGAATTATATCTAAAAAATATAAAAAAATCTTCAAATTTAATCAAGACACATTAATGGGAAGCTTCATTATCTAAGAATTATTTTATTTTGTGTGTCATACTGAAATTTGTGTCAAAAATTGCAAGCATTATATTCAATTCATTTCAAATACTTTATTTCGGCATAAAAAAGGCAGGTCCATATCATTACTACAACCACAACTACCTATGAAGTACTCAAGTTTATATCTGACTAGAAGTAACATGTACAATAATTTTACTATCATTAGCACAAAAATATCATGATAAGGCAAAATCTTGAATAATGGCATAATGTTGTTAAATATCCAAGTAAAGTGAAGTTTCTTATTAAGTATATATTCATTTATAACACAAACTTGGAAATTTTACTTTGATCCATTTTAAAATGTCCCATTTGAGCTTATTTTCTTAATATTCCACATTTCAAAAGAAGAAAAAGTCATCATTGATTGCATTGCAGTTGAGGATCTAGAAATCCATGCAAAACCATAAAAAGTTTTTTTTTTTTTGTTTTTTTTTGGATGTGAATGAAAAAATGCATCTTATATTCTACTAAATTACATGCAAACATTATTCGGTATTGCCACACATTCAGTATCATAGAAATACCTCAAATCGGAGTCGGTGTAAATATAGTCGTGTTGAAGGCAACGCGTGTCATGTACATATATGGTATAAACTTGGTCAGGTTGCCTTTAGATTCTTGATTTTGTATTGGTTGCTATAAATAACTCCTATGTATGTTTATATACCAGTCATGTATTTTTAATGACCCTGTTACAACAATGTACAATGATATCACTTCATCTCAAGGTTTTGCATTGGCACCTTTTTCTTATGGTATATATTTACTGTCTTTATTATTTATTTTCTACTGAGGAAGCATTTGACAAAGTGAACTGTATAAAATATCACATAGACACTGAAAAAGCCTTTGACTCTGTCATTGGTGAGTCACCATGCTGAGATTGACTGTGGGGGTGAACTTAATAACCCCAACTGCACGAGTTTGACTTGTTTAATCAAAGTCAAAAATAAAGAACCCCACAATTTCCAAATATGATATCGAGGATTATGAGAAATGGGGAGTGGAACATTGAAAGAGGTTTCTTGGCAGAGAGGATGAATAATATTTAGAGAGGTACAAAGTAAATTTAAAAGAAGAACAGAATACAAATAGGATAGGATATGAGATCTCCACAAATAACCTTGGTCTTGGAACAATTGAAAACGAGTTTATTCAAATATAATCACCTTTTTCTTCAATTTTTTTCTGGAGATCAAACAAGGTGCAAATTATAATTATGTAAGTTCGAGTTAAATTTTGACATTAGTCTTATTATATCATGTTTTTTCTAGGTGGTAATTTATTTGGCATTGTAAATATCATATTATTATGACATGATTTCATTATATTTTGCCAACATTTTGCAAGGATACTACAGCAGTTGTACACCTAAGTTTAGTTTCACAGTTAAAGTACAATTATTACTTACATTTGAACAAGTCAGAGATCTAACTAATATATTTAAGTTAAACTATTTGAACTTCAAGGCCATAAGACTAAGTTACTTCATGAAACTAAAATTAATAAAAGATTTGAAATACATGTCTTAGATGCTTATATCACCGCTCCTAATGATGTTACAAAATCATCGCAAACAAAAAAATCTAATTAGAAAATTACTTATACCAATAAAGTTCAGTGACTGATGTTACCCCACATCCTACCAAAGAATAATGTATACATATTATCGTAGTGCAAAATGTATGTAATATACTCATTAAAGTCCAGTTACGTACGGTGTATTAGCTACGCGGACCACAATCTAGCAGTTCTTTGAGCACGTCGCTCTTTCATGGTCCAGTTTAAATCTTTTGTTAGGAAGACACCCTCCAAGAATTTCAATGTAAAGTTTGCATAAATCACTCGGACGAGAGAATATATGTGTATTTGTGTCACTCAACTAAACTTAGATGCAACCCACTGAGTCTAGACATTTATATAGGGAGTCATCCTTTTTTCGTTATCTTATAAACTCAAAAACTACAGTCAGCCAACACGCTGCAACTTGCAAATGTTAACTGACGTGTTGATACTAAGCATACCGTGCTATGGAAAAAGTTGAAATGTGCAAAAAGAAGTGAACATTTGTGGAATTGTTAGGAAAAAAGAGCGTCAGCCGAGATGATTTACTGATACATTTCAAGACGATGTGAAATTTAGCAAGACTCAAGACTCAATAATATTTTACTTAGACCAAATATGTAAATGTGTATCACATAAATACATCTGTCTGATGGTACAAATATATAAATCATCATATGCTATATGGCCAAGAAAGCAGTTGTGATACCAACGCTATAATCACTGCCCCCTTGTGTTTCTATGTATCAGCTATATATCACACACTAGAAAGTCCATAAAAATTAACAGTGATCAATTCCATATTTGCTTATTATCAATACCAGGGCCGTAGCCTGGAGGGGGGGGGGGGGGGGGCAGGGGGTTAAAATTGAGCAAAATATAGTACATTTAAGGCAACTGAAGTGAACATCAAAACATCAGAAGTGTGACTTTTGACTAAACTGCCCGCCCCCCTAGATTTTTTCCCAGGCTACGGCCCTGGTTAATGGTGGTGTTTGTTTAGATAATTGGTATTATTAGGTCATAGTTCATTTTTTGTAAATATTGCTGGTACTTGCTGAATCAACTATTTCATATTGCCAGCACTTGATTAATTTTAAACATTATTAGTAAGCGGATCACCGAACTTGTAATTAAAGAAGTCAGACATGTTACACAAAATAAACTATCTTTATCTCATAACTCATTTGATTGCAGTTGGTATAAATATAACATACTGCCTGGTGGAAATTGCAATTGCATGCAGATAATACCATCCTAAGGTTGCATAATTGCAGATATACCATCATGATGACTAAGTTCATATGTACCGAACCAGAATGCATAAAGCTATGCTCACAGCATTGACATGTCCATGAAAATCGTATTTACAGTAGGTGTATGCAGTTACATGGGGTAACGTGGTACATGTATGGTTGCCTGTGCACTATGCATTGAGATTGTGTAAGGTGTGATCATATTAGAGCATAGGGGATTTCCCTGAGGTCATTTTAAGGCCAGTTCCATAAAGAAATGTCCTGTGTGACCTCTTTTGAGGTCAAGGAATCAAAAGAGTGGAAGATATTAAAATAAGGAGGAGGCTCTATTAATAGAATGGGTCTATTCAAAAGGCAGGGGCAAATTCAAAAGGGCAAGAATAAGTGGCAGGGGTATTAACAAGAAAAGGGGGCATTAATTATAACTTGTCATCCAGGTATTTCTAAGAGAACATTCTTCTATCTACCCTGACTTGCACTTATAATATTTGAAGGCTAAAGAGAGGACATTCAAATTATCTCCAAAGTGCTATAGTGCCATATTGGTTGTGGTAAATATGCATTAATTAATAACAAAAGGGAACTCAAGCAGTGGAACACATTATTAGAACCCATCATTACAAGGACCACCTTGAAATTGACACTGAATTAACCCCAGGATCTGGATCCAACTCGATATTTTACCATTAAAATTTACCTCACCATTAAGACCTTCTCACTATTGAGACCACCTCACTATTAAGGCCACCTCTCTATTAAGGCCACCTCTCTATTAAGACCACCTCACCATTAAGACCACCTAACTATTGAGACCACCTCACTATCAATACCGCCTCATTATTAAGACCACCTCACTATTTAGACCACTACATCACAATTAAGACCACCTCACTATTAAGACAACCTCACTACTAAGACCACCTCACCATTAAGACCTTCTCACTATTGAGACCACCTCACAATTAAGACCACCTCACTATTAAGACCACCTCACTATTAAGACCATCTCACTATTGAGATCACCTTACCATTAGGACAAACTCACAATTAAGACCACCCCACCATTAATTTGAGCATTCTTGCAAGGGTGGTCTCCATGTTAACATAAATTACATATTTGGTACAACAATTCAAATATTTCTAATAACTAACTAGTAAATTCAGATCTTTCATGCTACAAAGACAATTTTTAAGTCTTCATAGAATACATATTTTCCTATACATATTGTTACAATATGCAACAATTGCAACACACAGAAAATGCGCCGTTGCATGCATGGCAATTCACTGAACTGAAAATAATATTTTCATAATATAAAATAATTGAGTCAATCACCTTGTGTTTAAAAAAATCGTCAGCTCAATTTCACCCATTACATAAGGTATCTTTGAGATCAGGGGCTACTTTTGATCAACATGAATATGAATTATTATTATAATATATAGCCTTATTTTTTTTTTACATATCCTCTAAAAAGGAGGATGTTTTGTTACCTTGTGATATTTTTTTTTACAAATTTACATTACATAAATTATGTTTATCATAGAAGTCATAATTATATTTAATAACATACTAACAACTTTATTGTAGCATAATAACGATGTTTATGTAAAATGGAATCCCATATTATTTGTACTTCACTATTAAGTTACCTAAGTCACAGTGTTAAGAGCACATAACTACATTGCTATTACGACCACATTGCTATTAAATTCATCTTATGGTTAAGAGCACCTTAATTACTATTAAGACCACCTCACCACTAATCTGATCTTAATAATAAGGCTCTTTCAGATTACCACAATTTTATTATATATTCTTGCACTTTATTGACCTAAGCTGAAGCCAAGCATCCTTGTATAGTTATTATTTCCTTATTTTCATATTTAAAAATTCAAACAAGAATTTACAAGGAAATACTTCACACATACTAGGAAATAAATATCTTTAGTTTTTTTTTACGTGGACTACAAATTGTATGAATGAAATATTCATAATTTCCTTCCAAAAATATATTGTAAAAAGAGACATTACATGTTGATACATGGATATTACATGTTGAGCTCATTGTGAACTCATTAAATTTTCATAAGTCACTCATGTATGATAACCATGCACTCAAGGTTTGCAATTTGCCTTGAAAATGAAATTGTTATAATATGTCAAACAGGATAAGAAAGTTGCTAAAATGAGAGATAATTATATTGAATTACAATTGTGTTATTATATGGAGTAGTCATAAAGTACACCGTTGGCTCAGTAAAATTTGCCCGAAGTTAGATTTGTGCACAACATACACTGCAGGCATCCAACATGCACTGCAGCCATCCAACATGCACTGCAGCCATCCAACATGCACTGCAGCCATCCAACATAATGAGGAGCTGTCAAATATACAGTACTCTTAGACTATTGCTGTACAACATACACCCGTGCTGGATGTCAATGAAGCAATGTGATTGGCTCGCATAAGCTGAGTGGAGAACCTATAATAAATAACTATGTTATTAACACTCAGTAAGCTGTTCTGAGGCACACACAATGATGAGATGAGACAGTGAGTCTTATATTACTGTTATATAACTATTTTTAATTCAAAATTTAAAGCAGAATTCTACAGTCATTGTGACTTGCACATACAGTTTCAGTTCATAGTGTCTCAATGCCCATTATTGCCTTTCAAATATAACATTTAAAAATAAATGCTTCAGGTAAATTGGATATCTTTAATTTCAGCTTGAAGTTTTATATCATATTGCAATTTATATTATAAGTGACCTTGTGTGAATAGCTAATGGCTCCATATGTTACACTGCTATGTCTAAAAACCTTTCAAAATAATACCTTAGTTACATTATGATATCAAGAATGGCTGATTGGTAGCATTATTTATTTAAGTTAGCCCCTGTGGCAGTATTTAGTGAAAAAACTTAAAAAAATAGCTTTGGTCAATATTAGATAAGGGGTCATTCTATTGGAGCAGAAGTTTTTAGTTATTATCACTAATTGCATAGGGTACACCAATTCCATTCTAATTGAGGCTGTACTCCAGTCAGATCTATTGGTATCAAGAAAATCTTATTTGTGCAGGAGCTGTCAGATCTTGCCATGTAACATACACCTGTTGATTTTCCAGAGGTGGGAGCCTAGCTCAGTGGTAGCGCATTGGGCTTCCAACCTCTGGGTCCCGGGTTCAGTTCCCAGTTGAGCCTACGTTGGATGGCTGTTTCATCCTTCGTCTCATTGCCATGGTCCCTGCCTGTCCTAATTAGCCCATCAGGTGCAGAAATACAGGACGTAGAGCCAATCCACCCCTTTTCATTTTGAATTGCAAGAATATGTTTGCATAGCTGTAAGTTATTCAGGAGGAATGAAAGTTTACATGATTGTAACGGCAGATATCTGGACTGAGTATCCCTTGATATCAGATATTTAGCTTTGGGCTACATTCTCTGAGCTTTTAAAGCATGCAATGATCAGAGATTAGCATGCCTTTGGTGAACGTATGAGTATCACCGGCGACTTCAACACGCATTCAACTATGCTCTCTCATTGTAGGGCTAAGAAAGCAATGTCAGTTGTAATTGCCACAGTCTGCACATGACTGGCATACTTTGGTAAACCCCAGAGCAGAGGTTATTTCATGTTAGCATAATAGCCCCTCTGCTGTGACCTAAGATTCACCCCCAGTTATTAAGCTCCCAGCAAACCATTTGAAGTTATTTACCGATAAACTTTACCAGCGATTCTTACGAGCAAACATTTACGTAGCATTAGAACTAGTTATGTTTTTTTCGTGTAAATTGTAATAATATTAGATATGATCTGAAACGAAATACAGTTTATATGATAATTATTAGAGTGGTAAAAATGCCATGTTTGAACTTTCAGCAATTACCCCTTCGGAAGAAAAATATAAGGAAATTATACATTTTTGTCTGAAAATATTTCTTATTATTTACTTGATTTCTACTTACGAAACCATTGAATCTTGGCATACCATCGTATTTCATTATCGTGTAAATGTATAGGTCTACATATTTTCATATCAATAATTATTATAACATTGTATTTACAATATGAATTCTCCGATTCTGGCAGAGACATATATGGCTATTTTCTTAATATTCAGAATATAACACACCAAAGTACCAATTTTTTTTTCTCGTCACATTCTTTAGTATAGATGGAGTAACTAGATGGAGTAACTAGATGGAGATGTGATTAAGAATTACATTTTGTTATGGACAGAATTAGCACTTAATTTACCGAAAGCGTGTTTGATGTAGTTTCCTATCATGTTCCTAGTTGTTGGTGTAAATAATGTACCTTATATGGTACAGTGGCATGTTGAATTGCATTATGGTGTATTTAAGTTACTGCTGCCATCATTTACTATAAGAAATTCATAGGTTATGAAATATTCTATTGTTAAAACTGATTGGTTTCAGACAAGTAATTGGTCATTTAAAACCAGCCAAGATATTGTTTGTCCTTAGACAATGAGCCAACCAACATCATTGTTTGATTTATTCAATTATTGTTCAAGGACACAGAATATGTTGGCTTTTTAACAAACAATTAGTTGGACACCAGTGAAACAGCGTGTCTGAAAACAGAAGTCTTTCCTTAGGGTGTACACTATGGTGGGTGTGGATTGGGACTTTACGTCCTGTATTTCAGCACCTGATGGGCTAATTAGGACAGGCAAGGGCTATAGCAATGAGATGATGGATGAAACAGCCATCCAACTTTGGCTTGACCGGGAATTGAACCCGGGACCCAGCGGTTGGAAGCCCAGCGCGCTACCACTGAGCTAGGCCCCAACCCCAGGGTGTACACTGTAAGTCACATATAAAATAATTCATTAATGATGAATCAAAATCTTTCGCCATTACATTCAACTGCCTTGTTTCACCAACAAACTGTGAATTCTGATTTTGTGAGGGTTAAATGGATCTTGCTTAACTGGACTAAAAGGATGATTGCGATTTTGTTGATCTTGATAAAGATCTTTCATCTTCCAGTCAACATGGTATCCTTTCGTATACTTTCAGACCCACTTATAATGAACAACTTGGAACTTGAAAAGTATTTGTTATAGCTGGGTTTCGTTAAATGAAATTTAAGGTTCTAGCGAGGCAAAAATTCTGTTAATCGACAATGACCTTTATATAACCAAATTTTCATAGTAAGCGTTCAATTACTTGACATCTCACCGACTTAGCAACTCGCCACCAAAAAATAATGGTCGACTCACTCTCCAATTATGCGGTCAACTCACTGCTGTTCTGTGGTGCATTACAACAGTTTTCATAGACTTGGGAACGAAACTCCAGATGACATCATGTGAGTCAAGGACCTGATTGGTTAAGGCAGTCACTCAGCCAATGGGAGCTCTGGATTCACACGATGTCATCCGGAGATTTGTTTCCAAGTCGATGAATCAATCAAATATTTTGCAGCGTGTTGGTAACGCGGTGATTTGTCCTATTATTCTCGTTAAAAATGAGGGCAGACTGTATTTTGAAACATCTTCTCCTTACAACAAACTGTCATCTACACAGCTATTGTCATCTTCTTTTGTCACCAACATTTCTTACCAACCTTGAAGATTTTGGAGTTTGCTTAAAACCCAGCCGCGCATACACAAAAAGTGCACAATGTTACTTGGCACACACACAGGTCAGGCATAACAATCTCTAACAATTCCACGCCATTTTCCTCTCAGCAAGGACCCTATTGTAAGACCTTTGTTATATATTGTTCCATTAGGGGTTGAGATCTCCTATAGAAATGGTCACACCATTGCACCAAGCTATTGTTAAAGAAAAACACAGGTTTTTCTGAACTCGCTATTATAATACAATGCATTATGCAGTATTGTCCATTTGTAGGTTGCATCCCAACAAAAATGCAGTGGTGCACAGATCTAGTACATGTATGATAAAGCCTTCATTGTTGTCATGACCTTCAGGAAAATGACCACCGTCCGGTTGAAAGTGACCATCTGTTGCAGAAGTGCACAGTGCTATAAAAAGGATTACAGACAGCACAATGCTCTTCAATACCTTATTTAACACAGGGCAATACTACTACCACATATAAGACAGGAAAATCCCATACTGTTCTAAGAAGTATGCACTGCATAACACTCAATGAGAACTTGGGATCTCAGTAAACCTTTAATTCATATGGACCTCCAGATATAATTTGTGGGGGCCTAGCTTATATGGCCAATGTGCCACGTGTGTTTTCCATGCATTTGGATAAACGCATGGAAAACGCATGGTTTTTGCCTCATTATAATTGCGTTTATCCTTCTCATGGAAAATGCACGTGGCACATTTGGCCATGTAGTGGTAGTGTGCTGGACTTCCAACCACTGGGTACTGTGTTCAATTTCTGTTAGAGCCTTAGTTGGATGGCTGTTTCATCCATCATCTCATTGCCATGGTCCCTGCCTGTCCTAAGTAGCCCATCAGGTGCAGAAGTACAGGACGTAAAGCCGTAATCCACCCACCCACCCACCGGATTTAACTCGCATTAGGTGACTGATGCAAAGATTTCGAAATAAAATAAATAAGCAATTAACATTTAATGTTCTGGTACCTTCGGATCGAGTGTTAATAGTGCATGGCATCTTGTGTGTTATCGAAGGCAGTAAGGCATTGGACTGGGTCAAACAAAAACAGTAGTCTAAATATTGTTTCTCAGCCTACACAAGGTAAAAAGTTTGTTGAATAGCATTGCACTTTTGGTCTTCTCAGTGACTTATCTGTTGTGTTTGACTTGTAAAAACATGATGATACCTTTATACACATTGTTTAAGGACATACCTGTCTTAGAATTTCCAGTAAACTTTTGCTAAATTCAAATGAACCGCTAGATTTAATTTGAGCGTGCATAGATTTCAATAGAATCCATACATAATTAAAATGTTATTGTGTTCTTAACTTCGGTTCAAGTTGTGAAAAAATTGAAATATAATATATATATATAATTACATTTTTTTTAATGTTCTATTAATTTTGGTTTGATTGTGCGAAGATTTAATAAAAATACGTAAATAATATAAATTTGAATGTCAGTTTAACTTTGGTTCAAATTGTGGAATACTTTGACATAGGCATTTTTAATTTAAGCAAGGTTTACTGTACATGAAGTGATAGGTTTATATTTGGCTAACCTCAAGCCACATGGAAAAGTATACAGTGGCTCAGGGACTGCTCCAGCAAATGCTGACTCAAGTCTGATCTTTTTTGAAGTAATTCAATGCCACAAGAATTTTTTAAAGCTTGTCCTTTTTCCAGCTCCAGTCTGCTACATAATTTGTTTTACATGGTTCAAAGACAGAAAGAAAGTTGAGGTACTTGAATCTGTTGAACTAACCTGGATGATACACACAAGAAAAAAAGCACACAAAGTTCATAAAAGCCCAAAAAAAGCATGACCTTCATTCTCAACTAGAGTCAAAGAAACTCGAGAAACTCTTAAAGTGTAGACAAAAATTGAAGTACCTTTCCAAAAGAGAGATAACGCTTTACAAAAGACTCTTTTAGTTGTTAGTTTTAGAATCATGTTGCAAACAAAGCAGAACAAGAAAGAAAATTGATATTTCCTTGGTGACCTTGTAATACTTGAAATGCTAACCATTGTTCTGTATGACCTTGAACCCACAGAGACAGATACAGAAGACTTTTATTCGGACAGAAATACAGTACGGTATGGATTATACAAAAATTACATTATGAGAGCCCATGGAGACCCACATTAAGGCATTTGATGCCACTGGCATGTGGGCCACCATATAGTATGATTATCTTAATGTATTTTGCAGTTCATGCTTATTTAGCATTTTTCATAATTTTACTTATGCACATACATAGCAATTTTGTAGATTGTATGCAGTAACAAACATATTGGTAAGTTCATATGCCACCTAACTACATAATATTTATTTAGATCATACATTGTATCCATGAATTATATTGGACACATAATGACTTATTGCAATCAGACTGTCATAATGATTTTAAGCGAGTTTGATATAAATTGCTCGCTGGTTTGTTTAACAATTAAATGAAGTATGCCCATCGGTACATACATGTACTCTATGTTATGACTCCAAAATAACTGTTAAGATTTGTTAACCTAACAGATTGACTTTTAGTCCTGGATAACTTCATATTACCTCACAATACAAAGTAAAACATTGGTATCTGACATTTTAATAATATGTCGCTTCGTCCAAATTATGGGTTGACGTCGTTAGAATCAGCTACACATTAAGCTAATGACTGGCTGAAATGGCATACTATCTGTGTTGAGGTTGGTGTGGTGGGTGGGTGGATTAGGGCTTTACGTCCTGGATTTCTGTACCTGATGGGCTAATTAGGACAGGCATGGACCATGGCAATGAGATGAAGGATGAAACAGCCATCCGACTTAAGCTCGACCGGGAATTGAACCCGGGATCCAGTGGTTGGAAGCCCAGCGCACTACCACTGAGCTAAGGCCACCCCATATGGATGAGTACTTCCAACATAAATATACAAGATATAAAAGGTTATATTATCATATTTACGCTTTTTGCACTATTCTTGAGTGATAAATAAGCTTTACGCCCCTCTTAACAAAATGGGTTAATGTATTTTAGGGAGAAATGCAACCCTTGAATCATTTGCCAGTCCATAAAATTTTGTCAATGGTGCATTTATTTACAAGTCTGGATAAAACTGCATAAGAAAGATTTATGAATCACTGGTGCACCAACTAAGACTTTACTAAAAGGTGAAGAAATCTTAGACAAAAATAACGTCTGAAAATCATACATCTTTTTGGTAGTGGTCTTCTTAGTAAACTAGGCCTTATGCTCCACTGCAGCATGGCAAATATAATCTTAGTAGTAAAATTATTTGCCACTTGTGCAATGCATCATTACAAATGTTTAGTTATCGTATCAAAATATTTAATATTGCCTGTCAAACTATGATCGATATCTGATTGTTTTTACTTATAATCTGTTTGTATCTGTTGTCTGATATGTAAGATATAATTTTATTTATATACCGTAACGGAGGGTATTATCGACACTTGTTAACAACATTTTTAACATTGTAATGTGTCGATAAAACCCGCCCTGTCGATAATACCATCCATGAAGGTACATGTGCTTTTATTATCTTGTAGATTTAAGGCCCAGATGCAAAGTAGCTATACTGATCTGGTTATGTGAAATATGCAAGATAATAGAAAAAAGATATTCAGTTAACTGCTGTGTATATATAGTGTACCTCTTATTTAACATACACTGTTAGCTGGCAAAGCAATTGTTGCTAACCAGTGGTTTTTATTGCACCTTCACATGGGATGGGCTGCTGTGGTTACATGTCTTTTTTTTTACACCATTCATTATCAGCATATTCTAAAATTGCTGACAAAACAGTTTAAGGTCACCTAGTCTAATAAAGCACTTCTCATTTCATGGATGTGCAAATTCGTTGAGAGCTGTGACTAGCTACAAAATTCAGACTTTCCTTTGTTTGTTTTGGCATTTGGCAACTATACCAACGTTCAATCACCTTTTGACTGACAAAGACAAAAGAACTGCTTGCAGTCAGACTATAGGTACATCTCAAACCTTAGTAAACAATGTTTGACCTTAGGGTTGGTGCTGACTACCTTGCACTGATTTTAAGGCCTCAAGGTTATTATCTTAAGTTAAAGTCTTTCAAGCAAGAAACCTTAAGAATATAAATAATTACTGAGTGATTGTGTTTAAATACCTAATTGCATGGCTATTACGGAATACTGTCTATAATTGCAGTACTTAAATAATTGCATGAGCAAGACCTTAAGAAAAAATAGAGGATAATTACTTATCGTGAGGTATTTGCTTTGGAAACTTGGAACTATACAATTCTAATATGTTCTCAACAGTATTATTTGGAACAGATGAAACTGACCCTTTTCATAAGAAGCATTTGAAATGAGGAGGACTAATTCTGCTGCTGGAAATAAGTGCCTTGGAATGTAATGCAGACTGTAATGGACTTCAACTGCATATTGTGTGGAAGTTTGCAGTGGTTTTAAATGGTTAGTGGTTGGCTGCAATTTTGAATTATTGTGACACATTTTAAATAGGCAAAAATCATTTTCTTGAGCATGACGTCATTATAACGATCAGACTTTGTTTATTAGCTTGATCATAAAGCTAGCTTTGTTTAGTTTATCAAGTTCTTTAGGTTGCCGTTTGTTTGTTTTCATATTGCTCCTCTGATAAGAACTACAGTCATAAAATATGGTCGACCCTACACAGCTGTAGCGACCTATTCCTGGCTGTAGCTATAACTGGCTAAAGCCAGCTGCTTCTGTCTACTCCTAGCTTATAGTCGGCTTACACCTACCACCGCTGAAAGAATATAAACTTGGTAAATGTAATAAGTTTACGATATCATACACATATATGTATTTTAGATCTGGCTTTAAGTAGCCAGCTATAGCCAGACAGTTCAGTTTAGTGTCAGGCAGCATTGAACAGCATAAGTTGTCTAGCTTTATCTAGGTTCAATTTGACAGACTGTTTTCGATGAAACAAAGTATACATAGTCTATATTACCAAACAGGTGATGCTTAAGCTATTTCACTGTGTTATTGTTTGTTAAAGGGTAAAATAATTCAGTGCCAGTTATATTCATATAGTGGTTTGGGTATCTTCAATTTCTTTGGTGTCTTGGCACACATAACTTATTTAACAATGTCAGCAACTAGCTACATTTTTGAAGTGTCAATTCCTCAAGGGGTTGGAACAGTACATTATGTTGGTTTTAAAAAATATTGCCTTTACATTTTTAACCATTCATGAAATACCACAATGCAAGTACTAAGAAAGTTCACCAATTTCCCTATTGTGTCGGTGGTGAGGCCCATTTTGTCCATAATGGGGGCAGCCAGGCAGGGGGAGTCCCCTTCACACTTGGTTAGATGGAGTTTTTGCAACAGACTCCAAACTATTGTCATTCACCCTTGCAGAATTTGCACGCAACCAAATTTGGTACACGTCTCATGCCTGAAATAATGTTTTATTTTGCCCTTTGAGAAAAACCCTAAGGCTTTGTGTCTGCAGCACTCACTTACCTATAGTTATGTTATTCCTACTTCCTCAATTTGGTTTTGTTTTCTGTCTGGAATATAGCAGCTCAACAGTTTCTTGAGATACATGATTTTTTTAAACCCAACTTTCAACAGCAGACTCAGTACATTGTCAATGACCTAATTTTGGTGCCATGACTTAATTGTGAATCAGATGTATGCATGTTATAGAAATGTAATTATTACACTGACCATCTAGTTTTCAAGATAAAAGAAATCATTTGATAGGGTAGGCTTAAAAGTGCAGAAAACAACTTCATTTTAACATCGAGAGTATATTTCTTATTTTTGTTCATTTTCAAATGTAATTTACATAGAAGAAACCTTCGTTGAATTTGGTGATTAAATTGTGTAATTAAACCTACACTGAAATAACCATGAAACACTCATATAACGGAGTAGTATCATCAGCATAACATATCATTTATTAGGGTGCAAAACGTGCAAAGCATTTAGATGACAGGTAATATAATCCAGGTGTTAAAGTTGTACTGTCTGTCAAATTTGAAATTTTCTAAAACGCTAATCAAGGCACACTAAATTTGTGTGAATTAATGATTTTATGAGACATTAATTACTTAAAAATTAATTATACATTGAGAGAAAATCCAGACCAAAACATTGGAAACTTAATGGAAATGACATCATCACCATTTTTCAGTATTGTGACGTCATCACTGGGTTTGTTTACATATGGAGTTTTTGATAGCATGAAAAACTAATATTTATATTATTTATTGTAAATTAAAACTCAATTTTTGTGCAAAAGTGGGTATGTAATGGTGAAAAATAGCATGAGACAAGAGGGCAGTATTGATTTATATCATTATTTTAATGTGCACATTTGACAGACAGTGCACCTTTAAATATCAGACTTCCAGCTATACTAATATGACTTAAATGTCCCTAATATTCAGTCTAAGTAATATTCAGTTGTCTGCATTGAAAGATAAGTTGGTTATGAATATAAATGAGAACCATAAAACACAAAGTTGCCCACCCACATTGTCAAACGCTTTCAGCAATTGGTTATCTCTCTTTCTTGAAAATACTGTCAAATGCTTTTGGCAAGTCCTTCAAAAAATGAAGGACCTTACATAACAAAGAGAAAGGATTCCAAGAAAAACAAAGGACATCCCGGGTATTGTAAGTCAGTGTTTTCTAAGCTCTTGCTTAAAATAGAGGTTTGTCTTAAGTGCTTTTACTATACCCACTTTTATGGTGCACCTCCTATCTATGGTGCATCAAATTTCACTGATGCATAGACTGAAAAAAAAGCTGAGAAAGTCATTCTTAAAATTGTTGAAGACCATCTGATCTTCGCTACGACACTAAATTTGACAGGGAATATTTTTTTCCAGCTCTAAGGTTGTAGAAATTGGATTCATGGTATCTGCTGCAATGAAATAACATTAAAAAAATATTAAAATCTCATCTAGATAATTTGCCACGTCAGTGCGATGTTGGCTGCCGATGGCCAACTTGAATGATATCGACCTGATACGACATACATGCCATCAGGTTAACTAGGGTGGGAGCCCAACCACTGGGTCCCAGGTTCGATTCCTGGTCGAGACGAATTCTGATGGCTGTTTCATCCTATATCTCATTGCCGTGGTCCCTGCCTGTCCAAATTAGCACAACAGGTGCAGAAGTGTAGGACGTAAAGCCCTAATCCACCCACCCACCATCAGGTTAACCAGTACTAGGATCCCAGATAGCATCTGACATAAGATTGACGTCGGCCTCATGTGGGCTATGTCAGACCAACATCGGGCCAACATAGCATGTTATCAGGGATACTAACCTAACTATAAGTCCTTATTTGGAATTCATTGAATGACCATTTTGGTAAAAGATGGCGTTAATCATGGTCTTCTGCCGAATTGAATACTAAATCGGCTCGACGATAGCCGAACATTGACCATGTGGATTCAGCACCGGCATATGTTGGCCCAGCTTGAAATTAAGTGCTTTAGATGTTTCTTTGCAGTATGTTGTTTAACATTGCAAAATGGTGTAAATTCTGCCCAATGCTGACCTGACGACAATCCAACGCACATGGCTGATTCCACATGGTCCAACGTCGGACTGACATGATTTCTTATAGCAGTGTGCCAGATAGCGTGTCAGGCTGGGTATTCTAACATTATTCTTGTGTTGGTCATCCTTGGCCTATATCGGAACAACATTGGCGCAATATCAACTATGTTGGTGCAATGTTGTTCCAATGGCGGTCAATTTTAATACGATGTTGGCCCAATTTGGAATGCTCTCTGGGATCTGACCAACAAGTAAACATGGTGAACTCAGATAAAGACAGCCTCTTAAATTAAATTATGAATAATGCAATCAGCAATCTTTAGTCAAGTTATTCTAAGTGCAATTACAGATGGAAGGACGATTTCAATTACTTATTGCAACTGATTAGAGTGACAGTGTGCTCCTCAATGCTGACTAAAAGTTAATTGCCGCGGCCAATACATATTTCTTTCCTACAAATTCGTGTGAAGCGCAGCCCAAAAACTAACCAGCGTAAAGGCTACCATTCAAAACTCCTGACAATAGCTTCGATATTTTTTACTGTCACTTTCTGGCTAGTTCTTTCGACGAAAGTTGTAGTTAGTGTTCACGGTCGAGTGAGCATGAGCGCGGAGACAGGCTTGAATGAACTCTTTGATGTGCCCCGAGTCCAGCTTATCACAGGTCAGACATGATGTATGGCAGAACTGTTCTTGTGCAATGCTCTGATTTATTAAGGAAGATAGATATAGGATAAAAGCAGATTATGCTATATAAAAAGGTGTCAGACGTAGTATCAGGTAGATAGATAGATAGATAGATAGTTGATAGATAGTGGATAGATAGGTAGGTAGATAGTGGATAGATAGGTAGGTAGATAGGTAGATAGATATATAGATAGATAGTGGATAGGTAGATAGATATTTAGATAGATAGATAGATAGATAGTGGACAGATAGATAGATAGATAGATAGATAGTGGATAGATAGGTAGGTAGATAGAAAGATAGGTAGATAGATAGATAGATAGATAGATAGGTAGATAGATAGGTAGATAGCTAGGTAGATAGGTAGGTAGATAGCTAGATAGGTAGGTAGATAGCTAGATAGGTAGGTAGATAGATATATAGATAGATAGATAGATAGATACGTGGATAGATAGATAGATAGATAGATCGATAGATAGATCGATCAATAGATATGGCAAGTGCAGCCCTCTAAGTCAAGTTCTTGCCTCTATTGAGGGTTTATTGATGAGGTTGATTGATGAGGTGTGAGAGAGAGGATGAATCCACCCAAGTTACACATTTACCCCATGGTTGGGGTCTTTTACTTGCCTCAGCATAGGATCGTATAATTGACCAAAAATGCACTGAAATACGTTGTTCAATCTATATAGTTAGTTAGCTACCTTGGCCTAGTATTACATCTATTGGGTAGGAATATTGACACACATGAATTACATATTACTCATGACATTTTTGTATAAGAATCCTGCATTTCTTCATGCAAAATATAAGAAATATGAAATAGATACTTAATATTTTCAATTCCTAAGTAGAGCATTTTAACTAAATTATTTGTTATTCAATGGCAATTCAAGACATAATTATAAGTCCCCGTGGTATGTTAATTGGCACCTACTTCATACATTGCAAATTGCACATTGAATATTTCAGTGGTGAAGTTAATCACTTTCTTTTTATATTTTTATTTATCTATTTATTTATTTATTTTTCACCAGACCTCATTTGCAGCTTTTTTCTAACATTCTACAATCCTAGCAACAGCAGTATATATATACTGAAAAAGGCCCAGACGACATCTAAAAAATGCATAAAAACGCTAGAAAGTCCTGTGGTAGATGCGGTCTGATTGCTTTGTCAAAGAAACAGCTATCTCTGTCTGAGTTGCACACTGTCTTGTCCAAGGCACACATAAAGTCAACAAAAGACTGCCCTTGTATTATATATGTTAGTATGTCGATAGGACATTGTCAAAAAAAGAGCTTTTGTTCACTGTGTATTCAGCACTTTGACCAAGTGTCTATCTCATGACACACACACTGATGATCTGGACCCACCAAAAAGCATTGTTGATTTATGAGGGCATTAAAGTCACTAAGTATTACTACTGTGTAAGATCTTACTTATATGACGATCGCCCCATCAATTGTATGATCATTATGATAGTCAACGCCAAAAAGGACCACGATTCGATATAAGTAATTGTGAGAATGTTTCGAAGTACTTTATGGTGATCTTATTCAAATATATCGCTTAGTTTTATATCAAGGATAACTTTATTTATCATTTTCTAACCAGTTAATATTCCGGAGAGAGTCGAAACAATTTTAACGTTGGCCATTGTTTACGGATGTCGTGTTTATAGCGTACCGATGTCTTGTTTATATCGTACCGACGTTGTGCCGATGTTGTGCCAATGTCGTGTCGATGTTGTGCTGATGTGGCAATTTATATCTAGGTATAGTAACTGAGATTAGATATAAAGTTGTAAAAATACTTTTATTAAAGTATGAAATACCAAGATAATACAAATATATATGATAACACAAAAATAAACACAATTGCACCCCACAATGAAAACTATTTATAGCATTATTGATATTGTCTTTTAAATATTAAGATAATACATTAATAATCACAGTAGTTAGGTTGTATAGGTTGCTATATCTAAAAGTAATACTTTTAATTATACCAAATATGGTATAAATGACTAAATTTCAGAAATCTAATTTATTAATATTGTTTAAGGTTACACTAACCAAAACACGGATAAAATAATGTCAGATCAACATTTTCTCAATGTGAGTAATTATGTAAAGGTAAACTATATTACCTATAGTAATACAAGTTGGATTGCCCATTTATTTGATAGCTTTTCTATAGCACATACTCAACTAGGTGTCTAAACCTTTGATTTATACTTGATATCTATTTCATATATTACAGTCTGCTTGCAACCTTTTGTAATATTGGTGTCCTTTGATCTACTTTTACATAAGATCACACTTAGAAAACTCCTATTGTTCAGAGAAAGTGTGTGTTAATATGATTGATGCTAACAGAGTTAAGTAGACTGGCTATCTCACGAGATTTTCAAGGCCAAGTATCGTATGAACAGGTATATCTGGTAATGTACCCGGTTACATACCTGGTAATATATCTAGTGATGGGTTTTGATACATTTAGATACCTTTCAAAATTTAAGTGTCCATTTCAGATAACAATAGTTCAAAGACTCTGAGATGTTATGAGATGGTATGCGATAGGTGGCGTTAAACTGTTAATTGAGGCCACCTCATATTAATAATGGTTTCCCTATATTTTGGACAAAAAAATTACTATTATGGTTAGTTCTATGGTATATCTGATGAGATATACAACTGTTGTTATTAAAAAAAGTCCATAAATAATATAATCTCAAATGATAATAATTATATTAAAGGACTGTTGTTTGGCATTTGTAATTCATAACAAAATTTACTTAAAAATCAAGGCCTTTGATGGTGAAAATTAAATGTGATTACAGCAGATACCTACCAGTTCAGTGGATTATAGTAAATTTAAGGCTTGTTAAAAAAATTTGAAAGCCAAAAATTTTTGCAGGATCTTATAGATGATAATAGCTTTGATTGGAACACCTATTTCTTACAATGGCTGACCAGATTTAAACACAGTTGTACTCTGAAGCACCCTAGAGTATTGTGTTAGCAGTAAACCTTGAAATAATACAGAATGAATTGGGCAGATAGCGAAGATCTAGCCTGTACTTACTGGGGATTTCATAACAAGAATGATCGGTAGTTACCCTAACCTACATGAGGCAATTACCCCACAGGGTCAATGTCCACTTAATACCCTTTTTGTAACATTCAAAAGTGTTCATCCAAGGGTGAAAGTATTACATGGCTTAGTGAGGTGAGTTAATTTTGTATTCAATTACTGGACATATCAATGATCAGCTGTGTTTATACCTGGACATTGACCTTATGGGTAATTACCCCATGTAGGTAAGGATAAGACAAACCACTAGTCACTCTGGTCATGAAATCACCATTTACTGGACACATTGATCTGAGTGATAGTAGTCTTGATTACATGTTTATCTGCAAGGCTATTCACATTTGTGTTGTAGGTATGGGATATAGCTAGGCAGGCATATTTGTAGAGCATTGTACAGAGCCCTGTGTTGGCCGCTGGGGTTTCAGGTCTTCACCCAGTGTTACCATCCTGCCACGAGGAGGCCCAGGACTTTCATGGGCTGGACATATTGATAATGCTGTAGAAAAAATATTCACTTTGGAGTGGTGGCGGTGGTGGTGGATTAGGGCTTTACGTCCTGTATTTCTGCACCTGATGGGCTAATTAGGAGAGGTAGGGACCATGGCAATGAGATGATGGATGAAACAGCCATCCAACAAAGGCTCGACCGGGAATTGAACCCAGGACCCAGCGGTTGGAAGCCCAGCGAGCTACCACTGAGCTAAGCCCCCACCCCCTTTATACCCACTTTGGAAGGTGTAGAGGTGTAAATATATCTTAGAACTGAAGCACTACATGACGGTCATTCGTATACAAATTTAACCTGTCTAAATTTAGGGGAATTACAGGAAAATAAATGTGTTCAAGTAATGACAAAAGATAAGCTTTCTTTTGATGATAAAATAGCAGTGTACTAGATTTATTGTTGTTAACCATCCATTAATATTTTCAGGAAACAGTATATCTTGTGTTATGACATAACTCTTCTGACAGTGCCAAGATGTACCATGTCACCTGCCTGTAAGTTGTATCAAATTCAAGACAGAGCCAATTTCAAACATTTACTTCTTCCACTTGCATTCCTCACAAATTCCAACGCAACTTGACCATAATTATCAACAAAGTGGAAACCTATAAACTTTCAACAGTTCGGTGTCTAGTGGTAATAAAACTTTCTTACACAATAGAGCTGCCAGACTTGGTGATTCCATGATTTGAAAGGCACAGGGCAAAATAGCCCGGACAGAAGGGTCACATGACCACCATCACGTGCCAACTGTGTTAAAGTGGGTCATCATGATTTTTTACCTTTGTACGAAAAGTATTCCAGTAGGTAAAATATTTATAATAATCAATTGGTAACACGACATATTTTGCATTCTAAGTTAACACGAGAATGATGTCGAGAACCCATCGGCTCGATACGGGTCCATCATTTGGCCGACATCGAGCTGACCTGGTCTGGTTCCTGAGTTCATGTAACATGGCACAGTGATATTTGACACAGTCTTGAAAATCAGGCATTTTATTGAAACATAGATAAAATAGATCTTGACATCTTTGTTAATTCGGTCGCTCTTTGAGAGGTGATGTTAAAATTGGTCATCATGAGTTTTGACCTTTGAATGAAATACATTCTTATTGGTATGGTATTCAGCATTTAGTTGAAACATAAATTAGTTTCAAAAAAATGAACATTGGACATTGACATTACATCGGCCAACCATGGCCAACATCGAAAAGTATGTCACACAATATCCATCTGAGTCAACAATGTTTATGCGATGTGGTCCTGATTGTGGCCAATATTGAAACAATGTCGTCCCAATTTCGAATGCTACCCCAGATAGCATTCCAAATTGGGACAAAATTGGAGGGACGTCGGCGATGTTCATAAGCTGTTGTTCCGACGGCGGCCAATATCGAAACAATGTTGTACCGATTTGGAGTTCTATCCGGGACCTAGCTATTCAGTAGTATATACAACTGCAAAGAGTGCTGAATACATAACAGCTGCACTGAATTTAAATTCAATGTAGTTCGCGTGCACATGATGAATTTAGTCCCCACTAAACATTTGATTTTACGCTAAGTCACCACTTGCACTTGTTTTTAATGTAACAATTTTATTAACAAACTCATGTTTTAAGTAAATTTAAAATTCTAAATTTAGTTTCAAGGCCACTTCAAATTGTTGCATGAAGTCTTTTTCCAACATAATTGAAGCAGTGTAGACATTTAATAACTATAGGATAACTGCAGTGAGGAAAAATGTGGAAAATATTGCAAGACAAATATGTTAACCACAAATGTATTATAATACGTAGTGAGAAAAATATGACTTTTTCCTTATTAAGAGCTGCCTTCAACATTTGTTTTTCTAATTTTTAAGTTGCTTAATTTTTTTCTTAAAAAACCATGGCCGAAGTTATTAAGTTAAAAAGTACTAGATGATGGCTATTTAGGTTGCACTGAAGATAAACTACATAGTAAAATCAGTAATTTATTGGCGTTCTAATTAATTTGATAGAATACGATCTGATTACATGAAATATATTCAGCTCTTTTTGTTGATAAATGTTTTATCATGATTAATGTTGTATTTTATTATTATCATTATTTTTATTGTTATTGAATTTAGCACCCCATTATAAATATATAATCAGCGGTGCTTACAAATGTAGTAAAATTGACATAAATAAATTTAATAAAATATGAATATTTCTAAGTTCTTCTTCAGCGATTAAAACACCTTATTTATGATTATAATTGAATGGCCCATTGGTTAAGACCTTGTTAAAAGTTAACATCGTGCAGCTCATGTCGCTAGTTCGACTCCTGCTACAAAAACTTTCAGTTTGTCCAAGTTGGATGGCTGTTTCATCCTTCATCACTGTCATGGTCACTGCCTGTCGTAATTATCTCCGTCTGTCCTAATTAGCCCAAGAGGTGCAGAAATACAGGACGTAAAGCCCTAATCTATCTACCCACCCTCTCAGTGTTTGTCAGTTGCATGGTGTTGTGTACTCAGTGCATGCCTTTGTTTGGGTAAGTAAATTACCCCATTGTTGGGGTAAAAATGTAATATGGTGTGGGTATATGTGCATGGTAACTTTTTAATCGGCCTTAAAATATGACCCACTTTTTATTACAGGCCAGGTTAGTTTAACAAAGAAAAAACGGTAATTTTCGCTTTTGGTAATATTTGACCTCTTTGTCCCTGAGTGACATTTAGCCCCATAATACTTAGCAAGAATGATATATTACAAAAATAGCACCTTAGGCTAAGTCATAGTTCTTCGAGGGGCTATACTTAGGGTGAAATTTTCTGTTGTCATAGCTGTGAGACAGATGAATGACATAAGGATTTGTAAAAGTGCCAATAAATCATTTGGTGATTGTTGCCTATAAGCAGTGAAACCCTTGAAAACCTCTGAGCATATAATTACATGCAATAGAAATTCATCTGTTCGGTGACTTCAATGATGTCACTTAATAACTAGTAACACAACATATTTTGCATTCTAAGTTAATGCGAGAATGATGTCGAGAACCCATCGGCTCAATACGGATCCATCATTTGGCCGACATCGAGCTGACCTGGTCTGGTTCCTGATGGCACAGTGATATTTGACATTGTCTTGAAACATACACATTACATCATCTTGAAATATGCCCAGATAACACATTACATCGGCTAGACATTGGCCCTACATCAGCCGATGATGGCGGGTGTAGGAATGACGCTGAACGGATCCGGCGTGCTATTCTTGGTGAACATCATTTATAACATAAGTGAATAAAAGTTGTAAAGCCCCAGAATTAAGATCACCCTTGAGTATTACTAATTTAAAAATATTATTAATGTTGGGATATATCCTGAAGTGATGCGCTTTTACGCTGTAGTCACAGTTCTGGGATCACGCGGATGATTTCAAATCTAAAATGGTAAAAATATTGGGTGGTCTTAATTGTGTGGACCCATGCACTTTACAACCTAAGACTTATTTACACTTAGCAGAAATGTCAGAAGTGTAGACCATGAAAGGTTAGTCAAATGACTGATTGCGACTGTCTCAAAAGCTTTTGCAATATCAGCGGGACTGAAATAGCATGATCAATTAAAGTGTCACCTCGAGTCTTGGATACTCTGTCAAAGTACTTGGCACCTCTGAGTCTGTCTTATCAATCATTGCATTTCAAAGCCAAGGTCAACGAGGGTTAGTTTCAGGTGAAAGTGTGTTAGTAATAGTTGGTCAAGTAGTCACATAAGAGTCAAACAGTATGCATACACCCTTCGACTAACATTGGGAAATTCAAAACCATTTGTTTAGAGCATTGAATAAGGTAAAATAACCTGCCATTTATAGATGTCCTGAAACAGTTACTTGGTTGATACACTGATATCATCAACATAGTGCAAGTTTAATTCTAGTATTACAAGGTTACTGGAAGCATGATATTTCATCTAAGATAGCATAAATTGATAAAATATTGTTTCTACACATTGTTTTAACAAGTCAGAAGCTTTTACAAGATCGATAAAGTGACATCATCAGCACACTCGTCTTTGATCCCAGTGTTCTTTTTCAAACAGCTCTCAAACAGCTTGGCACCATGTCCCTCCATTATTAAACATTGCTTGAATGGGGTGAACTTGATACCCCCCTTAAAAGTGGAAGGTCAGTGCAGTTTGTTGGTGCCAAGTTTTGCATTGAGTTGCACGGAGTACTCAAGTTCATTTACACATTGCATAGTATGTGTTCACTGGTGATTTCAATGGACTGTGGGAATGTACAAGTATAAGTTGGATGTGAGTGCACACACTAGTGTACTATATACAGTGGAACACCACAAATAAGAACAAATGTGAATCAGTCAAATGGTCAAGTGGTCAAATGGTCTTACTATTGAGGTGGTGTTGATCGTGGAACAGTTTTTCCATGTTGTGATGGCAGTCAGTAGGCATAGAATGATGTCCATAGAAACGGTCATAGAATCCAGGTAGTTTTATTGCTGAGGGATCTTAATAGTGAAGTACCACTGTGATTTTGAAAAAGGCACCAGCTAACTTATACATGTTCAATGGTTCCCTTTGATTGTAACAATCATTCCACGAAATGATATATAATTATAAATGTGCATTACTGTGTTGTAGATATATTTTTTAAATATTTTTAAGTGCAGTTACATGCAGTTGACACGTGTACTAAATTGTATGATAAGAATGCTGAAAGTTATTTACTTGCACATCCTGAGTCAACTGCCAAATTCCACAGTCTGTAACGTATTATAAATGACACAAAATATTAGAGCCACTTCATAACTTTTCACTCTCTAAAAGTCAAGTTTATGATAAGAAAATGGGAGCAAATTATGCATATTTGTTCACCATTGCAATTGAGTATTATATAGTTTTAAGAAAAATATATCACCAAGGAAATATAAATGGGAGAAGAACACGAATATTGTGCAGACATATAAACTTGCAGACATATAGCATAATTCTAGCATGTTTATATATACAAGTGATTTGACAGCAGGACTGTCATTTAAATCCCCTATGAGCATAAGTGTCTGTATGATGGGGGTCCCTGGTCTGTTGGTTACTCATTGCACCATGGCCTTTGTAAAGTTGCACAGAAGTTCTAGAGGTCAGAATGAACACCTCCAAGCTGATTGATGACTTTCACAAAAGGTCCATTGTTACAAAGGACAAAATTAAATCTGAGGTCCCTCGTTCGCCACATGATAATTGTAAGGTGAGCTTCGCTGTGTCTTGTGCACTTCAGTCGCCAGCATTATTATGATGATGCATAAGGCTATGCAACCTTATCAAATGCATGTGCATATTACGAAAATGGTATTCAACCTGATCAAATGCTTTCTCCATATCAATAAATCATATTGAACTCTATGAAATGCTTTGTCAATATCAAAATCCTAATTAACACGATCAAATGCTTGTGCATACCAATAAATAATATTGGGCTCAATCAGATCCATTGCAATGTACTGAAATCCTGCCCATCTCGGAGTCGATCAAATGCTTTTTCCATATCAAAAAAATGTATTGAACTCTATCAAACGCTATGTGCGTGTAACACTAATATCCTATTCAAATCGATCAAGTTCTTTATCGATATCAATAAATCATATTGAACTGTATCAAATGTTTTGTGCATAACACCAAAATAGGAGTTGTACTGTATAATACAGTAGTGTTCAGTGACCTTGTTACGACAACGTATTACACAAGCAGTAAACCACACAGAAGGACAAGCTAGACAGCCATACATGATAGAATAGAATTGGGGACACATAAGATTAGCAGTGTGAGACCAATTTATTACATGGCCAAATGTGCTACGTGCGGTTTCCATGCGTTTGGATAAACGCATGGAAAATGCATGGTTTCACCTCATTTTAATAAGGCAAATACCATGCGTTTTCCATGCGTTTATCTTTCTCATGGAAAACGCACGTGGCACATTTGGCCATGTAGGAATTTTCCAGATCAATCAAATATTAGCCTGATCGGTGTTGATCCGAATCATCCCATATTGTTGATTTTGAGACGAGATAGCTTGTTATCAATGAAATAGGACATCAATAGTGATTTAAAAAGAAATATACTGAATTAAATTCAGCTGAATGCATCAAGCAGGAACATTAAATGTTTGTAAAAATGTAAAAAAAAAGTTTGTCAAATAGGCTTAGTCAATATTTTGACAATACATCAAATTTATAACGTCAATAAATAGGCATTTTAACGAAAAATCATGAAGAAAAAAATAGAAAAGCCAACATACTTTTGTCGGCAGAATTCAAAGAAAAGACTAAATGATAGTTTTTATTTAAACAGGGCTCATATATAATGAATTTCATGCGGTTTAATCACTTTTCTGAATGGATCATTTCCTGACCCGGCTGGCTGAGTTGCCAGAGAAATAATTAACTGTCAAATGCTTGCAGCCTTGCACATGTAGTTTGTGGAAAATGTCATGTAGACCAGCAATATAGAACTACTCATGCAATCTGCAGTCTTTACAATACCTTCCGTTTTAATGAAGTCGAGTGCATTCGGGAACAATAGACTGTGACGTCACGTCCGCTATGCTCTCCGGTCATGAAGATAGGAAAATGGAGCACGTGAACCAACCAGAACGTTCGAAAGATCAAAGACAGAGCCCGAATATAATAGGGAATATGGCGTGCCATGAAATATCTCATACAAACCATGGAAAACTCGTGTAATTGGCCATTTGTAAGACAAGCAAGTTTTCTTCAGCATTAACGTCTCTTTCGGTGTTCAAACACTGAAGTAATAAATGCCTGTAACATGGAATATACTCATTTTTTTTCCCCCAGTCTTTTCCATCCGAAGTAATGTTGAACTTTCTGTATGTCTGAGACTTTTGAGTGCACTTTTCTGTATTGCAATTTTTGAATTCTCTGAGAATGCAGCAGAACTATTGACTGCAGGGTATGTGTACAAGGCTGTAAGTTATAACACTCTGCCAAGTTGTATTTATAATTAAGGTGTTTTTGACAGCATTATGCTAATGTAGGATTTCGTCAACAGAACCATTTACACTTTTTGGTGTTTAAAATGTATTCTGACCATTGTACCTCTGTATTAAGACCAGTAAAATCTGCACCAAGTGTGGTCTTAATGGCGAGGTGCCATTGTGTGAATTTAACGATACTTTGAAGTACATTGCATTACACAAGCATGCGATTCTCACAAGATTGACTTCACACATGATAACACAATGATCTTGACATCACAATCTCATAAATTATGACTCACAATGCTGATGCTCTGTAGGTAAATAAAGTCAAACTTTAAAAGACCTTGAAACCTGACGTATTTAGCCTCTGGTCAAGAAAGCTGTTTAATTTCTGGCTGCACAAACATTGTAAACGCGAAGTGAAATGGACATTGTCCAAAATCTAGACTGACCATGGCCATTGACTTAACAACTTCTGGTAAATCCCTGAGGCTATTTGTACAGGTGAACTTAGAAAAGATGACCACTAGGCATGTTTCGTCAGCTATATAAAACCTGCAGATAGAGGCAGACATAAAGATGAGATGATGAACATCGGCCGCCATCCACCAATGTTACGACAATGTCGCATCGATGTCTAACCGATCAAGCGTGTTATCTGGAATCTTTGTATAAAATACATAGTGGCAGACATTAAGATGAGATGATAGACTTAGGTATACCCAGGTATGTGTCACCTCAGTGTCCCAGTGTCCCATTGAGACTCATGTCTGTCTGACGTTAAATCTATAGGAGCCCAGTTAGTTTGGACTAAATGTAGTCCACCCAAAGATATATTCTGGTACAGTTAGAATTTCTAGTGATACAAAATGGTGAAGGAGACTCACATGGGATTAAAATTGAAGTGAACCACTCAGAAACAGTAATATATAACCACCCCCCCCCCCCCCCCCCGAAAAATAAAATCAGATTGAGAGAACTAAGTTCTTTTGTTCAGGGCAAAAAAGGCACATGGTTACCAATACAGACGCTGAACTGATGTCCACTGTTAACTTCTCATCTTTTGACCTTCTCTTGAGTTTCTTATCCAATGTTTCATAGCAGTTCTTTCTACACAAGAACCCTTTTGAGCAACCCTGAACGAACTCTTCATGCTAGTTCATCATTGTCCATCACAGAGTGACAGCTTGTGATCATGTTTCTGTTCCTGAATAAAACTAGCTTTGTGCGTTTCTATCTAGCTCACAAACTTTGACAAGGGTGACATTCAGAATGAATTGGATATCTCGGATCTAACAGCAGATTGGTCTTTCGAAATTCACTTTCTAGCCCAAAGGCATTTAATGGAGACTCTATAAGATACATCTTTAGCTATCTGCCATATACACATTGGTGTTGCTGTAATAGTAGTAAAAGCAGCAAACATATACCATGGTGTAGATGCAGCTTCAGTGCCTGATCTATAGTGGTCCTGATGTGACTCCTTGGTACAACTGATTGATTGATTGATTGATTGATAAAATACATTTATTCAGGGGGGGGGGGGGGTAACTATTCAGATAAAACGCTGTTTTACAATTGGCCCTGATAACAATAAAATCAAATATGATATAAATATCAAACTTAAAAAGAACATGAATCAAAAATTGGTAAAAACATAATGCTTCAAGTGCAGCTTAAAGGTTAAAAGTGACATTATTTCTTTAAAATTATTTGGCATATATTGTTCCATAAACGACTAGTTGATACATGAAATAATGAAGGGGGTGGGAGTAAGTACACTCAGGCCAATATGTCGATATACAGCTTTCAAGTCACATGACCTCACCATTAAGGAGTGAGGTGGTCTTAATAGCGAGGTAAATACATATTAATTTACAAAAGGTTTATTATTCGATTAGGTGGTTTTAATGGTGGGGTGACCTTATCAGGGATTTCAAATCCAAAGAAATTGGGATTTTGGCTTTACAATACTTGTGCAGATTAGCTAATATACATGTACAGTACTTGAAATGAAATTATATAAAAAAAAATTGGAAATTCTGACACATTTCAAAATGAAATTCAATTGATAAATTTCAGAATACACTGATATTTTGCACAACAAATTATACTGGCTTTAGTCACACATTAAAAACATATATAAGGGAACTTTTTCAAAAGTCTTTCTTGCAATCTTTGTTTTTTCTTTATTCCCACACTTTGTGGTACTCGATGGCATTCTTAGTGCATTCTAGTTAGTGGGATCCTGCTGGTTACAAAACTTACAGTTTACAGTTTGGCGCTTTTTTTCTCGGGTAGCACATCCTGCAGTTGGCATGACCCTTCACATTAATGCTGTACAAATGACATGGATTTTATGATCCGTTAAAACGTACAAAAGACACAGAGCCTTTAACAAGCCAATATATCATAAAGTGTAAGAAACCCGACCAGAACATAGGGTAGCGAGTAACTGTAGATGGTTACAAAAAGCAACACAAGAAGAAATGCTATAAAGACTTTTGGAAAGGTCAAGTTTCAAGAAAAGTAACAAAAATGTTAGAATGGTACAAACTTAAATAATTACACATAAAATAATGAACATTTTTGTAAAAGCTTTCTTGAAGACAGGTTTTAAATAGATAATTGTATTAAAAAGTAAGCACAGTACATAATAGGATTAGATAGATAGATAGATAGATGGATAGATAGATAGATGGATAGATGAATAGATATACATATAGATAGATATATAGATATATGGATAGATAGATAGATAGATGGATGGATACATGGATAGATAGATTGATCGATAGATCGATGGATAGATATATAGATAGATAGATCGATGGATAGATATGTAGAAAGATGAAGAGATAGATGGATAGATAGATGGATAGAAAGATAGATATATAGATAGATAGATAGATCGATGGATAGATAGAAATTTAGATAGATAGATAGATAGATAGATGAATAGATACATACATACATACATACATACATACATACATACACACACACACACACACACACACACACACACACACACACACACACACACACACACACACACACACACACACACACACACACACACACACACACATACATACATACATACATACATAACATTACTTCCTGATATATATAAGTCTGGATAATTTTATATTTGTCTAGACTATCTATTTCAAACAAAACTATTATTAGCAAGAACGCAAGCTGATTACATGTACATACAATTTAAAATAAGGAAAAGCGTATTGACAAAAAATATGCAAGGGAACAAAAAACTGCATTAATTTGAAAAAATAGTGCAACGTATAAATAAAACAGTCAAGATTTTGATGCAATGTACTCGCAGATAGAAACATCAGATTTTAGGCAACTTTTTTTGGCAATATAAAACTCAGTAAAGTTGAAGCAATCTTCCATGTATGTCTGATGTTTTGTCAAGCATTGAAGTCCCCCATTGTTACAAATGCACGAAACACAATTGGAAGATATGCATGGAAAGACAAGGTTTAATAGGGCAGAAATAGAGAGAATAAAACTTAGGTTCCTACTAGGAATTTGGTAAAAGCTGGATTTGAAGGTTATGGAAAGGAAGAGTTTAAAGAAAGTTAAAAGAGGTCATAAGAAATAATTAAAAAAGGCAAATACAAATCAATTATAAAATTATATAATATTTACAATGTATATATATATATATCATAGTGAAATCTTACCATTGAGGCGTGGTGGATTAGGGCAGTATGTCCTGTATTTCTATACCTGATGGGCTAATTAGGACAGGCGGGGACCATGGCAATGAGATGATGGATGAAACAGCCATCCAACTTAGGCTCAACCGGGAATTGAACCCGGGATCCAGTGGTTGCAAGCCCAGCACCTAACTCCGAGCTAGGCCCCCTCCACCTCTCACCATAAGGTAAAAGGGGTTTCATTGCAAGTAATGAAATAATCGTACCAGATAACATTCCAGATCAGTTCAACATTGATGCAATGTTGGGCAATGGTGACCAATGTTGAAATCATCGATTCGGAATGCTGTCTGGGAATTAGTATTTCTGTTTTAACAAGTTGGTCAGCCATAGTCAATACTGAATAACTTGGCAATGAATAGACTAAAAAGTTAGTCACTTCGGCTCGGGGCATTTACCAAGTTGACTAATTAGTTTGATTTTGTTTCAATGTCGGCGCAATGTCGGCGATGTCAAAATGATGTTTTGCCAATGCCGGCCGATATAGAAATGACGCAGGCCCGATTTGGAATGCTATCTGGGAAGTTACCAAAAAAAAGAAACACTGTAGCAAATTTCCCAGATAGCATGCCAAATTGGGGAAATATCGACACAATGTTGGCGATGTTGATAAGACATTGTTCCAACAGTGGCCAAATAGAAATGATGTTGACCCGATTTGGATTGCTTTCTGGGATATTATACGTAGTATTTATTTCGTGTAATAGATACACAGAGTAAAAAAGGTAAATAGTTATAGATTAATAAATTTTTTTGAATTATAGTGTCAGTAAATTAAAACAAGAATTCCCGATAGTCCAGTTAGTGATTCGTTTCATTGACATAGCGCATCTTGGTAAGGGGTTCAGTCTATAAGCCATCTAAAGGATATCTGACGATAGCAATGGTAGGTTCGGATAGAATCTACTAGCTACAGTCAGCTTAAAGGTGCACTGTCTGTCAAATTTGCACATTAAAATAATGATATAAATCAATACTGCCTTCTTGTCTCATGATATTTTTCACTACATACCCACTTTTGCACAACAGTTTAGTTTCAATTTACAATAAATAATATAAATATTAGTTTTTCATGCCATCAAAAACTCAATATGTAAACAAACCCAGTGATGACATCACAATACTGAACAATGGTGATGATGTCATTTCCATTGTGCTTCCAATGTTTTTGTCTGGATTTTCTTTCAATGTATAATATATTTTTAAGTAATTAATGTCTTATAAAATCATTAATTCACACAAATTTAGTGTGCCTTGATTAATAAAGGTAATTTTCAACTGTTTGATAGCATCTTAGAAAATTGCAAATTTGACAGACAGTGCAACTTTAAGTCAGCCACTTTTATTAAGTTGTACTGTATAGCAAATCATACCTGCAGAGTACATATCCACATGGCATTTTCTTTCTTCTTTAAGAAAATATTTGAGTTAACTGCCATGAACATTGAAATTGCCCATAAACATCAGACAACCTTTACTTTTCTGCAGAACACAGGTCAGTGAAAAACACAATGCACTGAATCAATACAGATACAGGAATGAAAAAAAACTTCATGGTCTGTGATTTCAAATAGTTGTGGAGACTGAACATAATTATTCTGTCAGAATACTATGCAATTTCTACCTGTTACTCTGTATTATTATCTCGAGTTGTTACAATTAGCCATCTCTTCAAGTTTTGTGTTTATAATGCAGTCTATCATAAAAGCCTTTGTATCAGAAGAATAAATTGTCTGCTAGTAATTTCTCTTGCAAGGATTCCATTTCTTACCATTGTGTAAGTTTTTGGGTCAGTTTTCTAATGCACCACTTTACGCAATATTATGTCACATTTCGTATATATATACAGTGGTAATTCACAATTAAGATAACCAAATGTTAAGACGACCTTGATTGTAAAACCCGATAGCATGCCAAATCGAGTCGACATAAATTCACTATTTTGTAACATTTTGCTACACATTTTATACATACCATGGAGCCCCACAATTAAGACAACCAAACATAAGCTTGCCAACATTGGGCCGACACTGAGATGGCACCCAGAAAACATATTAGATCGGCTTGACACCAGAGTGAACTCTGTTGAATAGATGTTGTCTTGATGGCGACCAATACCGAAGCAATGTTTTCCCAATGTTGAATAGATGTTGACTTGATGGCGACCAATACCGAAACAATGTTTTCCCAATGTTGAATAGATGTTGACTTGATGGCGACCAATGCCGAAGCAATGTTTTCCCAATGTTGAATAGATGTTGACTTGATGGCGACCAATACCGAAGCAATGTTTTCCCAATGTTGAATAGATGTTGACTTGATGGCGACCAATACCGAAACAGTGTTTTCCCAATGTTGAATAGATGTTGACTTGATGGCGACCAATACCGAAACAATGTTTTCCCAATGTTGAATAGATGTTGACTTGATGGCGACCAATGCCGAAGCAATGTTTTCCCAATGTTGAATAGATGTTGACTTGATGGCGACCAATACCGAAGCAATGTTTTCCCAATGTTGAATAGATGTTGACTTGATGGCGACCAATACCGAAACAGTGTTTTCCCAATGTTGAATAGATGTTGACTTGATGGCGACCAATACCGAAGCAATGTTTTCCCAATGTTGAATAGATGTTGACTTGATGGCGACCAATACCGAAGCAATGTTTTCCCAATGTTGAATAGATGTTGACTTGATGGCGACCAATACCGAAACAGTGTTTTCCCAATGTTGAATAGATGTTGACTTGATGGCGACCAATACCGAAGCAATGTTTTCCCAATGTTGAATAGATGTTGACTTGATGGCGACCAATACCAAAACAATGTTTTCCGGATTGGGCATGTTATCTGAACATACCACACGGGGTCTACATCATTCCAACCGATATTGTGTAATGTCTAGCCAATCTACCATTATATCTTGGCAGTGATATAACCCGGGGCCAACATATAACATGCCACATTAAAATGTTGGCCGATTGCTGGCTCGATCGGTGAAATATAAGACCAGCGTTGGCTTTACCTCAGCACTAATCAGCCGAATATGTACTAATAGCTACTAGTACCACTGTCCACTTCGAGCGACAGCAAGTCGGCCCTGGCTTATGTTTTTCTAATGGTCTGACACTTCTGTGATTCCAAAGTTTGGTCTTAATTTTAAGGTTCTAGTGTATCAACTTTCTTTCTTGCACTAAAATTCTGGACCACTTAATGCAATGCTTGGCTGCAAGTCACATTTACCACAAAAAACATGGGTGACCAACTTTCGCTAACACGTGACTGCCTGCTTTTTTATGCTTTTTTACTTTGTTTCTCAGTCTGAGTTCCACTAATTACTGACTGCTCGTCCCTGTCATTAATCTCAGAACGCATGCTTGGGTTTCACCCTCTGTTTATCTTCTGTCCAGACGTGTCTACCAACTGAAAAAAAAAAACACGAAAGGGAAGGTATATACTACACTTACTGTCTATATCTATGTCTGTGCCTGGCAAGGCTTGAATTCCACGCCATGTTACACATTTCCCCCAGCGATGGGGTCTTCATTACTTGCCTCAACATAAATATCAAATACAAGGCACCTCAAATTTAACGTCTCATGCGACCAACACCCAGCTGAGATACAGCTCGTGAAGAGTGTCAGAAACTAATTTTGGGTGCCAGGGGCCTATGTTATTATTTATAATTTATTATAGAAATTTAACTTGGAATGTAATAACAGGTGTGACAATGTCCTGATGTCATTGATATGTGTTGTCCCTTTGAATTTGTCATTGCTGTCATGTAAGCAGATATGATGCACAATATGCTTCAACATTCCAGTCTGGAGCCTCTCTAAATTCACCAAGGACATTTGTTTACAAACATCAAGGCATAACATGTCCCCTAATAAAAAATACATAACATATCACAGTAAGGTTAACCACTATTGGTGGTATGGGTAGCCACAATAATAAGTAAATTACAGCGGTTTACATGGGTAACCACAATTTAACATTTCAAAAATTAAAGTGGGTTGCCAAACATGTGGTTGATCCTTGATCCTGTCAAATATACGTGGGGTATCTCTTAGTTTTTTTTCTGTGTGTGATTGCTAAACTTGCACACTGTTCTGTTTGGATTTAGTCACACAAGAAGCAAGTATAAATACAAGGAAGCCTAGAATGACAAATTGTAGCTTGTGGTTGTATTTTACAAGTGTAAAAATAGAAAATGCCATGGATATACTTGCTCCCAACATGGTTTTTGCATAGCTTGGGGTGGATAACCACAAAAACCAAAGGAAGCTCACTAGTGGCCAAGAACTCTTTGCAATGTTGCACCGAAAAGACATGTGGTACAGTGTCTCAATCAAACATCTGTCATCAAATCTGATAACAATAGGACAGTATGTCCTGATTGGTTAACATTGTTGTCAAGATTTTGTGTAGCATACAATAGAATAACCCAGATATTACACCAGATCGGATCGACATCGTTTCAAGCTGGACGTCATATACAGATGACAGGCCGATGACTCCTTATGTCGTATCTTTCTTTGGTCGAACTCGATTATAATGGAAGTCTTGCTATAACAAAGATCATTGTCCAGGAACCGAATTTTTGTATATCTTTCGAAACAGTACCATCCACAATGAAACCTGTTATGGTTAACACCTATCGATAATTCATAATGTCCAAGCGGGTAATTTGCTACTCTACACCATTACAAACAATTTTTCATTGGATCAAAACAAATCAGTATAATAATTTATCAAAAGGCTCAGTGAACGCCTATTGTCCAACCTTACTATTTATAGTCCTGGAGCCAGGATCTTCAAAAATAAATTTTCATTGCCGTTGAAGGATACCGGCTGAAATTAGTCTCGCTCGAAAGATAAGATCACCCAGATACAGATCGTCACATTGGTTCATCGTCAGCCTGGCATCATCCATGTCGGACACACATCGGAATGACTACGAATACTGTCTGGGCCCTTGGTGCAAATGTTACTTACCTTAATGGCAAGGCAGTTTCTAGAGCCTGGTAAAATACAATGGCAAGAAAACAAAGATGATATGATACATCAGTTAGACATTGGCGGGACATCGGCTGACGATGGCCAACATTGAAATGTCGTCGATGATCCGATCTGGTATGCTTGCTATCTGGAAAATGAGTTTAATATCATACAATGGTGGTCTTATAATAGCGACATGTTCTTGACGGGGGTTTCCACTGTATCTCAATATTTTATTACCCTATTATTTTTGTATACCATTTTTATACCTTAGAAACCACCAGTCAAGGACAGGTAATTGTTTCTTAAATGGCAAATTATATGTACTTTGAGGGTCAGGTGTGAGAAAATGGCGGCTATAAAAATTATCTCGAGTTGAAATCGAGATAGTGGACAAGATAGCAGAACAATAGACCCAATCTTTGAGAAGTGACTGAAAGTGGCCAGCATTGACCAGTGTCCACCCTGGGGCAGTCTGCATACCCCTCTTAATGTCCCTCCAATGGGGTGTATGTGTAATGACCTTTAAGCACGAGGACCTCAATTTAGCACAAGGTCAAAGTAAGGTCAAAAGGGGTACATCCGTTTTGTCCGCCATGATGGGGCAATTTGGAATTCCCCTTGCCTCAGGCACTTCTTAAATGATCACCAAGAACTCTAACTTGTTGCAAAGGACTTCTCAGGACACGTTTATGGTGCCTCTGGTATAAATTGGTTGCTTAGCAGCAGCTGTGATCAGTCATGTGACACCAGTCACGTGATACCAGTCATTCAGGTGACCAGTCTTATGGCAAAATAATATTCAGAATTGTGAGTTATTATTAGTGCTTATGTCTTACCAATTAACAAAGTAAGTACACTAATGTTCTTAAATCTTAATAATAATAAGAAGAAATAAGAACTAAAAGTTTTACCAGACGACCACAAAATGACAGCAATTTAAAGTAACAATTTAAGGTCAAAAATACAAAGATAAAGGTCAATATAATTAGTCTTTATCTCCACCAAATAAAAAGCCATTTTTGGACTGAAAACAATGATATCTATAACCTGGGGTACTGAGCAATCTGAACTTCATTTAACCTTAAAATTGATGTTCTGAGTATCAATGTGGCTGTTTCATTTCTAGTCATTCCCATGGTATCCACTGAGACCATTTCAGCAATAAAAACGGATTAAAAAAAGGCTTTAAAATAGACATTCTTCGGTCCTTTCTCGAAATATTTACCCTGCATTTGTCCACATGTATCCATATATGTCCACACAATGACTTCTTGACTTCGTCTTTTACAACATTTCTACTACATTGTGATCAAAGATCATTCACCTTGTCATTCAGGGTTTTTACCCTTCTCAATTCACACTCGTATCCCTTTCTTTATACCCCTTTCTGTAACCCTGACATCCAATTCAATATCAGGAATCATTTTCTGTCTGTCTCATGACAACAATAGCAATCGTCAAAAGTTGTGATTCCCACAGAAAACTAAACTAGGTCGACTCTTAGATGTGTATGTTTTCTAAGTTATTACATATTGTAAAGGGTACAAAATGGGGTCACCCTACCCCATAATAGTTTTTCACAAGGGTTGAATGACCTAACAGGCATATATCATTAAGGTCCAACAGATCTTACACATGTTAATTTATTACTTTTACAAATAGGTGACAAGATGTAACAGATTGACAGATAGATAGATAAACAGACAGACATACAGTCAGTCAGACAGCTGGACAGCTATACAGATAGACAGACAGCTAGACATACAGCTAAACAGACAGCGCGACACAGACAGACAGACAGATAGATATATAGATAGATAGATAGATAAACAGATAGATAGACAGATATATATATATATATAGATAGATAGATAGACAGCTAGACAGACAGACAGATAGATAGATAGATAGATAGAGTGCCTAAAAGTTCTTATTGAAAAATATCTAACACATTAATCAGAATATCTACGAATTACAACTGCATTCTTTGACTATGCACTCTGCAACGAGGCTTCCACTGAAGCCTTCCAATGCATATGTAAGTTCTTAATAGACATATAAACCTAGACCTGCACTTATGTACATATAATGACAGGCAGTTGTTTGAACATTGCACCTCTTTGCTCTTTAATGTCAGAACACTGGTTTGACAACTAGGGTGAAATTCGGAGCCAACCGGAACGAATTTCTGTGTAAAGCAAGCAACAAACTTCACAAAAACCCAAGTCTAGGCCCTCCAGTGCTTCACTATGCAGTCACGAATTGGCTAAAAATAGAAAAGGTTCATTTTAAAAAGGTTTGCAGCTTTTTATAAAATGCAGGTGCACAAAACGAGATAGAAAGTATATAGTGTATGTAAGGCATCTTCCACTTAATTTTCTTAGTAAGAGATTGTATTGTCTGTGATATGGATTATTACATATGTATAATAGTTTATTCTCCCTTCAGTCTACACCAGCAGAGGCAGGGGTAATGATGACATGACTAGTTCAAACGTTTATAGAATTTTCAATGATTTGGAATGCTCTCTGGGTACTGGGTCTAAAGCTTAGTCAGCTTAACTGACCAGGTGTCAGAGCAGAGGCAGACGTAATGATAAGATGATAAGGCTTGGAGTCCACACCATGTTACACATTACTCCATGGACGGGGTCTTTTGCTTGCCTCAGCATCGACACCAAGTACAAGGCACCTCAATTTTAACATCTCATGCGATCGACAGCTAGCTGGGATGTAGCTCGTGAAGAGTGCCCGGGCCGGGCGTCGAACCCAGAACCTTCAGCAGGCTTAAATGTCAATAACTACTTTTGAACATTTGAAAAGTGGCCATTATAATTGTATATATGATATGGTGTGTAACATATGCAAAGAAAAATAATCTATTTATGCACAATAACCTGTTGCATAATAACTATTATATTCCTTATATGAAGTTCGACTCTACATTTAATAATTAATAAGACATTATTGTACTGCACAAAATGTACCTGCACTTCGGTACAGTTTTCACAGTAAATTAACCACAACATCTTGATACATGCAGACCATATAAATCAAAGTGACTTGTACTCCATGTTTTACATTTGATAATTATCTCAAGTGTCGTGTATGCTGACTGGCTTTCTCTGTACCAGTTAATTTTTGTTATGCTCTTGTTTTAGTATAAGACATTCGAACAAAAGATTTTAAATTTGAAAGTCAAAGTAGCTTTTTATAATCATTCTCATATTACATGCATCACTTATAAATAAGCTTTGAAATGACATGAATTTATTGTAATACTCAAACCTAACAGTGGAATAACAGTTTATATAAATGGGGAAAGTTTCACAGTGATAATATGTAACGTGATAGTAATGATTTAGCTATATGTTACATATTAATGAGTACAAAATCGATTAATATATTTGCAATTTTGTTATGTTACAAAGGTACACAGTGTCTGAATTGGGGTTGCAAGCTATTGAAATTATTAAATGAAAGATGGAACTAAATCCCATTTGAACTTGTTTAATTTTACTCTTTTATTCATGCATACATTCTAAACAATACAAGAATAATAAGAAAGACAGATAGACAACAATATACAGAGAGAGAATAGATAAAAAGATAGATTAAATATAGATGTATATTTCGCATGACTGTGCAATAATACATTTTGAAACAGCTATATAGTGATAATTCTAACCTTAACAAAAAGTTACATAGCCAATTGTGCCAGGTGCCATGCGTTTGGATAAACGCATGGTTTTTGCTTAATCATAATTAGCTAAAAACCATGCGTTTTCCATGCGTTTATGCTTCTTATGGAAAACGCACGTGGTATATTTGGCCATGTATAATCCCAATCATCAGTTACTTTCAATGCATAAAGTGACAAATCAAATCTTAAAAACTGTTAAATTCACGAATTTACATTTAAATCATGTAATCCTAAAACAACTGCCAAAATGTGCTGTAATGTAACATCAAGTATTTTCCTGTTCAAAATTAATAATTTTCATAGTCTTGGAAAAGTAAACATCAACCAAAGCTAATGAAATGCTTCAATGATTAACAAGGTTCAATGTCTTAATTTTACTGGGTCTAAAGCTTAGTAAGCACTGTGTGTGGTCACCTCACAGCCTCGATAGCATTCCAAATCGTTTCAACGTTAACGCGATGTCAGCGATGTTAACACGATGTTGTATTGACAGTGGCCTATATGGAAACGATGCTGGGCCGATTTGGAATGCTATCTGGGAGCCTAGTGGAGACCTAATTATGGACATTCTTTGCTAGTTTGAAATATAGATAAACACTGATTGGTTAAATTATGTAGCCGATAGGCTGAGTATGGACTTCAGAAATCTTCTCTTAAAAATACAAGAGAAATGGATTCATATTTTTCTTAATTGTCTCCTTCTCAGAACAAGAATTGTGTTAACTCAACACATGAACATCTAATTATTCTGTAATTTCATTGTTAGAACCGTAATACCATAAACCATCCTAAAGACTGTAAGAGAAATTAATTAATTTACTTCAGACGAGTAAACGAGCAAAACATGTACATAATTAGGTCGCTGGGCTGTGAGGTGTCAACACACAGTGAAAGCTTGTATGCCCAACTGCAGAGGAGGACATAAGGTAACCAATACCAGGAAGTAGTCAACGTTTTGGTAATATGTACTTATTGTTTATGTTTATTTATTTTGCAGCTTAAGAAACAAGAAGAATGGCAGGGTGCAGGATGTAGTCCAGAAGTCTGGCATGCTAACTGTGGATGTGATGTTGCAAAAGGGACATCATACAGACAGAAATGCAGGGAAATATTCCCAGATGCCGCTGTAAGTATTTTCTTTATTAGTATCAAGCATTTTATTTTGTATACATAAGTTGTACAAGAAAATATGAATAATATGAAATATTTACATATCCAACATTTATAACTTATGCACCATACCGTCCAACCTATGTTATGCAGTCACTCAAGGCGTTGGCAATTTGGCCGTTTTCTTTCTTAAACTCTCCGCGCAACATTTCGAGACAGACATAATGAAATGCAAAGCCAGATAGACAGCTCAGAAAACAACATTTAGTTCCCCACAGGGGCCTAGCTCAGTGGTAGTATGCTGGGCTTCCAAGTCGAGCTTAAGTTGGATGGCTGTTTCATCCTTTATCACTGCCATGGTCCCTGCCTGTCCTAATTAGCCCAATAAGTGCAGAAAATACAGGACGTAAAGCCCTAATCCACCCACTCACTACCACCATGTCATGAGGAGGCGCAGGACTTTAAATTGTGATAAAATATGTCAACAAAATTAATTTAGTACATGGTTTTAACTTAAAGGATTAATGCAAGTAATGGAAAGAAAATTATAAAACAGGAATATAGAATGACGACATCATACACAGTGATATCGACATCTCGATAGATTCAATATTCACAATCACGATATCTTCATTACGATATAATTGTATCACGTTTGTTCCAGGCTGCTTACAATAACTCAGATCTAGGCTGCCTTTGTACAGAAGACATGATGATGGACATTCCTCAGTTGGATTCTTTGGCTGAGCAGATAAAAAAAGACAAAAACACAAGAAGGAAAAAGAGGAATATACGAGCGTTTCGAAACGTCCCAGTTGCTCAATGGAACAATCCTATCATATACAAGATTAATGCTGGCTTCAGTGAGTAGTAACTTTAACTTTTACATATAATAATGTATTATTTATAATAATTTATTTATTTATAAAGCGCAAATATCACAGTATAAGTTTCAGCTGCGCTGTACAATTGAAATAAGAATGTATATAATAAAAATGAGATTAAAAAAGAGATTAAAGTGACTGGAATTATTCAAGTAAAAGTCATTTAAAATTGATGTCCATAGGAAAGTTTAAAAAAGTATGTCTTTAAGCGAGATTTAAAAGCACCGAGAGTTGGAGAATGTCTGAGGTCATCAGGAAGAGAGTTCCACAATGTTGGGGCTGCAACACTTAGCATGCCGAAACGGGTTGATGTTGTTTGAATGTTGGTAGTCATCAGTTGATGTTGCACTGATGTATGTTATCTGGGAATCACACACCAGATTTATGGCTCATTGTCTCAATGCTACCCAGATAGCATTCCAAATCGCGCAATGTCGGCGCGATATCAGTGTTGTAAAAAAAAGATATTGTACTGATGGCGGCCGATATAGAAACGATGCAAGCCCGATTTGGAATGCTATCTGGGTACTGGGTCTGAAGCTTAGTCAGCTTGTATGACTGGCTGCCAGAGGCAGACGTAATGATGAGATAAGGCTGATTGGAGTTCACACCAAGTTACACATTTACCTCATGTAATGGGTGAGGTCTTTCACTTGCTCAACATAGACACCGAGTACAAGGCACCTACAATTTAATGTCTCAAACAATCGACCTCCAGCTGGGAGGAAATGAAGCTCATGAAGAGTGACATCAATGTTGGCCCAAGGTTGGTTAATGAAGCAATTGTTGGCCCGATTTTGCATGCTCAACAATTAAATAAATATCACCTCAACTCAACATTGGCCAATAATAAATTTCCCAGATAGCATGTCGAGATGTTGTGACGTGCTGTATGGGATGTTGGACAAAACATTTATTCGATGTTGCCTATGTGGCATATGGTATCAGGAATTTTTTGATTCAGATACCTCCATTACAACATTCAAGGTATCAAAACTATATATTTTAATTTTAGGTGAAGCCGAAGCCAGAGACATTAAAAGCAGTATTAGCATGTGGCAGAAGACCACATGTCTCCAATTTGTTCAAGTTCCCATAAATGAAAAAGTGCAAGGTCAACATCTACTATTCTTCAAACTTACATCAAATACAGGGTAAGTCATTTGACATTTCGATATACTGAGTGAGACATCATCCTGTTTTAAACAGTTGACAAAAAGTAGAAATACCAGAACCTTCTTTACAAATAAATTTCTTAGTCCTACATCAAACATTATTTTTCTTTAGTTTTATCCAAGTAATTGATTTGTTTACCAGTTAAAGCCCTTACAATTTACACATCATAATTTTACAATTTCATAAATATACTCTCACTGTTCATAGTTACCAATATAATTTGTTTGTATACTTGTATTTCCCTCTATCAACAGTATATATATTGGAAATACTCCTTAACCAGTTATTCCAATAAAATGAAAATTATTTTATTCGTTTACAGATGCTACTCTTACATTGGAAGAGCTACAACGGTCATACCTCAGCCTATTTATTTAACTGCATCATGTTTTATTTTGGTGAGTCTATCTATCTATCTATCTATCTATCTGTCTATCTGTCTATCTATCTATCTCAGATGGAGGGTCTAAATTTGGTACCATCCTCAGAGTAATTTATCATCCATAATGAAATTTAGTACCATCCGTGATGTAATCGAAATTGTAATTGAAGTAATATATGTAATGAAAACTTAAAATTCTCAATGATCTCATAAAACAAATGTACTAAATATTTAGATAAATAATATCAGTCAATGCATACGCTCAGCAAGAAATTGCACGTTATCAGAAGTTATTATTTCATTTTAATTATTGTAAATTCCGCTATATTTTACTCTCATTTATTTTCTATTAGTTGGGATACATTGCCCATGAAATCGGCCATGCCATCGGTCTGTTTCATCAGCATCAGAGAAGCGATCGCGACCAGTACATACGCATCAATAATGACGTCATTTCGAGACCCGCGCGAGGAAATTTCGACATCATCGATTCGCGGTTTATGGAGAATTTAGGAGTTGACTACGATTTTTCATCGGCAATGCATTACAGGAGAAATGTAAGTAGATCAAATGAATAATTGTCAAAATAACACTACAAATGGCAATCAGAGTGTAGTCAGAGTAACTCTTATAGGTGCAAAAACATTATGTGACTAACTTTAGTCACACTGACAACTTCCCAAATGTCTTGCCTTCTATGAATAACACTTTAACTGAATATCACCTACAAATCTTTGCCTTTGCATTTAAATTCAATTTACTTAAAAAAATTATGTATATTACCCATTAAAATCTATATGAATTCTGTAATGATTTCAATGTGTAAAAATACACAGTCATTATATTACAACTGCTAGTAAATATGATCTGTTTGTTTATATGATGCAATGAGACTTCAAATTTATGATAGAAATGATATACTATATTTTCAGGCAAACAGCATTAATGGCTCACCCACGATAGAGACCATTGATCCGAAATTTAACCAAGTCATCGGGCAAAGAGTGGAACTCTCCTTCTCCGATTCTCATATAGTCAACAAGGCTTATTGTACAGGTAAGTCTACTACATTACCATATGCATTATGCATATTCTCTTATAATACAATCTCCTGTAGTGCATTGCTGATGAATATAACATGCGAGATGGGCAGAATTTCTGCCGATGTTGTAATGATGTTGTTATGACGTTGGCTAATATTGACATGCGAGATGGGCACAATGTCTGCCGATGTTGTAATGATGTTGTTATGACGTTGGTTAATATTGACATGCGAGATGGGCACAATGTCTGCCGCCGATGTTGTAATGATGTTGTTATGACGTTGGTTAATATTGACATGCGAGATGTTTACAATTTCTGCCAATGTTGTAATGATGTTGTTGTGACGTTGGTTTATATTGAAATGATGTTGTTCAAATTTTGAATGATATCTGAAATGTCACATTGACCAGATGTCCGGCGCATATCGCTAAAGTCAGACCAACATTGGGCCAACCCAGATGACATCTTAGAATGGCCGGCCAGATACTGGTGTCACCCTGGCCGAAGGTAGTCAATGTCAATATGATTTGGAATGTTATCTGGGAATCTGAGATATTCTAATTACGCAAATTTGGATTGTCTTTGGTCGTAGTTACTGACAGCAACATGCTCTATTGGCTCATCCTCGGCCCAGTCTCAGCCAACATTTGCATATGTTGGTATGATGTCGCTCCAATCTGGCATAGTACCCAGATAGCATTCCAAATTGGCGTGATGTCAGCAATTTAAATATGATGCTGTACAGCCAATATTAAAACAACGCTGGCCCGATTTGGAATGCTATTCCGGTTATAGCTCCCAGATTGCATGCAGGTTCGACCAAACTAACCTGACATTACATTAAAGGTATTGAAATTTGCCAGGTCATCGGAATCCGCCACCCTCCACAAACACAAATACACACCTTGAAATTTTGTAATTTGTTACTAAAGTAACTTTGACAATGTTCTAACACTTTGACAGACATGTTTGAAGTGTTTTTGACAGTTTATTTAGGGTGGCATATTTCGATGACACTGGCCAAATTCAATGACCCCTAGTGTAATATTGATGCAACAAGGCGACAATTGGCCGATGTCGAGACCAGACAGCATTCCAGATTGGATCCGCGTAATCTCAACTGTCATCAGCTGAAATCTCAACAATATCTAGCTACATGTTATCTGGCAACCGAAGTGACACATATTTCAGCACATTGTAATATATTGGCCATACAAGATAGAGCGATAATACTATTCCGACAGACTGCATGCATTATGACTATCGGGGCGCTTTCAAATGACAGTAATGCTTCGGTCTACGATAATACATAACATTAGTCAGAGTGTTTAGAGTTTATTTATTTTTACCAATTTCTGCAAATACAATTTTACAACTTAATATTACATAATACATGAATATCACAAAACTGACTGGTAAAGGGGGTACACCCGAGTAGAACAATATACAGTAACCCATAGGGTGGATGCCCCCCAGTAAAAGAAAAAAAATTGTTTACTCAATTAAAAATACAGAATATATAAAACAAGACAACAAGAAAACAAGAAAAATGAAAAATAAACACTGGACTTAATTTTCGTATTAACAACACCATATTTCAAAAAAAACAAAAAAAAAAATACATATATATATTTATATATAATGCTAATAATAATTGAAACGTGATTTTGAATAGGTCTTTACAAAAGATATTTTAGTATTTACATTTCTTAATTGCTGTGGTGAATGCAGCCAAAGGTGCGGTGCTCTTCCTAAACATTTTTATGATAAATCTGAAGGGCATGAATAGGTGTTTGCAAAATGTTTCTATTTCTAGTTGCTAGCTTATGCGATGGAATTTCAAATAAATTGGCAATACGTTTTGGCAGAATATCATTCACATACCTATATGAAATACCTAACAGAGACAAATCTACTAAATCTTCTAACACAAGAATCTCAGCTTTCTTATAAAATGGGCTTTGTCTGGTTCTTCTGTTTAATTTAAACATTGCAGATGGAAAATAACGGGTTAATATTTTATGTTGTTGTGAAGTAAAATCTCCAAATTTAGCAAGTTTGCAAAATATATATGCACTGATACAAAATAAACACTTCACTAAAAAGTTGCAATCTTTCCATTGAAGAGTTAAGGATTGAAAAGTTTCTTTTTAACATTTTATATAAACAACCATAACAATTGTCAAGAACAGCCGTTTAGAAAGTCAAATGCATTTTAAGTGGAAATTATGTAAAAATGCATGTTTATCAGGATAGGTCTAAAAATTGTGGTTTTACATGTTTTGATAATTATTTTTTATCATGTTTATCATTTTATGCAATTACGTAGTCTTTTTAATGGTTTTAATTCCTAAACATAACATTTACAATTTTACATGACATAGCATGACAATAAAGCAATTACAGCATACATATTTTACAAGTAATCATACCAGCATGCATAATAATGCGTTGTAAAAAGTATTGTATTACTTAAATTATTGTACCCCCATATTTGGGTTTGACAAGTACCTTGAATATACGATGGAACCTCGCCATTAAGACCACTTTTGTACTGAATGTATTCGTCTTAATAATGAGCTGGTCTTAATAGTGAGGCGGTCTTAATAGTGAGGTGGTCTTAATAGTGAGGTGGTATTAATAGTGAGCTGGTCTTAATAATGAGGTGGGCTTAATAGTGAGGTGGTCTTAATAATGAGGTGGGCTTAATAGTGAGGTGGTCTTAATAATGAGCTGGTCTTAATAGTGAGGTGGTCTTAATAATGAGGTGGGCTTAATAGTGAGGTGGTCTTAATAATGAGGTGGTCTTAATAATGAGCTGGTCTTAATAGTGAGGTGGTCTTAATAATGAGGTGGGCTTAATAGTGAGGTGGTCTTAATAATGAGGTGGTCTTAATAGTGAGGTGGTCTTAATAATGAGGTGGTCTTAATAGTGAGGTACAATAGAATGTGATGTAATGCCAATAATACTTGAAAAATTGTTGTTATAGTGATGCCCTTAAAGGGGGCAGGGTGGGTGGATTAGGGCTTTACGGCCTGTATTTCTGAACCTGATGGGCTAATTAGGGCAGGCAGGGACCATGGCAATGAGATGATGGATGAAACAGCCATCTAACTTAGGCTCGGCCGGGAATTGAACCCGGGACCCAGTGGTTGGAAGCCCAGCACGCTTAGAGGGGGTTTTTACTGTACAAACGCAATGTAAATTTAAGGTCATACAAGGACACATGGTAAACTTGTTATTCTGTAAACATCTTCATCATACTCAATGTGGCCTAACAATAGTTTCAGTGGTGACATGAACATTTATAACAAGCTGGGCAGTCAAATATTCACATCAGAATTCAGTGACTGAAATGATTGAATGAAAAGGAATGATTAAGATGTTATACCAGCATTACACTTATGAATAGAGACTTGATTAATATCTTAATAATTGCCTGAATTGGTAGGTACCACAGCAAAACCTGTCTTAACATGTACAACCTGTAAATGGCCACCATATTCAAAATGGTAAAATAAATCGAATCCCATTGATGGCCACATAACTCAGAATGGACTGTATCATTCGACCTTGAGTTTAGTTTAATGTAATTATATATGTAATTTATTATTACATTGTTTTTATGAGATTACATTTTAAGAAATAACTCACAGAAATTGGCAATATTTATCAAACATATTGACACTGAGTAATTTGTTTGTACATTATAGACTTCCAACTAACTCAAATGGTACTTTTATTAATTCATGCAATGAATAATTGTAATATATTTATAATATAACTATTAGAAAGTTATAATAGTTATAATAAAAGTATAAAATATATCTATAAATTTGGACAGTCTTATATCAACTATATTTAGTTTTTATAATTTATTCATTTTTATTACATTTATGAATATATCTAAAAACTCTAAAGTACTCATCTCTAAATAAATTATATGAACGTTTATACCAAATACTTGCTTTGTAAAAACCTTGTTTTGCAGCTTACCAAAGAACCATTAAAATTCCATTTAAGATAAAATGTCCACATAGCAAACAATTTTGAATAAATGTATCTCACCGAGATCAAAATTTAACATTAAATTTGCACCCAAGGTCATTCACATATTTCAGTTAATGTATTTGACTAATAAAAGTACTTCTAGCAAAATTTAATGCATAAGTCCCAATTAAATAAACATTTATTTCATTTGAGTGACTGTGTAACCGATAAACTGTAATTGACATACATTCCGAATTCAATTTGTTTAATAAGCACATAGTTTGGTGACAATTTTGACTAATTTAGATGTTGTATCTAAACTGTTTGCCCTTGTCAGTAAAAAAAGTATTTAAATCACCTAGAATTAATATAGACCTACCTGGTTGTTTTTTTTCAAATACTGGTGTAATTAAACGTTTGATGATAAACATGACACTAAATAAAAATAATTCATTGCTAAATTGGCCAAGACGATCTTATGAATAGCATAGTGTGTCATTCTGTATCTAGCAAATTAACACTATCTATCAGTTGTATTGTTATCTATACTAAGCTATAAAAAATATTATAATATGGTAATTTAACATTAGTGACTCATGAGCCAGCAACATGGGCTTCGCAACTTAACATGGGTCTCTTCACCTAAATTTATTTTATATATATATATATATAGCTTTTATTGACACTTTTTCATATCAGAAAAGATACATATGTCACATCTACTCCCTACGTCTATCTAAAACTACAAAAATCTGATGTACAAGTTCTCATTATTTTATACATAATATACAGCTTAACATTTAAGGTCCCAGTTGCCACAATTTGATGTTTTCTGGACAGAGTCCTGCTCTTAAACATTCAGTATTAAGGCGAAATAATATATATATATATATATAAGTACATAAAAGATAGCAAATAAAATCACAGATCAAATCACAAATACTGATTACAATATCAATATTAGATTTAAATTTTACAAAAATATACACAAATACTTAATATCACAATAAGATTCAAATTAACACAAAAAGATAAGAATGTTCACAAGACTAATTCAACTCTACACTCTCTAACTTGCTGCTCTGAAGTATATTCAGTATCTGAGCTAGACAGAGGCAGACGTAGTAAGGAGTGGCTAAACTCTACACTCTCTAACTTGCTGCTCTGAAGTATATTCAGTATCTGAGCTAGACAGAGGCAGACGTAGTAAGGAGTGGCTAAAACAAAAACTTGGACGTGTATCCTAATTAATGTATGTCAGTCTAATACATCAAACGCAATGACAGCCATTTCTCAGCATGCCTGGCTAGCCATCAATGTCAGAAGTAATGATGACATGACATGATATACGATCCTTTAGACATTCTTTTTTTAGCATACTTAGAGACCCAAATTTGTATATCATAATGATTATGAGGTTGCAATGGCAGACATAATGATGAGTGTCATATCTTCCAGATGCTTGCCACAGAGAAGGACCTATACCTTGCGAAAATGGGGGGTACCAGGACCCACTGAACTGCAGAATATGTCGTTGCCCAGACGGATGGAGTGGAACCACTTGTGAGCAGGTGGCGCCACCAGTTAAAGGTATGCGTGCGACACCTTGTGGAAAGTCAACTCATAACTTTTGGTGAACAATTTAACGTAGCATGAGAGAATGCAGTTACTGACAAATAGAGTGATTCCGTTTATTTCATTGATTTGTTAAATTAATCCTGTTATCGTTATTTTCATTAATATGCATTAATTTCTATTTCAGCAAGATGTGGTGGAAGTGTAGATGCAGAAATGTATCCTCAGTCAATAGAATCTCCATTTTATAAATCAGGATTCTATGAAAATGGTGTTGAATGCACATGGCTAATTAGGGTAAATATTTATGTTGATCTAACTCAACAAAAACAATTATATTGTATATGGTGAAAAAAATAGCTTCCTAATTATAACTCCATGATTTAAAAATGGCAATAACAAAATATTTCTGTTATTTTTGATAATATCACTTTTCCAGTTTGCTTATTGTTTTATCAATTATTCTATTATAAGTTTATCATTTTATGAATTATTCACAATTATGCTTTTGAAATATCAAAGTTCTATAAAAAAAAAATATATATATATATATTATGAATATTACAATTGTTTATGCATTTATACATTTCAATTAATTTTAAATATTTCAATTTATTAAAGTCACCACCAGGGGGAAGAATACACCTGCAATTTGAGACAGACTTCAATGTTTATGCTTATGGAGAACTTTGCATGCACTGGGTGGAAGTACGATATGACAGTTTAGTCAAAGTTGGCCCAAGGTAAGCTTTCATATGTATATACATGTACAATATATATACTATTGGTACATAATATTTCTTAACATTCTCCACTCAGCTACTGTGAGCCAATCAGAATGCTTCATAGGTTTGCATTGCAAAATTAATTCTTCTTTTGGCAGAAAATGGTATCAACAGTTGTCTAGCTAATTGCAGTTCTTAAATGACAAACCACTTTCAAATGGTGTAACTGTATAATGAATGTCACCCAGACAGCATATCAGATGAGATCGACACCGTTTCAAAATTGGCCTTTTCGGCTGATGTCGCACTTGCCGATCTATCATATATAATATCTTATTTGGGCGCAGGACAAATAAAAAATAAAATTCATTCCGTTGAACAGCAATATCAAATAAAATTTCCTATTTATTTTTTGATCTTTAGATATTGTGGAAGTCAAGTCTCCAGAGAGGTGATCACCAGTAAAGGGGAGAGAGTGCTCATCAACTTTCGCACAAAATTACACGTTGAGGACTCGAGACATCGGAGAGGATTCAGGCTCAAATTTTATACAAGTGAGTGATAATTCATTGCTACACGAGTGAGCAGTGAGGTATACAATCGAGTGGTAATTAATTGCTACAAGTGACTAGCGAGTTATAGTAGATCCCAAATAATGTCACCTCAGGATTCAGGCTCACATTTTATGCAAGCGAGTGATACTTAATTACTACAAGTGAGTTATGCTAGATTCAAAATAATGTCACCTCAGGATTCAGGCTCAAGTTTTACACAAGTGAGTAATAATTAATTACTAAAAGTGAGTGATACTGCATCAAAGTAATTTCGCAGGATTTAGACTCGAATTTTATGCAAGTGAGGGATTTATTTACAACAAGTGAGTTATACTAAATCCAAAATAATGTCCCATCAGAATTCAGGCTCAATTTTTATACATGCGAGTGATAATTAATTATTACAAGTGACTTATAAAATAATGATTCAGGCACAAACTTTATACATCTGAGTGATAATTAATTACTGCAAGTGAGTGATACTAAATACTGTTCATGTTACTATTTCAAGTTACTACTTTATCACAAATGAGTGACAGCTACTAAATGGCAAATTTAATGAGTCATCGAGTATTGGATTGTTACAACTACCAATACTATCAATGTTACTACTCTAAATTAGGGCACATGGCCTTTATTGCAACCTGAAGGTTGGATTTTAACAATGTATAGTGTACTAGTTTTAAGAGCTGCTATACCCATTCTTTATTTTTTCTTCGCAGATTCTACATGTAATGCCAACCCATGTCAAAACGGAGGAACCTGTATCGAACAAGGAGATGGCGACTTCATTTGCTTGTGTCCCTATGGGATGGGTGGCAAAATTTGCCATATGGGCACTAGTAAGAAATAATTTTAATCCTTTCTAAGCTGCATAGCAAATCATCTTGTTCTCATCTTTGCAACATTTTTACTCAGTCTCGCCAAGTGTTCATGATGTATGGTTCCATCTCAGATCACAGGGGTGGGGGCCTAGCTCAACGGTAGCGCACTGGGCTTCCAACCACTGGGCCAGGGTTTAATTCCCGGTCAAGCTTAAGTTGGATGGCTGTTTCATCCATCATCTCATTGCCATGGTCCCTACCTGTCCTAATTAGCCCATCAGGTGCAGAAATACAGGACATAAAGCCCTAAAACACCACCACCACCATCTCAGATAAGAATTTTTGCCCTAGTGTAATTATCATGCTTGGAAATTTAATCAATCAATCAGTAATGCTTCTGTTTTTCAGTAATTTGTTTGACTAATAGAAATATGGTCAAAATGTGTTTTTATTTACAAATTCAGAATTCATAAGAAAATTTTAAAAGTAAAAATGTTGTCTCATAACCAACATTCAAAGGTATTAAATGTTTAGTTTTATAAGTAAGTCAATCTTGAAAATGCTCAGCAGAGTAAAAATGTTTATTATTTTATTGCAGTTCCAGTAGATATTGGGATTATGTTTGACACAGCGGATCACCCAAACAAGGATTGGTACACTATGCAAAATTTTGTCAAAAACGCTGTCCGTCGCATGCATTATGGACCCAGAAGATCGCGGGTCGGTCTTCTGCAATTCAACAAATACGCTAGTGTGGTGACATCTTTAAACAGACACGAGTCAGTTGATGGATTTTCTGCTGATGTATCTTTTCTGACTCCAGATCATCAAAAGTATGTTGTTTTCATTAATATTTAGAAATCCCTAGTTTGCCAACTGACATTATTGAAAATATTGGTCGATGGGGAATCGTTATTAACTTTATTCAAATTTATTCATAGTAGCCATCATTACAAATCAAATAAAACATGCATGTTTCATGTGTATGTGGCAAAAAGTTCCTGCAACATAAGGTGTACTTTGGCTGCAGTTCAGTCGTGGCAATCATACAGCCAATTTCAATGACTGGGAAACAAAACTCCAGAGGACGTCATGTAAACCCAGGAATCCCATTGGCTGAGGGACTGCCTTAACCACTGGGACTCCTGGATTCAAATGACCTCCTCTAGCATTTTGTTTCCAAGTCTACGATTGGCTAGATTGGGAAAGCAGTCAGAGGCACGTGTCATGCATGTCAAGTATCAAAATGGAGGTGTCCTTATCAATAAGGTGAGCCATGTGAAGCGAAGTGACACTTTATTAATCATGCATTAAAACATAATGGAAATATCCTTTTTTTTCAGTACAAATATATTCCAAGCTCTTTGGGTACTTACCGAGGATTTCTTTACCATTGGAAATGGTGACCGGGCACTCGTTCCTAATTTCGGAATTATGATAACGGACAGCTCTTTTCCCCCAGATGTATCACGGGGTATCATTATCAGTCGAGCGCAATATACAAGAACACTTGGAGTTAGTCTATTAGTTATCGGTGTCGGTTCAAGAGTTAATCGGTCCGACTTAATCGGAGTGAGTGGTGGCCCGGAAAATTTGTTTATGGTCGACCATTATTACCAACTAAGAGAGCAGGATGTTATGAACTGGCTGCTTGCAAGATTGAAAGTGATGGGTAAGTAGAAAATGTAGCCTTATTATCTCATCATTGCATTTGTTTTTGGCAGCTAGCTGGTCATATTTACAACTTGGCTATGGTTTAGACTTATGAGACAAAACAATGCCATACATCATATCAAATGGCATTATTTCCACTTCATTATCCCTCACCTCATTGGGTTATGAGGATGTGGAAATTTATAATTGTCCTTTCTTGTCCTTTCTTGAAAAGGTATCATCATGGTCTGATGATATATAATCTACATCAGTATTACCGAAGCAATATGTAATTAGGTAGTCCGTGATTAAGGTGTCAGCTCTAGAATGTTAAGATGGTCTGCACGTCTTATCATCTGATTGTTACATCTGCCCATAAACCTCCAAATTAGCGTTATTATGCTAAATAATTTAAATTATTAATGGAGTTACTGTTTCTTTTTATCTTCAGTTGAGGATACATTTTCTGAAGGTGCTGACGGAGTTTATGACAATCACAATGGTGCACCTACAAATCCGGACAACAAATATACCAAATTTATGACAACATCAACTACTACATTGCCAACGACTTCTACTTCACCTACCACATCATCTACAACATCCACAACAACATCGCCAACGACTACCACAGTGTCAACAACGACCACAGAACCAACAACTACATCAACAACTACATCAACTACAACATCACCCACAACTACATCAACAACAACAGCAACTACTACAACAACACCAACATCAACTACAACATCACCCACAACTACATCAACAACAACAGCGACTACTACAGCAACAAAAACTTCACCCAAAACATCCACCAAAACATCAACAACAACATCAACAACAACAACACCAACAACATTATCAACTCGCTCGATATTCACCACGAAACGCGTGATAGTGGACGCGATTAATTGTTGGTGGTGGAATAGTAATTGTTCGCAGCTGTGTGGAGGTTGTGGTAAAAAGTCTTACGAGCGATGGTGCGAATATAGAGATGGCAGCATAAAGTTGTAAGTTATCTATCTATCTATCTATCTATATGTCTGTCTGTCTGTCTATCTGTCTAGCTGTCTATCTGTCTATCTGCCTATCTATCTATCTATCTAACTCTCTATGTATCTAACTCTCTATCTATCCATCTGCCTATCTACCTGTCTATCTTTCTACCTATCTATCTATCCAGCTATCTATCTACCTATCTGTCTGTCTCTCTGTCTATCCATCTAGCTATCTATCTATCTATCTATATATCTGTCCATATATCCATCTACCTATCTATCTATATATCTACCTATCTTTCTAACTATCTATCTATCTCTATCTATCTATCTTTTAAGCAATCTAGTATCTATCTATCTATCCATATATCTACCTATCTTTCCATCTATCCATCTATCTATCTATCTATCTGTCAAGCAATCTAGTGTCTAACTATCTATCTATCTATCTATCTGTCAAGCAATCTAGTATCTATCTATCTATCTATCTATCTAGTATCTATCTATCTAGTATCTATCTATCTATCAAGCAATCTAGTGTCCATATATCTATCTATCTATCTGTCCATCTATCCATCTATTCATCTATCTATCTGCATCATGAGTTATTGAATTACAGTAAATACAGTATAAAAAAGATAGGTAATTACTGTTTATTATGTTCTGTTGCAGGACTTTTACATTCGCTGTCGAGTGCAATACCCAAAAATGTGAACGAACGTGTTTGGTCTTCGTTGGGATTGTATATAAATTGTAAGTATTGTTAGTTACAATATATAATATATTGTGCATTGTAAATTATGATACTTACGCCTAAGTATTGACGGTATTTTAAGAAAGACATTTATATAGAGTCACCCGAATTTGAGACTTTAAATAAGAAATATAAAAAGAGCATACATGGCCAAATGTGCCACAGGCGTTTTCCATGAGAAGGATAAATGCATGGAAAACGCATGGTTTTTAGCTTATTATAATAGAGCAAAACCATGCCTTTTCCATGCGTTTATTCAAAATGCATGTGGCACATTAGGCCATGTAGTGGTAGAATTTTTTCCAGGAAATAGCAAACATGCACTCGTTATAATTTCTTTTTCACCGGATGTAATTAATTTAGGCATTCTACGTAAGATAATCACTGTGGATTTGTGCAAGTTAATGTTTTATAACTATTCTTTTAGAGAACTCGCCTGTTGCTAAGCATCTCCTGACAATTTCAAATTCGAATTTCAGACCATGTCACGCTTGCTGCGACGAATACAAACTTGCTGGTGACGTTTGTGTTGGAAGAACAATCGAAAATGGAGGTCAAACATAACGATGGATTAATTTATGGCGTTGGTTTATAATTACCTTTTCAACAAATGGCAGCATTTCTCTTGTTCGTGAATGTCAGGACAGTCAATGATCAATCGAACGCTTACGGAGAAGTCAAGAACTGCTGAGGGGAAGGACTACACAAAATCAAAACACATTGATAGTCTACAAAATATTCTACACGCGAAAGGACACTACACGTGCACAAGAACAGCAGGGATAGACCAGATATTATCATTGATTGTATATGATGCTAGTATTGATTTGGTAGTAAATTGCAATTGGCTGTGAAGATGCATAAGAGGGACAGTGTACATAATATTTGATGATCATTTACGAAAGTATTGGCCGCAATCACGCACATTGATACCCGCAATCACGCACATTGATACCCGCACACAGAATATCGCACACCGCTCCCAGCACACCGCCCCATTGTCTATAAAGAGTAAACAGCTAGTGATGCTGAGTGATTTAAATAGACAAGTATATGCAACAGATTAATATACAAATCTGTACTGGCAATGATGATATTTACTTTTACTACGTATTATATAACCAAAGCGGTCCACAGTACCCCATTGCAATTGAACATTTTTAAATGACAAAACTATTGCAGCATATGCTGTGGTTGAAATTCCAATAACCAATGGATGATTGCAATCAATGCAGAATAGTCATTAAACACAGTTACTGACAGTCATAGATGTCAGTTCAAATCAACTACAATAAAATGGTAGTCAAAAGGATAATTGTAGAAATGTATCCATACACATTTACAATGTATAAAACATCATAACATGTGCAATATCAAATACAAAACATGAAATTATGTATTTATTAGGCTCAGGCACAGAAGTAAATTATCTTAGTATCATGAAAGTTCTTAGTGTAGCCAGGTCTGCATACTGCAATTGTATCTTCAAATATTTTGAATATATTTATCATTTTGTATTTGTTGGATATCTTGAAATTTTTCAATGTTGTGGATATATTGTAACTTATCCTCTGAGGATAGATGTATTGAATTTATTGTTTTGAGTGTTTTACTAGGAACATGAGTTAGCTTGTATGTATTATTTAAAACTGCAGAAGTACACTAGAATGATTTCTAACTTGTATTACCTCATTCTTTAACATTGTGATAATGAACCTGCAATTAGATAAGCTGTAAAGGGTAAATTTATATAACCCTGTATTTTGTGATTGCAATTAGAAATAGTCGGTGCGATTGCAATTAGTGTGAAATCTGTTTGTTTACATTTTGTGATTGCAATCAGTTTGAGCAATTGCAATTAGTGTGAAAATATATATTTACATTTTGTGATTGCAATTAGAACTAGGTAGTGTGAAAAATATAAATTATAAAATTTTGTTTACATTTATGTTTTCATGGCGGAACGTTTCTTATTATCTCAAGTTTATAGGCATACATTAAACATATATGTTATTAATTATGTGCAATATTAGACTTATTTTCATGCAACATTCAATAATAAGAAAAACAAAGTAATTTATTACAGCACCCTGCAAAAGTGGCAATGTCATAAGTTTAGTAATAATGAGAAGCAAAAATACCACCAGAGGTATCTGGCACCAAAGAAGATTGATATCTATTTAATTCAAATTTGCTGTTCCAAGGTTAACTGTAAAAGGAGCCTCCAACTTCTTTATTAATTCAGTGATGTCATTTTTTGTTACAATAAATGATGACGTCATCTAATTGTGCTTTATCCGCTTCGATGGCGGTGTCCTCTGGTGCATCCAATGGTGGTTACAGCAAATAAACTAATGTCATCATTTTATTTTAGAATATAAAATATCACTGACAAATATATTGCCTGGCAAATACCACAGAATACGAGACACAGACGAACGTCATAAACGTCATCGCTTCGTGATACCTTTTATTAAACAGCACCTTAAATTTTTATCTGATTTTCAAAATTCAAAGTTTATTATATACAAAAATATGTAGTTGTTTTGCTTGTATCATGTATTGAAACCATTTTGGACCTCACTTTTTCATAAAACGACTCTGAAATCGAATCTGCAACGCCCTTTATGTAGTCAAGGTGACATGTTAGCTGATCAAGCAACAATATCACGTTGACAAATACAAGTAAGCATTCTGGGTAACATCAGCATGATTGGCTTTTACCAATTAAACTAATACAACCTGCCAGGTCAGCTAATTTGGGAGTAAGTGCTATTAGTTGTAACACATTCTGGTAGTTTTTTTATTGATTCAGGTTAATAGAACCAGGTGATATCGCTTGACATTTTGGAGATCCTGACAAGTGTGTGCTCACTTTTGTATGATACTGTAAAAGCAATTCTGCGATCTCAAAAAATACAATACTTTTTTTTTGCTTTGTTTCACCCATAATTTTATTATCTTTTTGTTGCAAACTGCGTACAATTTAATATCATATTGTCTCTCGAAACTTAATATCAATTTAATATCATATTGTCTCCCGAAACTACATGGCTAATTGTGCCACGTGCGTTTTCAACGCGTTTGGATAAACACATGGTTTTGGCGTCATTATAATTAGCTAAAAACCATGCGTTTTCCATGCGTTTATCCTTCTCATGGAAAACGCATGTGGCACATTTGGCCATGTAGATATTCGACGGTTTATGAGTATATAATTCTAAAAGCAATCTAAATTTACTTGTTTAGCAATATGTATAGAAGCGAATGCTAAAGCATTTTTCAACAGTAAAATTACTACAGTTGTAAATATATAAAAAGTACAATGTAACTATAACTTAGCAAACTGTTTTATATTATAAAGTTATTTATTAAACACAGCTCTTTCATAGTTATAGATTATATTTATTTAAAATATTAACTTATAAATCATCCCAGCTCAGGTACTTGTTAATGAAACTAAAATGTGATTTTCAACAAGTATGAGACAAAGAAGTGAGATATGAACAAATCCATGCAGAATACTGATTTTAATTTTAGACTGAAAAATATGGTTATTATATTTATGAAATTAACAATCTGCAGCCATTTGTATTGGAAATATATTACCTCATTGTAAATAAGTGTTCTGTGTGTATATATAGTAATGTAACATATACTTATATTCTATTAGCTTATTCTACTTTGTGCTGTATTATTGTAAATATAACATTATTTATGATTTGTTGGTATCAACACGTGAATTCAAAATGTTTTGTGCAATTATTAATATTTGATTGATTTTACATTTCCAAATAAACTCTCACATGATTTATGCAATATTGACACGCAGTTTTAAATTTTTTATGTTCCATCTACATGTATGTGACACAGTAAATCTCTTATCTTGTTATTAAAGATATTGATATTCGGAAGCTTATATTTTGTATCTTGTTATTATAGGGATGTGATGATACATAAAAAAAAACTATAAGTTCAGAATTTCAAATGGAAACCCACCAAGGTTTTGCTAAGGCTGAAATACCATTTCCAAAAAGGTATAACACATGGCTCTACCTTTATTTTTGATCCCCGCCAACACCGATTGAAGGTTTAGTCAATTTAAAAGAAATTTTAGCAAGTCGCGGTCGGTCGTATTTCTTTTAGTATGGGACATAGAAAGTTAGAATACACATAACTGTATTCAGTGAAAACTAAGCTTCAATTTGAATACCAACATTGTTATATTTCAACTTTTATTCACATTACAACAACTCAATTTTGAAAATTTTAAGTCACCTAATTTGAATTATGATATTTACCTGAATATTATAAGCACTATAAAGCAGTACATGGCTAGAAATATTTGTTCTGGATCAATACATAATATTGCAAAGATTTCATGTGCATGGATTGTTTTTGATTGCGACAATTAAAAGACCTAAGATCATTCAGACACCTAGAATCCAACATTGAGAGAAAATGTTCTATATTCTTTCTTGGGCGTTTATGATAACTTAACAAATTGTTTGCATGTCAAAGATGAGGTATAACCTATTGCATGGAAGCCTGCATAACTTCTTATGCTACATGTATTTTATAAAGTTGCCAGATAAGCTTGTCTTCTTTATAGGCCATGTCCACTCTTATTGCTTGTCACACGAGTTTACTTATTATAACCATGTTATTTCTGATGAACCCTCACAATTCTGGTATACTGGTCCATGAAATGCCCTCCTTTTCAGTTGTTGCCATTAATATTTGCATTTGCTGGCAATTTTGAATTATGCAGAAAGATAATTTAAATTAGATACTCTTTGTATTTCAAGAGTTGCATTAATCCCACTGGTCAGAAGCTTAGTCGACTGACTTGACCAGCAATCTGAGTCAGATGTAATGATGGGATGACATAGTTGAGTCCATAGTAGTAGGTTATTCGATGCCCTATAATTTGATTGTATTTTATTTCTGGTCGGTCATCTGAATGTGGCTTGAACCAGTATGTTGTTGACTTTGATGGACAATCCTACACTAGTCATGAATTCCACAGTATTGGAACATCAGTGTAATTTTGAATTTTACAATAGAGGTCTGGGCTTGTTTTCGTTTTAATTATGATTAATAAGTGTCAAAGTGAATAAATCAATGATGTCAGTGCTGCTCAATATATTTAAACGCTTAAAAACTTTATTTTCGGGTTATCAAATGCATGCGTGGTGGCACCCTTGTCACCTTCGCTGGCCCGCTGCAACTAGCTGACGCACCTGTCACCCATCTGCAGCGGCATCTGTGAAAATAAATCTCTATTTTTGTAAAAATTTGTTTACATTTTATGTCAACTACGTATAATTTATAAAATTTGGTGGGTGCATTTCCATATAGGCCTAATAAGCATTTTATCTTTAAATCAAATCTCTTAACATTCACGCACGTGCTACCACGATCTTGCTTCATGAGCAAGTAAAAAAAATAGAATGCTACCGATTCGTAACTTCAAATGGATAATGTTTATGTTATTGCTATAGTTGATGTGTTTAACACATTCGGATAGCCAGATTGTGGTTCTGTGACGCCACTACTTGTTAATTTATGAGGAAAGGCCTATGACGTCATTGGCCCCTATTTGTTTTTCTCTGATAATTTTTGAGGATGGCGTGACCATCACAAAAGTTTATTCCCCGATTTCCTTGTAATCTTTCTCTTATATTAGGATAACTAAGTCAAGTCTGTGGCCAGTGACCATAGACATAGAGAAATATATTGCCTACAGTTACGATGGTGTCATTGGTCAGGGAGCAATAACAATGAAATCGAAGGTGAAAAACCCTGCAGGTTGTCAGTAGTTGGCGCACTGCCAAGCAGAACTCAGCTGCGGCTCAAATGTCACACATGTAGACAAAACCCTGTTACATATACCATTCTTTTCAGCAGAACTTCAGCTTCCATGTGAAGACAAGATCAGATAAGATAACTTTATTTATAGTCGGTGGTGACAAGATAAAAACAAACAACACAAGCTATGAAGCTTTTGACCGACAGGTAAGAGTAACACAAGATGAAAGTGAAATTATTTACAAGAAGAAAAATCATATTATATCATATTTACTTTGACATTATGCATTAACATATACAAGAAGACATACAATTATCATAGAGTATTGGCTAAGCATAACAGACATGTTGATTTAGCACAGAACAGTCTGACAGTAGCCTTTTACATTCTTGGAAATGTGTAGGGCAGAAGTTATGCGGATTTGAATAAAGTAACATTAGAAATTAATTTTGCCCATTATTTCAACCTTCCAAAACAACTTCATTCATATATAACAGGTTAAAACCCATACAAAAAGTCAACTTACATCAACAAGTTATGTAATAATTATTGTGAAATTAACAGACTGCTATAATCACCAAGTCTTACTCAGCAATATTGTGAGCTTCAAATAACTGAATACAACCTCAAGAAATCATTTAAAAAAAAGCTGATTATCATGTCAGACTTTCCATATAAGAGGTACCATGGGGTATGGTAGCACTACGGTGACTGAGGCGGTGTATCCAAAAGAACTCCAGGGGCACTGGTTGCTGGTCAAAGATCTGGTGTGAGAAAGGAGGGGTAAAAACCAGACAAAAAAGAGACCTAGCCACAAAAACCTTACCAGCAATAAACACTCCAACCCAGGTACAAACTTTTCTATGTATGTTGTTGTAATACACAAAGCAACATGTCGTTTATGCATTAATATTTCAATGTATTCTATTTCGGGTCGCATTTGCCCTCTCCAACCCTCTGGGGGTCGCCCGGCCTTTAACATGGTGCTCAATGGGTCCCCCCTTGGGCTTTTTGGCCAAAAATATGTGTTTTCCCTAAATAGATCAGTTAAAATTATGAAAGCATGTGTGACTGCTGGTTCTTGACGAGGAAGGGTGGTAGACGGATAACGGAGGACCAAAAAGCCCGATGGGGCCCACTGGCCACCATATGAAAGGCCAGACAACCCCCGGAAGATAGGACAAGGCAGGTGACTGACCGAACATTAAATACAATCAAATAATAGTGCATCTCCGACGAAATACCCTACTACTGTCTATATAATTTTACACATGTATTCACTTCAACTTGCTCTAGGCAACATTATTGACATCCAGCTGAGAAGCCCATGAAACACACTAAGAATGCCTGTGCCAGGGATCAAACCTGGGGCCTTCAGAGTAGCTGGTTAGTTTTCTAAATGGCTAATGCCTTAACCACTAGGCTACCCAACAAGCCAAATTGACTGCATTCAAATTAAAATAATATTCATGGCTCCATTCGAGACTGAAGTGGGTTACTTGTCAATTCTCCATGGATTCAATTGGTGATGGAGTGTGCCATTACTTCGTAGACTCCCACAATTGGTACCTATGTGTAATACATCATTGGAAAGGGGTTTTGAATGTTAACAAAATTAAGATGGTTTCCCACTTAAATTCTGGCATTCACGATTATTGTTATTGTGTAAAATATAAAACCTTTCCAAAATTGAATGTACCTAAGACCCAAGTCACACTTAAAAGAAAGAAATCTTACTAAAATTAATATTTACGTTTAAATTGCTCATTTATTCCATTATACATTTTTACACGAGTTTAGGTGGACTTTTTTTAACTGCTGAAGGCAAGGTTACATACCTTGCGGGTAGTTTTACATATAAGCACTCCTTTCGCTCAACACAGCAATTGGCAAATTGTACACAGGGCTCCATGAACTGCAGTATTTAGAACTGATGTGAACTCTTTTTTGAGCAGTAAATTCAATTGGATAATTCACCTTCTTTTCGATTCTTTCATAATGCTGCGAACACAGTTCTCGCTGTTGAGCAACTATCAGTAGATTTCGTGACACGATGGTGTTTAATTTCATGAAAGCACAATCGACGGCATCAATCATAAACTTATTACCCCAAGGTCTAGGATTGATAGTAATGTTTCTTCTTCCTTTTCCAAATTTTGACTCTCCGATAAATTTGTAGATGTCAGTCGCCTTTCGCTTTAATTGCTTGACAGTTTTACCACAGAACTCAGAAATGTGTGCGTTGATTATTTTGAAATTTTCAAGCTCATTCCAATAATCTTGCGGCATAGATTTTATCTCCTCGAGCAATTTGTCAATGTAATGATGATACAATCTGTAATCTGCAGCACTCCAATTCTGGTGCTTCTGTAATATCGACTCATTGTACAGACTGACTTTATACTGGAATGAACCTACCCGCTGACTCAGATATATAATATCGTGCGTATCCCAGCAAAATCTTCTTCGGAGCAAAATTAACGATTCGTCAAAGTACTCATTGATAAGAATTAAGTCAAAAGTATCATCCACACTTTTGATGAAATTATCCACTTCAGTCATATTATTCAAATATTGTGCTTTTAATCCTAGCTGAAAACATTGCAATGATTTGGTCGCTCCTATAGCACGAGGTTTAATTTCTCGTGTTTTGTATTTATCTAAATTTTCCAGAAAATACAAAGCAGGGTCTGGATGATCTATTCCCAATATTGAAGGCAGTAAAAATTCATTAAAAGCAGACTTGTAATGAGGTAGAGGATGCCGAAGTGACACAATATATTTTGCATCTGGTTTGAGGTACTTCTTCACTGCTGTCTTATCAAACAGAATATGCTCAGGAAAGATATCGTATGTTGGGTTAGCAGCATTTCTTGTGTTAATGATAAATTGATTGCTGACGGTTTCCGGAAAAGGATCACCTTTCACAGGGACAATTGTTAAGTTATCTTTCCATGCTTTCCGATAAAGCATTGTTGTTATTGTTGAGCTTCCAGTTTTAAAAGTCCGCAAGTAAAATACACGTTTCACTGGTGAAGTACAATGTGGTTCTCTTGCAGCGATGCTTGGTGGATATATTGTAGTTTTGTATCTATATTTCTTTGGAAAATCTTCGGAGGTGTATTTCCATTCTGCAGACCGTTCTTCATCACAGTAACCGAATTTTGTAGAAAGGTAAGACATTTCAATCAACAGCCAAGTGATTGTTCCAAGTAAGAACATAACTAATGACCTTCGAAAACAGAGTAGTAGACCCTAATTTAAATATGCAAGTTAATTAAATTACACAACAGACAAACAAAACTATTCTACATAACTTTCATACTCTCAATTTAGTTATCTGAATAATACACATGTCATTGATATGTTTGCACAGCTTGGTCACTTGATATGCAAATTTGTATTTATCATCCATGTCAGTTGTTTTTAGTGATTTAACGTACGTGTAACGTATTAATTATAAAACACAATCGATGGAAAAAAGTCGATAATTAAAAATGTCAATCAAACACCTACGTCTTACTCACCGGTACTGGAGCCATTTCAAAGTGTTGCTTGTAATATGGCAGATTGGTGTCTCATGCAATAATTATGGCCTGGCTTTATTTATTTCACTCACACAGGTGAACAGCTGCTTTATTGATGTATTAAAAAATAACATCTAATTTTCACTGAAAACAATAGGGCCTACTGTATACAGTGATGTCTTTCCTGAGCATATACTGTAAGGGTCAAAATAAAAACATTGTCCACCTGATTTTCCGGTTATGATTTTCCATGAATTACATGTCACGGATCGGCACACATTTGACGGAAATGTCAGCGGCGATTCAAACCCCCAACTTTTCTGCAGATAAACAATACTTTCTATGCATTTTTCCAACAAACTGAAGATTGCTTTATGATCCACTTTAATTGCTGCTGCTTCTGCCTGACCATGAAGAATGCATGGCTATATTGATGCCAAGAGAGCAAAATATTATCATTGAAAAGATAGGAAATTTTAAGTTAATTGGTACAGAGAAGGGTTTGCAAATCCAGCATTGATAAGATAAGATAAGATATCTTAATTATAGCATAGATAAGATAAGATAGATAGATAAGATAAGGTGAGATAATATATCTTCCTTATAGCATAGATAAGATAACAGATATCTTACTTATAGCATCTATAGATAAAATGGATTAAGATAGATAGATAACATAAGGTAAGATAAGATAACATATAAGATATCTTACTTATAGCATAGATAAGATAAGATAACATATAATATATCTTACTTATAGCATAGATAAGATAAGATAAGGTAGGAGATAAGGTAAGACAAGATAAGGTAAGATAAAATAAGATAAATCAGATAAGGTAAGGTAAGATAAGATCAGATATTTCTCGCCATACGTTTACATGCTAAACATGACACAGTATCAGTTGTCCCATTATTTTTCTCGAAGTATTGGAAATCTTCAATGAGCCATTCATTAAAGTTTAGCAGTATATCAGATTACTGAATAGACTGAACCCACCTACCACAATGAAATAAATATCTAATAATGACAATGTTCCTGAAAATCAATACCTTATCTTTCTACAATTAAACCTGTGGAACAATCTAAAAATTTTCAACAAGAAAAAAATATTCAGATTTAAAGGATACAACTGCAGAGCGGACTGTTTTCTACTTCTGCAAAATGACTTTTTGATAATATATAATTATAAACATTTTCAAGTCATTTTTATTATGAAAAACAACTTCTAAACATGAGAATTTTAACAATTTTGGTGAGTAGAAATCAAAAATTTTTTTTAATAGTATTTCGTAAATATCAACTTAAAAAAAAATAGACTTTTTAGTAATTTTTCACATGATTTATTAATTTTCCTGATTTAAAATTTTTTTATTTCAGAAATATCTCACCCTATTGTTGTGCCTCACTTTATATGCACTGATGATGAAGAATCTGTTTACAATGTTATTGAAACGATCCCGGAACAAGAATACCATAACTGGCCTTAATCAATTGCAAAACACTACAACATATTCCACATCGACAACATCAACCACAACGAAAGAAGCAGTATCAGCGACATGTATTTCCCCAGTTAAGCATGTATTTTACTTGCGAACTTTCAAAACAGGAAGCACGACAATAACAACAATGCTTTACCGGAAAGCCTGGAAAGACAATTTGAAGATTGTACCGATGCAGGGCGACACTTTTCCAAAAACGATTACAGATCAAGCTGTCATTCGAATACCAAAAAACGCTACCCAGCAGACCTATGATATTTTGACCGAGCACATTCTATATAATGAAAAGGCAATTAAGAAGTTCATCAAACGCGATGCTAAATTTATTGTGTCACTTAGGCACCCCTTGCCTCATTTGAAATCAGCTTTTCACGAATTTCTCCTGCCAAAAATACTCCGAATAACTCATCCAGACCCTACACGGTATTTTCTTGAAAACTTGGAAAAATACCAGAACGTGAAGATTCAACCTCGAGTTTTGGGAGCGACTAAATCATTACTATCATTCCAGCTTGGATTAAATGCCAACCATTTAGACAACATGACTGCTGTTGATAATTTGATCAAATATATGGATAGAAAATTTGATTTTGTTCTCATCAATGAGTACTTTGACGAGTCTTTGATTTTGCTCCGACGGAAATTCTGCTGGGAAATGAAAGATGTTATTTACATCAGCCAGCGAGTAGCTTCTTACAGATACAAAAGTAGCGCGTATGATGCCGACTTACTTCTAAAACATCAAATTTGGAGTGCAGCAGATTACAGATTATATCACCATTTTGTCGACAAGCTATTACGAGAGATGCAATTAATGCCTCTGGATTACTGGAATGAGCTTGAAAATTTTGAACTCATCAACAACCAAATTTCGTAGTTCTGTGGTTACATAGAAGGCCAATTGAAAATTAATTCGAGTAATATTTACAGATTTATTGGTGATCCAATGACTGGAGAAGGCAGAAGACACTTAATTAATGATCCAAGGCCATGGGGTGAACAATTTATGATTGATGCTATCGATTGCGCCTTCATGAAACTTGACACCATCGTTTCGCGGAATCTACTCATTATTATGAACAACAAAGAATTGTGTTCTAAACTTTACAAAAGGATTAGCCAACCAGTTAACGCACCAATTAAATTGCGCAGTTCAACAGAAGTTATGATGAACTCCACATACTGCCAAACATGGAGTTCTGTATACAACTTGCCAATTAAGGTTTTCAGTTATTCGAATGCATACATGTGGAAGTACCCTTGATACATTGTAAATGATTTGGGTCTAATGTATCTTGAACTTTCAAAAAAGATAACCTTATCAAGTTGCATAAATACTCCAAAGTGGCAATTTATTCACTTCACCACACCAACAGGTACAATTTACATTAATTTTAAACTTAATGTCTGCATGGAACACTTAAAATAATGTCAGCATTTGGTCTTAACTCTACGTTAATCTTAAATGTCAGAGTCACAGGCTAACACATTCTCACCATCTGTCTGCATGAAGTTAATCTTTTTTTCATTACTATGAATAAATAGTTCTTTAAAACATCCGGAAAATCCAATATGAAAATTGCCAAGCGTCCCTTTGAAAGTGTTTTCTGCATGAGGAAAACCACCTGAAAAAACAAGCATAAAATAGAATTATGTTTTCCAATGTGTATGAAAACACAACTGTAGTGTATGTAAATTTGATGAATTGACAAAAACAAAAACAGTGTAAAAATATTCTCAATATAGCAAGATACCAGATACCATTAAAACAGAGTTAAATTCAAATAGGTAAAGTTTAACACATTTCATTATTATAGAATTATCCGTGTTGCTTTAGGACTACATTAAAACATAAACGTGAACAGCATGACACCATTTTGAGTATTCACTGGAAACAATGGGAGTATTTGCGTGCACCAATGAGACTTACTTCTTACAGGAGTGTAACTAGAATTTCTATATAAGGGGTGGGTCAGGTGCATCAGGCATCTCATGATAAAATTTAAATTTAAATACAAAGCTATACATGGCCAAATGTGCCACATGCGTTTTCAATGAGAAAAATAAGCGCATGGAAAACGCATGGTTTTTAGCTAATTATAATGAGGCAAAACCAATGCGTTTTCCATGCGTTTATCCTAACCCGTTGAAAACGCACATGGCACAATTGACCATGTACCTGGGTTTATGATTGTGTTTTGGACTCCTAAGTAACATGTTAAAATATTAGATCATTTGATGAACATTAAAATCTGCCACCAGACGGACATAATTCTGCATTGCCCTAGCATGCAAGATAATGTCACAATGAAGCCATCGCTTCAGTGGCACATTCTAATTGTTACACAGGACACATCAGTTCCAAGCGACAATATCAGATGGCAAGTTCTAGTCAACACCATCCCTATCTGAAGACAACTGTCTCTCAGGATGACCTTCGTATTCCCTTAAATAGACTGCCCACTTATGGACAGGTAAAATTAATCAAATTTTATAATAAAGTACAAATAACTACATTATATCACAATATATATCTGCAAGATTCCTACATGCATAGTTATGTATATGTCCAAATATTATTTCCAGCTTCTTGAGTCATATAGAATCTCTCTATGATCACAAGGGCAAAGTCAAGTGGGAAGCTGCAGGAAAGGTGAGAGATCAAGTTGTTAAAATATACGTACAAAGGGACAAACATCCCAAAATTTGATGCAAACAAGATCAAGCAAAAAGTATTGGACTTCTATGAGGTAACTGACAGGAGACGTCAAGCAAAACCACCATCAGCAAAATCAAGGATCGGGAAATATCAAAAGCAGCTCGACCAAACATTGAAATTTTGGCAGGATGGTGTAGAAAAGGACCTATGTGAAGAGGAAAGACTCTTCCTTGAGAGTATGAAATCAGACAAAAAAGCAAGTATTGGCTCTTCGACAGAGTTTATCAGAAGCAACAGGAGAAGAAACAGCCGTGCCTAGAGCAAGAGAAGAGAAGAGGCAGAAAGATCTCAGCAACAGTACTGTAACTTGGGATGACCTTGATGACTACAGTGAAGAATCTGACATCACAGATTACTGTGAAGACAGCGAAGAAACAGATGCAGCCTCCCACCAATCAAGATCTCACCACAGAAGAGTTTAAACTGGTACTACAATCTTTATCTCGTATGACATCTTCAAGAAGCCAGGGTTTGTATCAAATCAAATAAGAAATGGAATAACGCCAACAGCAATGGCAGCCTCACTTCATTCCCTCATTGAAACGTGATGGAGATCCTTCAAGCAGCTGTTAGGTAAAACGTAAAACAGCAGAGAGTTTCTAGACCTGAGTATTGTGTATCTGACTGGTTCTGTGGAGACAGTGGATTCAGATTTAAGCAACCTGGAGCTCTTCCTGAAGCTTGGTAGATGTCAAAGTTATTATATGCAATTAAACTGGTCCTTTTGCAGGCCAAGATTTGCTCAGAGCTTCCACGGGCACAGTTTTCAAGGGAAACTCTAAAGGCCAGATCAGTAAACTAACAAGCTTTGTCAGGTTTGTGACACTAGTATATGTCAAACTGTGGGTAACTGTCCTTTGGTCTCCTATGAGAGACCTTAGCTTTCTTCAGGATCTAAAAGAGTATGCATCTGTTGCTGCAGTTGTCAGTCAGGTTGCCATAAAAGCCTTTGCCAAAAATCTTAGGTATCTTGTTGAAGATACTGTTCCCCCGGGCGTTGTTTTCTGATGAGGTTCCTCCAGAAGAAAAGCAGAAAATCACCTGAAGCCCTCTCAAACTTGAAAAAAATGACTCGCATATGAATAGCTTTGGCACTGGTTATGGAAAACTTGTCTCTCCAACTGACCTGGCTGAATTTGTCGGTTCAGATTCATGGATGTTCTTTGCTTTATTGGAAATAGAAACAGAATTCCCGCAGCTTCCTGTATCTCCCTGGGCTGAAAATGATTGTTTCAAGTATGGTGTGACGTTGTAAGATCTCTCAGGGTTGTAAATGATGCAGCAGAGAGAGGGGTAAAGCTAGTTGATTTTTTGCCTGAAGCAAAATTGAGGGTAAATACCAAGAAATTCTGCAGGTGGTTGAGAATTATAGGAAAGGAAAGCCATACCAGAGATACTATGGGCACAGCTCAAAGAAATTTAGCTCAAGAAGACCCCACATGGTTTTGGAAATTGTAATTATTTTGTTTAAAACACTTGGCTTTTTCTGTATTGAGTATCACAAAATGTAGACTTTCAGTGAGTCTGACTTGGCGATTCCATATGGACTTAGTTTATATTTGTAAATCCCAAATAATATTGTCATATTATTAATAAATAACACTTAAACATCCTTAAAAGGTGTTGCCACTCCCAGAACCAATAATAGCTAGGGTTACATTGCATGGGTTATAGTAAAAAAAAACATGTGCAAAATGCTGGAAAATGCCTGACACGAAACTACAGAGCACATGAAGAGGCTTCTGTTGGCAGACCTTAACTTCAACAAATCACGCTGAATTTTTAGGATGTTACGTTGGTTACCAAAACACATCTTTATAAGCCCATTCCAAATAGGTTGGAGTGAATGATGCACCCTAGCCCGGCTGGGGCAAGGGTTTGATTTATTCATATGTTATTTAAAACCATAGACTTATGGATGGGAGAGATTTTAGGGTCCTATTTTAACTGTCCAAAGGAGAGGATTTACTTTATCACATGCAATATCCATCATCATTTGTATTTAAAAACAATTTGTTTACAACATTGATGTCATTGGGAAGCGGGGGGGGGGGGGGGGGGGGTGGTACTTTGAACTCTTGCACTTCTCACACTCCAGTACGGTGCAGAAGTACATATAGTAGTCCTCAAAATAAAAGTTAAAGAAATCATTGGGAATTCTTCTGGCAAATAAGGAAAAGTAGGATATGTATCATAATCTATAACCTATTAATCTTGTTAATTTGGTAATAATATTTGCCTGTGTTACGTCAACAATACAAATCAGTTCAAAACATGCCTACCAAAATAATAAATCACTAATCGTTCCTTATGCATATTTTGACAAATACATAAATCTTACCTATTCTATAGACACCATGAGTGTTTAACCCAACATATGGCCCAAATATGGTGAAAAGTTGCGTTACTCCATCGACATAAAGGCCCATTTCATTGCGGAATCTGGAAGCAACCGAAGTATCGATCATCTGAATCAATTTTCATGGCCAATTTGTTAATAAATCTCATTGTCTATTTACCTTTGTATAATCACAGAATGCCAGTTGCCGTCATTAACATGTTCGTTCGATTGCAACTGAAGTTGAGTCTCCCAGCCTAAGTTTATGGTAACTGATATTTTTCCCTCCTTCAATCCAATACCAAGATGGTCATCAAAGTTGGTATATGCCTGAAACAATGTGCAAAACAAGTGTGTCATTAGTCCAACCAAAAAAAAAACCTATTTGTAGAACTTCACGACATGTATATGTAACGTTAATATTATCAAAAAATACCTATATATATAAAATCATGTATTTAGACTTTCCACATATTTTTGTCTTCAGAAATGCACAAATAGGATCAAGTACCAGACATGCATTTCAGAAAACTTACAGTTAATCACATTCTTTATAATCAACCTATAATATAAATAACTAGACAAATATACAGTCAAAACCACTGTGTAAAGCAGTCAACTGAGGTGTAAATGCAATGACAATTCAGAAGGGCCTGATCATAGTGCGTGGGTCCCCTCCCTCCACATTTGTAATGGTTTTAATCTGGGCAGATTTTACTGAAACTAGAATGCACATGGGATGTGCTGAGCTGTGCGCCCGGGGCTTTAAATTGTTAGGAACGCCTGTATACATTATGAATTATTAAGAGATCAATTAATAGCAGAAATCCAAATTCCGGAATGTCTTGCCAATTTTGCAGGCTGCCGGCATTTAGGGTAATGCGCTGCCTAGAGTATCCTAGTCAACTAACGTGGCCGATAAAAATACTCATGTGTGCGATAACGAACCACCAGAAACATTGAGAAGCTGTATTACAACAATATCTACCTAGATACTAGCCACAACCGACCTACATTGCATTAGATGCGATGTAGGGTCGGAACGGTTTCTATAGGAATTATTGGAAGTTGACATTTATGACACCATTTTCTCAACAAAAACGTTAGCGTACCTTTTGTCATTATTGTGCAAATGTAGGCCATGCTATCCACTAGATCGCACTCAGATATTGCCAAAAAGCTACAGGAAACATCGTTTAAAAGAGCATTTTCAAATTCATGTTCGCTGTGTTCATGCTTTTTATCCCATTGCTACGCCCCCGACAGTCAAGTGACTGTGGCACCACTGGCGAAGCAAATAGCCCTAGTGGATAGTAAAATTAATTTGAAAATAGCTCTATGTCCGTAGTTTTCTCAATTTGACAATTACAATTAAGTTAATATACCATTTCTACACTATTCCTGTGTTTTACAGACCGAAGGAAGCTAATGTATTACATATTTATTTGGCACCGTTGCATCTGTAAGCTTCTGTATAATCTGTGTTAGCACCATGACATCGCCGGAGCCCTCTAGTTAGTATTGGCGGAACTAAGTCGCAATGGCTGTCATGCCTTTATCAAGGAAACGTGAATTTGAAAATGGCACAGAAATTGATTGAAATTAAAAGAAATCAATCATATCTAAGTGCGATACAATCGAAGTAAGGTATGTCTAACCCTAGAGCAGGTGTATTTCGTGTGGCAAACGTTTATTAAAAGGCTAGTTCCCACACAAGCCGAAATTCTATATTTTTTCATCTAGATCATTGTAACCCTGTCCTGTGGACAGAGGAATATTCATTACCTGCATACTAAGCCACAAATTGATACATGGATGCTAACTTCCGTTTTCATCTGGAAACCTATTGTGGATTTTGGCGGGAATTTCAACATCATGGACATCATCGAAGTGAGAACAAAAGCTTGCCTCCCTCCTATAAACAGTTTGGTCTCATTTCAATTTTAATTGTAATACTTACAATGCCATTCCACAGTATTAACCCATAACTGGATGATGTCCTAATTTTGAAAGCAATATATGTAATAGTTGGATCGGAGAGATTATGACGAGGGTCTCGGTGTAACATAAAACTGTCTTCTTTGAACTGGGCTGCGGTTATATTCCTATCTGGAAAATAAATATCATTTATTGCAATGAATGATGACACTTATTGTCAAGGACTATTTATCCATCTATCTGTCTCACTATCTATCCCAAATTATGAACAATTCAATGCGGAGCCATCCTCACTGTTACAACTATGTATATCATCGGTTAACCATTATTCGATGCATTTTATTTCTATTATACCTTGATCACACAATTCACCATATTGCCCCATTGGGCAAATGCATTTGTGGGAGAGCGATTCCAACACCGGTACACAGGTGGAGCCAGCCGAACAATGGTTGTTCAAACAATAGATGGAGGTTTCGCATCTGCTTCCTGTGTAGTACTGAAAATTAGAAATTGACGTTGTACTAAATCACAAATTCTAAGGAAATATATTTTCATAACTTCCACTAAATGCGTTTATTAATTAATTACAACATTGCTGAAAGTTATGATAAGATGATCAACGTTAATTGATATACAATATATAATTCCATGTAACCATTAACTTTCTTTTAGCTTTTGGATGTTTCAAGACAATGAACTATCCATGGCAGTGGCCAAAATCTATTGCATTCTTTGCAATGTCTTCTTAATACTGATTACCTAGTACAAAATCTGTTTGACAATGGTAATTCAGCTTTAACAGTAACATGATTATATTACTAATAAATAAAATATTAATATTTGGTTATGATTAAAATCATCCAACTATAATCAATTCCACAACTAACTTACAGGACTGCAGAAACAAGCATGTCTATTAGCTCGACCAATAATACAGGTCCCTCCATTCTGGCATATGGAATACCCACAACCTGTTCCGTCACAATCATCAATGTTGACACCATCTACTGCCCCTGAAAAACACCAGATTTTCATGATATCTATTGGTAATCTAAAACTATATATCTAAAATATTGGGCCATGATCCAAAATGCCTATTTCAAATGTTAGTTAGAATCAGACAAAGATGTTTTTTGTGAATTTGCCATGCAATGGCATTATTTACTAACCTTTCTCGCTCAAATCAAACATCTGTCTGTTAATTTTTAGTTCTGTCATACATCCATGGAAATGAGAAATGTCCTGTAATATGGGATGCAGCTTAACTGCTTGAGTGGTTCCACCTGATATGATAAAAACAAATGAATGTAATCCATTTCAGTTTTTACTCTCAAAACACAGCACTTAATCGCAAGATCAGATCTTCACTGTGAGTGATGAGACAACATTTATATTAAATTTCTTGTCAAGTCTGAATCAATCAAGTCCTTTCAAATTTTATCTTCTTCATAATATATATTATATATTATATATATAGGTTTTGTTACTCTGAATATCAATGGGTAACATTATGCTTTTACATAGTCAAAAAAATATATACGTAATTTGCATTCAACAAAAGTTATAAGAGTTACAAAAATGAAATTAAGTTAAAAAGTTAATTATGAGGTTGCAACAAAATTTATAAGAATATATATATTCAACTACAACTTACCTAGATACACCATTGTCCCAATATCCAAACCAACCATGGTTTGTTTAGATTTTTGCTCCATTTTTTCTCCATTAATTTCAAGGTATCCTTGAGATGCGTTACGTCCAGCTTTCAGTGTCAGCCATTTGCCTGCAGCAAGGAAAACACCAAATAAAAATCAACTATCCCAGCTAACATGATAATATTATGAAAAGTACTGTACATGACAATCATAATACAAATATGTGTGTAACGGATAATTGTAATACACACATCAACAGGTTTTGTTACTCTTGAGTATCATTGGGTTTATATGTGTGTATTCTTTTGACTCAACAAAATTCTGAGGCTCATGAAAATTCTCCTAGCCTTAAATATAAAAACAGATAGTCAGACATTGACATAATTTATTTGCAAGATCTTGGAGACCTTTCCAAGGCTTTACAAACCCCTGCCAAAAGGCCACCAATTACATTATAAAATAAAGAATACAAAACTGTCATAGAGACAGAAAAGAGAACATATGTAAAGGAAAGAAACCATAATAGAAGAAAAAATACATATAAAAAAGGTAATAAAGGCACATTTGATTTAGATAGCTCACATAGCGACGGACGAAATTGGTACAAAAAGAAGTTGATGAAAATAGAATAAAATAAAACGAAGGTAGTTTCATTGATTATATGAACAAATGTAGCTGTTTGGAATATTGCAGTCAACATCATAACTTTTTTTTTTTTAAAGATTCTGACAGTCATGTGGTTAGAACTAAAATGCAACTTAATGACACACCTGTTGAACTGTCCAGAACAGTGTCCATTCTGACTGTATCAATTTCATTCATTCCATGACTGTAGAGTAGCTCGGGATTTCCATTTCTCATCACAATACTGAAGAAGTCTTTTGGAGAAGGCAAGTTGTTGGCCATGTACAAAACAATACCTGGAAAGTAAAGTTTTCCATTTTACAAAAAGTCAAAACAATTATTCGCACAAGAAAATCGTACGCCAGTTGCGAGTGTCAATTTCAAAGGGCCTTACCATTACGAGTCATTGGACGAAATTGAATTTGAACATCAACTTGGAAACTCATCGTTAATGGAGCATTGAAAGCCATGTATGATGATCGGCCATCAAACATTGGATCACTGATTTGTAATTCTGAAAATATACACATACCAATATGAGTTAAAAGATAAAAAAAATAATTCAAAGTCAAAAAATAGATTATTATATCATTTATATACACAGATGTAGATTTAATATACAAGGATTTATTGTGAAATATTAAGAACAGGTTATATATCAAACATATTTACGACTCATTTATAACTTATTTAGAGGAACAAAACTTATTTAATACAAATTTAAATAAGCAATTGTTCTTCCCTAATAAGTGTATGTAATAGTCTTTGCATTCTATTTTATAATGAAAGACATACCTTCTTGACAAAATTGGCCACCAGTCCCCAAAGGACAGAGACAATGGTAGCTGCTGTCCTCTGCTGGTACACAGGTGGAGCCAATAGCACATTGGTTGCCATGGTCACAAGAGGTCACTGGAAGGTCACAGAGAGGACCTTTCCACTCTTCTTTACACTCACACCTGAAAAACGTACTGAGTCAAATATGACATTCACCGATGCTAAACTGATGAACTAATAAGTTGTTATACTCCACTTAGCACTGCTTAGAGCGTTTTCCTATTGTTCTAAGCGGAAAATAACCAAGGAAAATGTTAGTTAACTCCCTCCTGAGTACAAACTGAATTTGTTTTGTGTAATGAAGGCATTAAAATAAGGCAAACAATCAAACAAATTAGTAAATATGTCTGATGGAGTATAAGTTAGTTATATCCCTCATAGTCGGGAGTTAACTAAAATATTTGTTGGTTATAACCAGCAAAAATGTTGGTGAACTCTTGACTAAGAGGGATATAACTACTACTGAGGACATCATTGATAGGTGGCAGTTTAGCACATCATTCTATCATAAAATGCTGGTAAATACTCCAGTGTTCAATTAAAAACAATGATTCAGTAACAATGCCTTAAATAAACTCATTGTTAATGCATCATCAGGCTCATTTTGTAAAGAATTTTTCATGGTGATAAGCAGTTCAAAATATTTCAGTTGTTCTGACATGTGTTCTATGTTGATAATTATGCTTATTTCTGTTCATGGTAGGCAATAAAAAATGTCTAAAATTATAACAAAACGCACAATACACAATTACATGTGAAGCGAAGTGCCGTCTTACCAATTATATTGCAATCTGGGTAGTATAAATGGAAAGCTTTTAAATGTCAGAATGAAATGAACTTATAACTGAAACTATAACTGAAATGCTTACTCGAAGGTATTAAACATATCCACACAGGTAGCTCCGTTCTCGCATTTATTGAGTTCACACTCAGATTTCTGACACTCTCCAACATTTCTTCCTGAGATAATATCCTCCAATTTTATCCAAATTCCATCGCTTCCAATTTGTTCGGCATCATAAATGCACCCTAAAAGACATAAGACAGTGATATTTGTTAATTTTATTCCAAGAAGGAAAGTTAATAGCTGCATGCTTGAGAGTCAGATTTATCGAGACACTCTGTTATTCAAGAAGATTAGTCTGACAAAAAAATCATCAGAATCTGTGTGAGGACAATGGATATAATAAGCAAAGTTTTAAAATATCTGCAAAGATTCTTCCACATCAATGCGAAACATACCTTTAAATGGTTCTTGAAACGGCACATCAAAAGCTCTATTTGATTTCTTCATACTTTCCATCCCTCCAATGTATAACATGGGTTCAACATCTAGTCCAATAGATGATCCTTTTGACGCTTCTAAAACGTTTAGTTGACCATCTATGTCCAGCCAAGCTTTTTCGACGTTGCGACCAAATGCAATCGAGTGATGATTCAAGTCGACTGAAAGAGTTGAAGGACTTCTGAGTGTAACTGGACCTAAAATGGAAAAGAAAACATCTGGTATTGAAACTTCCATTTTAAAACTATATACATGGTTGGGTGGGTGTACTAGGGCTTTATGTCCTGTATTCCTGCACCTGTTGGGCAAATAAGGACAGGCAGGGACTGACCATGGCAATGAGATGATGGATGAAACATCCATCATACTTTAAAAAGCTCGACCGGGAGTCAAACCCCAGACCCAGTGGTCAGAAGCCTAGTGTGCCACCACATACTGAGCTAGGCCCCCACCCCTTAAAACCACATTCAACCCTGGATGATATCATTATTCACTGCCAAAAGTATGCTTTTGATTGCATTCATAGTTACATAGAGTGTCAGATTATATAATAAACCTGGTACTGATTTAAATATATCTATGTCAGGTTTTATTATCTTTGCAAGATTTTAAACGTTTTTATACCTTTTTTAGACAAACCAAGAAGCAAAATTCTTGTCTGAAAAAATCATACAATCTCATAATCATGGACACTTAAGTTCCACCAGGTGTGCATTACTTAACTTAAGCTATGAGTGCCCCTGGTGTAATTTTTAAACTGGCACAAAGAACACCTACAAGAACAACTCCAAACTCCTTACAAGCAGGGTGAGGGAATAAACCTTCACAGTGCGACACCCATCAAGAGAAATTGACCCCCTGTTTACAAGAGTTACCATTAGTTTGAATTGGTTAACTCTTAAGTTAAAAGTGCAAAGTTTTTTTTTTCATGGAGCACTCATTTCTTTTATCTCCTTGTGTCATCTCCGATATATCCAGCAAACAAGATTCTGGCATTTAGTAACTAAAAGTTCAAATTAAAACGAAGTGAAAATTATATTAAGTGATTTATTGATATTGCACATTTACAAAGTGAAATACTTGTGCAAGCTAGGGAGGGCTATAGCAGTTCAACATATCAGGCATCTGTTTATATAATATAATCTGCAGGTTAATATATAATGCCACAAGATAACATAAAATCAAGCACAATTTTGTATAAATGTAGAAAAAGACAGTAAAAATACATTAATAAGGAACAACATAAGAACGACATGGATGTAATAAAAACAGTAAAAAATACATTAATAAGGAACAACATAAGAATATGGACGTAATAAAAACAATTCACACGACAGAACATAAAAAACATGTAAGTGGCAATTGTATTAAAAGTTAAAAAAACATTATGGCAGCTGAGCTGTATTAAATGATACATGAACAAAGTGTTCACAATAACAACTATCTAAGACAAGTTTGTTATTAACACAATGTGAAAGTTTCTTGATTACAATTAAAGAATTAAACAGTTCATTCAAGTTCAACATCACCTTGAAGTATACTACAGTGCAAAAACATCATTAAAAACACCATATATTACCATGGAAAAACATCACATTATGTGTCCAAATGTCAATCAATTTTATCCAACATTAAAACACATGTATCAGTCACTATAAGTGTATTCTTCAGTCTCTTGACATACTCTTAGAAGGTTTCCCTTGCCTCTTTTGAAACACAATTCCCCCATGGGGCAACCAAATTTATTTTCATCGTCATTTTCTCCAATAATTGCTTCAATAACATAGTTTTTACTCCTCCTGTGTTTTGTCCTTCTTTTCCTTTTCCCTTACGACATGAACGAGTCCCTTTTCTGTGATAATGACCATCTTCTTGTCTTTATCACAATAAGCTATGCCGGTTGGAGCCTCTAAGCCATTGGTTTTTGCCAGGACTACTCCCTTAATTGTGCCATCTTTTCTGAATCTCAAGATCCTGTGGTTGCCTTTGTCTGCGACGAGGACCGTACCATCTGTGCCACTCTGAATTGCCATACCACGAGGCCTGACCATTTCTCCACGACCACGTCCGTGCTTACCAACCTCCCTAACAAGCTTTCCCTTGTGGCTGTAGACCTTGATGCAGTCCTTATGAACATCCATCACGTATATCAAATCCTCTTCTCTGTCGTATGACAGCGTCGGAACCCAGCCAAAAGTACGCTTGCTCTGGACGCCAAAAGACGATATCAAATCATGACTCTGGATGTCGTAAATCTGGACGCAGGACATGGTGTTATTGTATGTTACTGCCATATCTCTTCCATCGGATGTCACTGAAGTGAATTCTTCTTGGGATTGAATCATGCATGCTGTGTCAGTAGCAGTGTTGTACAAGAGCAATCCAGAGCAACTTGCAAGCAAAAGTTGAGTGTGACGCACGACGGCACAATCCCATATTCCTCCCAGGCCTGATCCAGCTGGTGGACTTCGAGTGGGACTGGACACTGAAGCAGAAAACAAAACCAAAGATTATCAGTATACATTTTTATTAATTTTACATAACACTGTTTTATGATTTTATCTAATGTTGATATCAGAATGGATCTGAGAGAGATGAAGTCCCATGCAACAATTATTTAAGACTCTATTGAAAGTTTCCATTCAGGCACAAGAATATTTCTACGACTACAATTAATGACAAATAACTACACATTCTTACCCATAACGTCAAGGAGGTCTGCCACATAAACTGATTTCTCTAGTTTGCCACACATGCTGAAAAACTTGACGACGCTGTTACGTCTGTCCGCTACTATCACATTTCCATCTGGCATGATGTCAACTCCGGTCAGCCATGGATCGGCTTGGTCAGTCAAAGACTCGGCCTTAAAACTGAACACTGGGCTGTCAGCTGGGTTGAACACTTCTTTCTCTTTCGTCGGAGTCATGATTTGAATTGGATTTTGTGGAGCTTGGTTCATTTTAACAGCTTCAATGACCCCAAAGAATTGTGGTCCCAGTTTATCCGGCTTGCAGGGCATCTTGAACCGAAGCTTTGTACCCATGTTCAGAACTTCTGTCTTCGAAAGCTCATCAACTCTTTTCTTCACCTCATACTTCAAAATGGCCACTTGCGCATCTTTTCCGTGATCGACAAGAGTGTTGCCATAGAGACTGGCAGTTTCCATGGCAACCTTTACCTTCTGTAGATCACCCGTTTGGGATTTGATCAAGTTTCGCTCCTGGTCACAAGACTTCTTGACGACTGTGACACAATGTCGGTGCCAAGTGTTAATCATTGTCATCAATTCCTGCGGGAAAAAAATCAATCTGTACATAAGAACTGATGAATTTATAATTATTCCAAGTACAGATTATATTACTTCTTTTGCACTGTATCAAGTTACAGAATTTACATCTGCATACATTCTGATTTAAACTACACCTACTATAAACACAGCATTAAAGCAAAAACTTGAAGCTATGCCAAAGATCATTTTACAATGTACATTTGTGACATAATACTTTAAAAAATTGACATTTCAAGACATTCCATTTTTATCAAGAAAATGAACTGTACAGATGTAGAGCTTTATAAAAACATCATACACAAATATGGAACAGGAAACTTCAAATCTTCTCTATCAATTGCAATGTGACCCAATGTATACATCACTAACAACTGTTCCATGACCATGACATTTTTTGATGGTATGCTGTCTTAACTGTTTTTCTGTCCTAACTATAAGACCAAAACTACAGTTCAGTAGCATTCAAATATTACACTCATAATAATTGTTTACTTACTACAAATTTAAACAAATGGTTTTGGGGAAAAAAGCTGATTATAGTGCAACATATTCCCAAGAAGATACTTTTATAGAATTTCATAGAATTTTTGTGATATAAAGCAGCTAAAAGGGGTCCATATTCTTTACAGTCACTATGAAATTTGGTCTGACATTACCAGATAAGTGACAGCAAAATAATATAGCCTCATTGTAGTGCAAAAGTGAAATAAAACTCAATTGCAATCTGATTTACTAACTCTACAACTGCAATTACCTGTCTGTATTCCTCCAAGGCATTCATCACTCTCTCTTCTCTCTGTTGCAATTCCACATTGTACATCATCCATTCATACATTGCAGTATTTGTGGCTCCAAGACGATCATTTAATTGGTTCAGAGACGATTGCAATTCCGTCTTGTATCCTTCACCGGCTTCCTCGATTGTTTCACATGAATGCATGTTGTGTTTTGTGACTTTGCAGGTCAAGCAGAGAGGCACTTTGCATTCTGTGCAGAAAACCTGTAAAAGAGAGAACAAAGCATGCATTTCTGAGATTCACTTCACATTAATTTCACCTTTGCCACATAATTATCTTTCCAAAAAAATACTGCACATTCCTTTAATAGAGGCAGTATATTGGTATATGTTAATTTCTACTCAGTATTGCTGAAATAAAGTTTCTATTTTATCATATTACCAATTTGTGTTCATCAGTTAATTCCCTAATTAGAACAGTACAGCTCAGTCAGTATACATATAGAGTTCTGCCTTTTAACTATAGTCTAGTTCCAATAGTAACTACAGGATGACTTGAACTGTGAAGGCCATGGGTTCCTTTACTCATGACAAGACAAGACAAAAATTCACAGTACAACACTAACATTAGTGCAGTTTAACACCAAACTTTGACAAGAGAGCATGTTTCACCTTAATAGATTCCCTTGGGTGCACTGGACATCCTTCTTTGTTGCTCACTTTGCTGTATCGTTCAGATGTTCTTCTCTTCAACAGCTCGATTCCGACGACTCTATGCTGTTCGGGTTTGGTGAAGGACTTGTTGTGTGCCCTATTGCATGTATCGCAGTAGTATTCCTTGCAAGAAGAGCACCACTGGGTAGCCTTTTTGTCGCGTTTGTTATGATTGCAGTGAGCACAGATTTGTCGCGTTTTTGTCAGGCGATGGTCGTATTCTTGGATCATAGATGCAGCCAGGAGATTGCTGCTGTACCTGCAAATAGCGATGTGGCAAGTCAGTAAGAAATACATATAGATGTGTGTGTGTGTGTGTGTGTGATTAGGGCTTTACGTCCTGTATTTCTGCACCAGTTGGGCTAATTAGGACAGGCAGAGACCATGGCAATGAGATGAAGGAAGAAACAGCCATCCAACTTAGGCTTGACCGGGAATCAAACCAGGGACCCAGCGGTTGGAGGCCCAGAGCGCTATCTCTGAGCTAGGCCCCCGCCCCAATACATATAGATGAGATGGTGAATACATCTTTATACAGAGTTCCTACAAGCAGTTAATGTAAGTGACTGATCCAAAACAGTCTAGGCCTAACCTTTAGGCTGCGTTGTAGACGAGGGTCTAGTAGATATTAAAGCATTGCGATATAGGCCGTGGAAGTAGGTCAATCACTACACACGTTAAATTTAACTGAGCGCCGAACAAATTCGTTCTTCATAATTCATCCGTTACGACATCTTATTAAGTACAGGGACTCGCAGCTTTGTATTCTTATGGTTAAAATGAACTGATCTATGTTGCAAATTGCTTGCACCCCCACTAGGATTCTTGCTCCCCCGAATTCTTCAAGACTCCCTCCTGCGGAAAGGTGTGATCGAGGGTCTTGCCTCAAGACCGGATCCAAAAGAAACAGATCCAACGCTGCAGGGGTTACTCAAAATGTACATGTTCAACGTAATTAAACTAAGTAATGCACACACAAAAAAAGAAAAAGAAGAAAAAAACTGTTTGCATGCATACCATGCCAATTGTTCTTACTTTATTTATTTATTCTTATTTTGTTGTGGACAACGAAACCATTAGAAACCCAAAAATGGACAAAACAGGAGAATTCACGACTAAAGGTTTTCCAAAAATCAATTATCGTAATGATGCAATGTTGTCTTTGAACTATAGAAAGTTGCAAGAACTTGAGTGCTGCACTATCCCAACCTCTGTTATTTTATTCAATACAAATGCAAACACTATCACAGATTGCATACTGGATTCTTCAAAAATTGGCAGGTATGCAGATGACCATTACCTCAAGGACAGCTTCGTACCATCAATAGTTGGAGATGGACTAACGCGCATAAACAACATCCAGTGCACACTTATCAGGACAAAAAACTGGATGTCTTCTCACACTCTTAAAATGAATTCTGCCAAAACTGAGGTGACATATTTTGGCAGTAGGCAGGAACTTCGGCCCTTTATGACCAAATTTTTACGAGTTGAAGGAGATCAGATGGATGCCAAGCCTATGATTAAATATCTTGGGAGTTTTGCTGGATGAAATCTTATCAGTCACAGTGTCAAATTGCTGCCTGTACCATCAGACGCATTTTGACAATACCTTGACATCAACTCTGCCAAGCTATTGGCAACATCTTTAGTCCTCACACACCTGGATTACTCAAATAGTGTTCTGAGTGGCCTACCCAACACCTCACTTAGAAAGTTACAAAAATCCAAAATTGGGCTGCCAAAGTTGTTCAAGGGCAACAAAGGCTATAAGCCAGGCGACCTAATTATGGACATTATTTGCTATTTTACCTAGTAAAGCAAAAAAACAATTGGTTAAACCATGTAGCCGATAGGCTGAGTATAGACCTAAGAAATCTTCTCTTTAAAATGCAAGAGAAATGGATTCATATTTTTTTAGTTCAGGCAATTTTTTCTGAATTGCCTGCTTGTCAAAACAAGAATTGCCTAAACTCAGCACATGAACATCTAATTATTCTGTAATTTCATTGCTAGAACTTTAATACCATAAGCCAGCCTATAGCCTAAAAGATAAATTGAATAATTTACTTTAGATGAGTAAAAGAGCAAAACCTGTGCATAATTAGGTCGCTGGGCTGTGAGGTGACGACACCCAGTGTTGAGGCCAAGATTTCCACTGGTTGCCAGTTAAGGAGCGTATTGACTTTAAAGTCCTTAAGTTTGTCTTGTCTTTAAGTCACTTAATGGTTTGGCACCAGGCCACTCTTCTCCATCATACCAACCAATCACCAGGGCCAGCTCAACTCCATCTAACGAACTTGATTTCCCTCATATCAAGAAGGACATTGGCAGCAAGAGCATTCAGCTACTGTTGTCCGACGATGTGGAATACCATACCTCCTCATATAAGAACTCTACAGAATGTTTTATCTTTTAAAAGAAGTTTAAAAACTTTCTTTTATAAACGTACTTTTAATATCTAATTTAAATTTTACTCAATTTTACATTTCTAGATTTTACCTTATTTTTACACTTTACATGCTTTATCAGTAACACGTAGCGCTTATAAATGCATCACAATAATACAAATTATTATAATTAATTTTGATACATGTATTCTGTTAAGTGTCCAAAAAAAATCTGATCCCCATTACTTATGTTTTTTTTTGATTCACCAACACTAACAATTGAAGTAATAAACATATGAGATGATAAAATTAATCTGAAAATTTTCCTACCTGGTTGTATCCTTGAACCTGTCCAGCTGGCTACTGCAAACTGGACACTTGACCTCAGTGGCCGAGTGTCTTGTGTCCAGGATCTTCTCGAGGCAGTGAGAACAAAAGGTGTGAAGACAGGGCAAAAGACGAGGTTCCAACAAAGGCCCTTGGCATAACTTACAGACCAAGAGGTCATGCAGGTCCTGTGGTTCAAGGTCACTCGAAGAAGAATTCGTTTCAGAACTGGTCGACATTTTGAGTTAATCCGGTTGAACACAATTTTAACAAAGTCTTGTACTGAAATGTTTTTCTTTTGATTAATGTATATTGTTGTGTGGTATCAATGATTCAAGAATTGCTTAATTTGTTTCAGTGACTGTACTATTGTCCAGTACTGTTCAACTTATTTTTCACAATCAAAAGGTATTTGGCCCTATATTGTCAAAAATTAATTAATCCGTACAAAGATCGTCAATACCAGCATCCAACAGTTTCCTTTCAGGTTATTAATAAAGTGATGCAAAAATAACGCTATACCAATAAACCTGTTGATTGAATGTCTGCAATGATCCGAAATTGGATCCTTGATCCTCAGTATAAACAAAATAATGGTGTGCAGGATGTATCAAGTGTTATCCTTACAAAAAGTTGTGTTGAAATCACCCACAAGTGTAATTCTGTATTGAAGTCACCGCGCATATGAAGTATTAAGATTGTGGTCAGTGACCACTATGGTAAGGTTGCCATGCCAACTCAGAAATGGCGGGAGCGAGGGAGGACTTCACATTTTGTTCAGCTTGCTAGCTTTCTCGCGTCTTAACGCACGAGTAACTCTTCTAAGAGCGTGTAATTTAACACTAGTGCAACTTATGTCATTCGACTGAGGAATGTTTTATGCACAGAACTAAGAAATGTGCTTCACAAGGCTACCACACAAAGCAAAAGTACACTCATTTCAGACCACGTGAGGCCTTTGCTACTTTATCTTAATTGCTCTTACGTAATGTGGTGTGTTAAGGTAGAAAAAAGTTTGTGGAGCACATGGCTGTTATGTAACCCTTTCACTAGACCATGTAGAATGTAAAATTCGACTAAAGCATTTTGTCAAATGCTTCCAGACAGTCAACAAAATACTTTACAGCAGTCTATTAAATGACCACACTTTATCAAGTGCTTCAGAGGAGTCTATGCTAAATCTATCTTCATGAAAGAATGACCACACTACATCAAATGCTTTGTAGTAATCTAAAAAAAATATATCCATGCATTAAATGTTGATCAAACTATATCAAATGCTTTTACTGGGGTCAATCCATCTTGATGAAGAAAGATCATATTTCATATCAAATACTTTGTAGTGGTCTAAAAAATATTAAATCCATCTGAATGAAAGATGGACCAAACTAAATGCTTTCTAGCAGTCTATTAACTACTAATATCTCATTGAAAAAAAAATAATAGCCACAAGAAACAAAAATTTATATATAAATCCAAACAAGTATTACAATGCATATGTCATTGTTGTAATTCAGACTTCATAAAATCACTATACTACAATCAACCAGTCAAGAAAGGTCAATCAATTATTCTATAATTTCCTCATGAAAGCTGACTTATTGACCAATATCATGTAAATGCAATGTAAACTTGTGATGAATATCATGTTTCAAAGTCAACCACTGACTAATTCTTATGCAATTTTAAGCATTGCTCAAAGTGCCAAAGTCTTTCCTAGTGTCACTCATTTAACCCGAGGTAATGGTGTCCAAAATATCCTTAAGTCATCACGAAGTTAAGGCAAAAATCCACGCTGTAGGTCATAGATAATTGATCTTGCTTGGAGTTATGAAGTTTGTCCTCAAGCAGTATTTTCTTAAGTTCTGGCTTGGTAGAGTCAAAAGCTTTAGCAGAGTGCAAGTTGTATGTGAATGATCTAATGCTTTGATTTTTAATATAATGTGATGACAAGATTATTGTAAATATATAATGTCAAAATAAAGTCAATAAGAGTTCACATTGAAGTCAAATTATTTATGATAATCTATAAATACACAATTATTCCAGCCATTCCATGTCGCCATTAAAGGTGTTTTCTTATTATCAAAGTAATTCCATGATAAACTCTGTCAAATGTTTTTGGCAAAATAAAAAAAACTCAACAGGGTCAAATATTTTTCTATGATCAATAACAAATAATAAAACACACTTAATCCATTATAATATTAATCATTTTTTCCTTTAAAATATATCCAAGAAATCCATGGTCAACACAACAAATGCTTTAGTGAAATGCAAGCTAATGGTCGAACACAGTCAAACACCTTTCATGAGTCAATAAAATGTAATACTGATTGGATGCACACGACCAGGTTCATGATGATGATGATGAGGGGGGGGGGGGTCATAAATGGTCATTAACATGTACATCACGATTCATACATGATGAAATCATGTCTGCGCATGATATTATCATCTGTAATAATGTTAAAACACGATTGCATGTAAAATATGCTCAGAATAATCACAGCACCATCCCCAATTATTCGGTAAATGTTTAAACAACAAAAGTAAACAAAATACCATGAAATGTAGGTGCCCATATACTTTTGCACCGATTGTAAATGTTAGGATTTTAACATGCATGTCAAGTAATGGCAAAAATGTGAACCATCTTATAAACAAACACAAATGTACATTGGAATAATTCCTGCACGTCATGTTGTATATGTTGAAAACAAACTGAAGTCTTTGAAATTATAAATATAAATCTGAATCTATAAAAAAAAAAAAAAACTATTATATATGCAATCATGCACTGAGATCACTATAGTGCATTTAAAATAAAATTATTCTTGCCATTGTGAGCTATCGACCATTTTTTCCCCCATTATATCATAGAAGTACTGATTATTAAAATCAATTAATATTAATTACAGGGATAATTAATGTGACATGTAATGTTTTTATTATCGAAATGTCATTGTAAATACCTCTCTCATCTTCTGTATATACTATGTCACTTTCATTGTCATTACAAGCATTGTGCTTATTATGTTGTTTTATTTACTATAAATTAACTTTTACCATAAATTTACTTTTACTAAGTTACTAAGTTACTTAGTTACTTACTTGCTTACTTACTTACTTACTTACTTACACTACCATACCATCTATTAAACCATTATTTATAGCTATCGTGCTATTATATAGAGGCTAAAATGTGTAACTGTGTGGACTCCAAGTCTTATCATTAACTCAGCCTCTGGCAGATGGTCAAATTAGCTGAACAAGCATAGCATAATATAATAATAGTATTAAAAAGAAAGTAAAATATATCATATATAATAATAAAAGATGTGCGCTACATTGACATTTTACTCGTTATTTCTTACATAATATATTTAAAAAATCATTTTTATAAATATTCTCTTTTCATAGACAATATTAGACATTACCTTTGAGAGGAAAATGCATAAATAATATTTTTTTTTTATTCCCCTGGGCTCCGCATACTATTATTTTAAGTCCATACATGGATAGCCAGATTGGTTAAAACCACTGAGATAAGCAGTATATATTTGTCTGTTTTTTTTTAAATTTTCTTTCATTATTTGTCTATATTGTTTTATTGTGTTTTATTATTAGTCTTTTTACTAGTCACAACCGGGACCAACTTGCTGTAAAATACATAGTTAGCTTAACACTTTTTAATATTGTATTATTGTACGTTATTATTGTATGTTATTTGTATGTTTGACAAATCTATCAATTATGATAATATCCTGTCAATAAATTTATATATACTACAGTACATAAGTAGACTACCAGTGAAGACAAGTTTCAAGTCCTTAACAATCCCTTCAACATGCACCTTCATGCATTTATTCTACACTTTTGCTAATTATAACCATATTTCAAAGTTACTGAGAACATTAGCATACCATTATTTATGCTTAAAAATGTTGTAAATTTTCCTTACAACACTAAAGAGCTGCACTGGAGGGAATACAGCTTGTAGCGATTTTGGAAGGCTGCGAAATCTGTTTCCGTACCTTTAAAGAAATTGCAATATATTATCAGGATAGCCTGTTAAGGTTAACGTGTAGACATGGCCAAAGTTATGTAATTTGTAGCATGTTAATTCCAAAAGGTGAAAATAGGCAAATATCTCTTATTGATGAGTTTATACATGCAGTGCAAGTAATATTTTACTGGGAATTTTTTTAATGGCCACCCCATGGGTCCTGGATTTAAAACTATACATAAACCAAATTGTCAGATAAACAACAAAAAATAAAATACATATCTATAGTCAATATACTTTCACTTTACTACATGGCCAATTGTGCCGTGGTTTTTGCCTCATTATAATTAGCTAAAAACCATGCATTTATCCTTCTCATGGAAAACGCACGTGGCACATTTGGCCATGTACTAATTAAATTTGATATTCTTCAGTTAAAACTCCAACACTATGTCAGTTAGGTGGCCTAATGGCTAGGAGATTCCGAACTCGGGCACTCTTTCTGAACTACATCTCAGCTGGATGTCATTCGTATTGGTCTATGCTTAGACAAGTAAAATACCCCACCCGTGGGGTAAATGTGTAACATGTGGTGTGGAAAATAATAAGCCTTATCATCTCATCATTACATCTGCTTGCGACTTGTCATATAAGCTGTCTGAGCTTTGATACAGTGTAATTTTTACTGTGTAAATCAAAATACAAATCTCACAGAATATTTTACAATAACTTTTTTTCTACTTTTTTCCCCAGTAATGTTGGAGCACCCTCTCAAATAAGTTACACTGTATAAAAGTTGATGTGTGTTTTAGGTATATCTCTTGAATTTATACTTTTTCACATATTTCAGTCTAATCGCCACAAAACATGCAAGTAAGCCTTAAATTAATGACAGGACATCCTTAAGATACTTCGATAAGAACATCTCCCTTAAGCACGAAGAATGTGGGAATTTTTAGAAAAATTTAGAGAGTTCATATGTGAAAACACTGTACATATATTCTCTTAGTTTTCAGTGTAAATTACTTTTGTTTTTACGATGCACCTGTTTTAAATAAATATTATCTTGAAAGTTGATCCAACTGCTCGTGTTTATCTCAGTGTGTTTTCATTCATATTATTTTTACTAAATGAGGAAATAAAATTCTCAGAAATAGGTTCTTACTAAACAATCAGATTAGCCATGCAGATCTAACTAGATAGATAGATAGATAGATAGTTTATTTTGACAGGTTTACATATTATATGACATAAGGTATTTTGTTAAAGGGGTACATATATGTTTACATAATCTTGTTCACACTGTATGCTACCTATCCGGAAACCACCTAAGCTGAAGCTGTAGTGATGGTACTATAACAAAAAATTTGAAAATAAAATAATAATAAATTATATAAATATTCAAATAAGAAGAGTGAATACAAGAAAAGGAAGAAACAAGGAAAAACTTAAACTATAGGATGATGGTTATAATTATTCATAATTAGCATGTAGTCACAAATAATATGGGACACCAAGTTAACAAAAGATAAAGGTGTTATTGTATGTAGCAAAGAAAAAAATTATGTTCCAGAGAAATATGCCATATTGACCAAAATCAGTGTATGACAACTTCGGCAAAACAATAATAGAGGAATTTGATTTAAATATCTCCAAACAATTATAACAATCGCAAATTTGAAAATAATAAAATCCACGATAGAATATTAAAGATTAATTAACTTTTTAAGAATTCAAATAATCGAATCTGTTATCATATATATCATATATATGATTATGAAACTCATATTTAAGAACACCTCACAATAAAGACACATATCATTTACTAACACACTATTTATCTATGCAACTGACACACTATTTATCTATGCAACTGATAGATAGATAGTTAGATAGATATGGAAGGTGCAGCTCTCTAAGGCAAGTTATTGCCACTATCGAGGGTTGATTGATGAGGTGAAACAGAGGAGGAGTCCATCCATGTAACACATTTACCCCATTGATGGGGTCTTCTAATTGCCTCAGCATAGACACCGAGTACAAGGGACCGCCAAGTCTCATCCGAACCACACACAGCTGGGATGTTGCTCATGAAGAGTACTGTGTTAACCCTCAATATTAAGACCACCTCATTATTAAGACCCCTCTGCACTAATGGTGTGATCTTTTAAATGGCACTGTTCTGCTCGTCTATATTATATTAACTGAACTAACTGACTGCACTTATAAGTGTACAAAATAAGCAACAATTGAGATAAAAACTCTTTTGCTTATTAAGCCACACTTGGTATCATGTCCAGCAGATTTGAATAATAAAATAATTGTACACATACATTATTCATTCATACACATTTTGAGAAAATACCTATTGAAAAATGATAAGAATACACAATATCATCACCCAAAACCACAAAGCGACAATAAACATAGAAAAAGAAGAAGAAGATAAGCACTAGAATAACCTAGAAAGGTCAAAACAGATCACTGACTTTGCATGATGGGAACACTTTTCCTCTTACAGCGTCAGCTTCTCACGTGAGGGATAGATTGAACTTGGGAGAGGGAAATGCAGGCTGTTATAGACTAGTGGTGAAGGTGTTTGTCTGCTAAATCATAAGGTAGCGGGTTAGAACCCCCATCATGGCATGGAGGAGTTGGGCAGATCCTCCTGCAACCAGCTGGGTAATTTACAATAGGCAACCACAGTGATGGCACTGGTGCGAGCTCTTGAGCCCTGCGGATAACCTCATGCTCAAGGCTGAATATTACACAGAGTTTAGAAACTGCCCTGACTGGTAAAACTTTAACTCGTATGTAATCCTGGTTATCCATGATTTATAGAATGACTCGCAACCCGAATATTGATATGACACCAAAGATTTCTTAGGTTATACTGATAAGGGGGGAGGGGATAAAGGATGGGAAAATAACAGGTTTTCTGAGGGTGGGATAACCTATCAATTCCTGACACCCCCTCCCCACAACCCCCAAAGAGAAAAAAAGGAACAAAATAATGTTTAGGCTATATATACAGTTAGTTTCATAAAATACGGTCAATTCTAGAAGCTCCTTTTGTCCACTTCTATAGCTAATAATCTATCAGCAGATACATATAAACATTGGTAAATGTACAAAATTCATCTAATATATCATAAATCCATGGCCAAATGTGCCACGTGCGTTTTCCATGAGAAGGATAAACGCATGGAAAACGCATGGTGTTTGCCTAATTAAAATGAGGTGAAAACCATGCGTTTGGAAAACGCACGTAGCACATTAGGCCATGCATGTACTTTTAGATCCGGTTTTGAGTAACCAACTATGACAGCTTAGTCTAGATTCAATTTGACGGGCCATTTTTAATGAAACTAACTGTACAACATGTAAACCAATGTCGAAGGCCATCTGGGATAACCTCACACAATTTGCTAAAATTTCAAATCTCTAGGAAAGTACCCAGAACGAGGTCCAGACATCACATGAGACAGAATACAGAACACCTAGCCAGACAGACTATCAAATAACTGTGGGAAAGGGGTCTCTATTGAATGGATCACAATGAAAGCTTAGTTTCAGGGTTACAGACCAACTTGTCATTGGTAATCCGAATGGTGCTTCAGCTTATTTACAAACGTGAAAAAAAGTACTTGAATAAACCCAAAACACCTTTGAAATGTTGGAAATCAAGAGAACCCCAACAGAGCCAAATCTTTTGAAAGACAAGAATAGGCAACCCCCTCCCCCCCACCCCCAAATAAAAAAGAAAAAGTAAAAAGAACATACCTATCGATGAAAGGGACAGACATATTGATATTCCTACACGTTTTCTTAAGCTAAATGTCTGGTATATATATATATTTTTTTAAAGGAATTAGACATTACTTCAGTTTATATTTAATAAAAAAAAAAATTTTGAAAATATTGTCAGATTAATGCACAATGATAAACTATTTTCAAATTTTTTAACAAGACCATCTCACCACTAGACCAGTATTTTTGTACATCGTTTGGTCTTAATGGTGACGTTTCACTTATGCACCATATACATTTTAATCCTGAGCAATGTTATGTTATAATGGTGCGGTGGTGGATTAGGGCTTTACGTCCTGTATTTCTGCCCCTGTTGGGCCAAGTAGGACAGGTAGGGTCCATGGCAGTGAGACGAAGGATGAAACAGCCATCCAACTTAGGCTCACCAGGGAATTGAACCCGAGACCCAGTGGTTGGAAGCCCAGCATGCTACCACTGAGCTAGGCCGCCATCCCATGTTACCACGGTTATATTATTGTAATATTTAATACTCCGATACTTTTTTAGCCAAAATTACCAAAGATACCACTACTGCAATTAGTGGATTATTTGACTGACTAATTAAATTTATTTGACTTATATTACATTAAAAACATGCAAGTAATCCATATTTTATATTTCATTATCAGTCATAACTGCCAAAACTTTCACTCGCAAAATAGTCTGTATTTCAAGAATTCTATTTTTGCATTTGCTAGCAACATATCTCGTTTTGGCCTGTCACCATGTGCATTGTTGAAGCCTATTATTACTTTTACATAACAACAATTTTGTGGCTCGTTCAAGCATTGACACCATTGCTATACCTGTACATTGTACATGTGACAATAGAATATATTCTCCACTCAACTCCTGTGAGCCAATCAGAATGCTTCATTGTCGTCCAGCATGGGTGTTTATTGGACAGCAGCATCAGAGTATATTGGACAGCTGTTACGTATGTTGGACAGTTTCAGTGTATGTTGGACATCTGCTGTGTATGTTGGACAGCTAGTTGCAGTGTATGTTGGGCGGCTAGCTGCAGTGCATGTTGTACAATGGTGGGTGGTTTGTTGTCCGGCATAGTTTTGTAGGATGAGAGGATGAGGAAAAATTATATTGGCCATTCATTTACCATTCTTATAATATTGTAACTTTTAATTATAATGTAATGTACATAACATGTACAGTCAAACATTTTCATAACAAAATGTTGAGATCTGGACCTTAAAAGTGGGTACAGTCAAACATGTCTAAATGGCCGCCTGCATAGAATGACCACCTAACACCGGTTTAATTGTAAATTGTAATTCATTATGTGTCAATTATTTTCGAAATATAAAAATTAATATTTCAACACATACAGACGATAAATAAATAACTGTTCTTGACAGTAAAGGTTTGTAAAAAAGACCCCACCCATGGGGGCAAATGTTTATCATGGTGTTGATCCAACCTTATTATTAACCCAATAGCAACCATATCACTTGACATAGCGGTTGATACTGGCCTTGTGATCTGCATTTCATACCACACAGAGTGACGTTCATACATGCCCAAATAAGGAAGCTCAAGACGTTGCTATTTCCAAATAAGGACTAAACGCGTATGGCAGTAAAAATGCTGGCTCGACTATAGTTGATGGGACAGATTGATACCAACCTAATATTCCACAAGAAATGGATTTAGCTACATAATAGAACTTCAACTGTGAAAGTGGACCATAATTGAATCAGTTATGGTTTCAAATAATCCCTTCGTGTACTTTTCAATAACTTAGTCAATTTTCGTCCGATTTAAAAATATTAAACTTCAAGATGGCTGAAATTCAACTCGTCCCAGATCTGTTTGACAGATCTGTTTGACAGATCAGTTTGACAGATCAGTGACTTGTGTAGTCTTCCTATACCACCTCATCATTACGTCTGCCTCTGACAGCTGTTCATATAAGCTGACTAAGCTTCAGACCCAGTAGCACTGAGACCTAGATGACTTGAACGACTAAGGCAAGTAAAAGACCCCACCCGTGGGGTAGATCAATGTATATGACAAGGTGTGGACTCAAAGCCTAATCATCTCATCATAACGTATGCCTCTGGCAGCTGTTCATATAAGCTGACTAAATTCAGACCCAGTAGCACTGAGACCTAGATGACTTGAACGACTAAGGCAAGTAAAAGACCCCACCCGTGGGGTAGATCGATGTATATGACAAGGTGTGGACTCAAAGCCTAATCATCTCATCATAACGTATGCCTCTGGCAGCTGTTCATATAAGCTGACTAAATTCAGACCCAGTAGCACTGAGACCTAGATGACTTGAACGACTAAGGCAAGTAAAAGACCCCACCCGTGGGGTAGATCGATGTATATGACAAGGTGTGGACTCAAAGCCTAATCATCTCATCATAACGTATGCCTCTGGCAGCTGTTCATATAAGCTGACTAAATTCAGACCCAGTAGCACTGAGACCTAGATGACTTGAACGACTAAGGCAAGTAAAAGACCCCACCCGTGGGGTAGATCGATGTATATGACAAGGTGTGGACTCAAAGCCTAATCATCTCATCATAACGTATGCCTCTGGCAGCTGTTCATATAAGCTGACTAAATTCAGACCCAGTAGCACTGAGACCTAGATGACTTGAACGACTAAGGCAAGTAAAAGACCCCACCCGTGGGGTAGATCGATGTTTATGACAAGGTGTGGACTCAAAGCCTAATCATCTCATCATAACGTATGCCTCTGGCAGCTGTTCATATAAGCTGACTAAATTCAGACCCAGTAGCACTGAGACCTAGATGACTTGAACGACTAAGGCAAGTAAAAGACCCCACCCGTGGGGTAGATCGATGTATATGACAAGGTGTGGACTCAAAGCCTAATCATCTCATCATAACGTATGCCTCTGGCAGCTGTTCATATAAGCTGACTAAATTCAGACCCAGTAGCACTGAGACCTAGATGACTTGAACGACTAAGGCAAGTAAAAGACCCCACCCGTGGGGTAGATCGATGTATATGACAAGGTGTGGACTCAAAGCCTAATCATCTCATCATAACGTATGCCTCTGGCAGCTGTTCATATAATCTGACTAAATTCAGACCCAGTAGAATTGCAACATTGACATAAAATCACAGGAAATACTAAAAAAAAGTCAATGTTGACAAAAAATAAATAAATAAAAAATAAAGTTATCCATCAACTCCTGACAAGTGCCTATCTACAACTCCTAAAAAACATATCATCACGGTTCACTAAACACGAAAGTAAATAATTCATAGACACCCCTATGGTGTATGCCCCACCATTTTACTCAACCATCTTACCCCATCGGAAGTATGACATAATGGGGTAATTTTGCATTTTGCACTAGAAGTTAGGGGGGGGGGGGTTATTCCTGTTGCCCTATTGTGTTACCCACTGCTAAATATGGGACATCATTATCTACCATTTCTAAAAGGGTTATTTTGGATATTTCACACATGCCAGTTACATCACATATTTGTTAGAAACTTGACACTGGTAAATGTTACGCCGATCCACACATAAGAAATATTTCTTTCGTTACATAACGTAAGGTTGTCCCTAAACTATGTCTTTCGGTATATTTTAGTTGCTATGGCAATAGTTTTGGTACTGTGGTATATATGTATAGGGGATATTTTAAGGTAAAATTTCGAGACCATCAGCTGCATGACTGACTGACTGACTGATTGACTGACTGACTGACTGAAATAATGAATTAATGAATTGGCTGATTAAATCTAAACACTATACTCTATACAAAGCAACATAAAAAATCATTAATTATATCATTAAAAATAGGATGACATTCGAAATAAATAAATCCTATAACAGATCACAAGAGACATTAAATTCGTTGTACATTATATTCGATGCCTTATTATTATATTATATTATATTCGAGAGACAGGTAAAAAAGTCCACCCACATGTTCAACATATACCCAGCCTAGTGTATATCGAATCCAAGTCTAATCATTTCATCATTACGTCTGACTCTAGCTGGTTGAATTAATTGACTAAATTTCATGTATACAAAAACCATGCCAAGCAAATATATAATATTCATAAACAAAAATAATTCACAAAGTTCACTTCAATAATAAGCAAATATTATAATGTGATGTCATAACATGATCATTTAAGCAGATGGCATACTCCAAAGATTTTTTTTTTTCTGCACTTTCAAAGAAAATATTAATCTTTCATTCTGGTTACATAATGCATCATAAAGTGATTAATAAAAATAATATGAGGGATAGGACGAGCTAATAATTATAATTGGATTACTAGTAATTATAAGTTTCCTAAAATCTTTATTTATTCTGCAATTTTAAGGAACTTCTCTAACCTCGTCCTTTAAATAGCTGGAGGAAAAAAAAATGGGAACCCAACTTCAATTTACTTCTCAAACAAACTCTGAAAAAAAACCCTCATTCATTTTCTGAGGCATGTGTCGTGTGAGGCAACATGTGCAAGGGGTCACTCAGGGGGTCACACATGTCAGAGCACGTTGTCCCATCTCACATGCCCTTACATAATGTCCCCCAAATAATGTAGCTGCTATTACATCATGGCATTCTTCGGGCTTTTTTTTTCTTTCAGTGCAAGTGGTACAGATACCCCCCAAAAACGGGTCAACCGGAAAGTTAGGGCAGAATTTAAGACTCTTAAGGGCAGTGGAATTACATAATACATCTTTAAAAGGAAACTGTGTTTATACCAGCAATTAAGGAGGTTTGTAATATCACATTTTGTGAGTTTTTATGTTTGTGAATAAGATTGTTCATAGGCAAGTAAAAGACACCACCCATGGGATCAAATATGTAACGTGGTGTGGACTCCAAACTTAAATCATCTCATCATTTCGTCTGCCTTTGGCAGCTTATCGTACAACCTGACTTAACCCCAGGTCAGTAGTTTTGAGACATTAAAAAAAATTGAATACATATAGATAAAAAATGTTATGCTGATTAGATTAATAAGAATTTTCAAGAGCAAGATTTTTACAATTTTGTTTCATAACTTTATAGTACTTTAGTGAGATAAATTCTTAATGTTTTTCCAATATAATTCCCTGAAATGTCATAGAAATACCTGGACACTTTGTCTGTCAATCTTGTACAAAAACATCAGGAAATTTTTAATAACCATATTGTATATATCTATAATATATGGCATCTCTCTCACCCACCAGCTATCTAAACTCACAAAAATTCCCTCAGTTTTCCCAGATTTAAGAAACCTTTGCCCAATTCCCTGATTCTCTCCCAGTGAAAGCACTGTGCTGGAGTGCTGATTCCTCGCTGTCTGCAATATCATCAGTTATTAGAAGTACCTATAATAAATTGCAAAAATGTCTACCGATGTTGAAACCATGTTTAAACCATGTTGATATACTACTGTCTATCCTTAATACATACATGTGATCATGTCATTGGGCAGTTGTTTTGTAGTATTAGTAAACATTGTGTACATTGATGGCCAAATATTGTGAATTGCCAATAAAAAAACACTCTCAATTAGTATTATTATAGTTTAGAACCATTTTCAATTATTTCAGCTTGTATATAGTGAAACAAATGACAACTTTGTACCGCCAGCCTGTCACAAAGACAAGTCAATTTCAGTAGAAACCCATAAAATAACTCCCCAGACTAATCTGACCATTCCAACCCACCCTAACCATAAAATACGAGGACTTCTGCCCTTTAAATGTAAATAACCCAGCCTGGTGTTAAAACGTCTTCTCTTATGTCTCAGCAATGACCTTGACAACTGCAAGGTCATTCGTAACAGGTATTTAGGCAGTGATAGATAGTGACAAGTTTAAAAGGTTGCTTCCACTTTCTACAAGACTGAACTACACAGTTTTTATGCCGTTTTAACAGAATGCAGTATGAAGAATAACTGGTGTATGACCAAAAAGGAGTTTTTTTCGAGTTCATGGGATTCACAATTTTAAAAAGCCAATAATTATTTTTCTGGATCCAAAACTTTTATGTTGGAGGACACACCATCCCAGACAACATTCAAAATTGGGCCAGCTTAGTTTCTATATCGGTCGACATCGGTACATCATCATTTTGAAATCTTCCTTCATCTCGTCGACGTCAACATGATTTGGAATGCTATCTCGGATCTACCATTGCTACTATTCTTCACATTGTACAACGCGCACTGCAACCATCCAACATACACTGCAGCCGTCCAACATACTTAGTGTCTATCCAATATACTCTGCTGCTGGACAATATCCACTCATATGCTGGCTGACAAATGAAGCATTCTGATTAGCTCACAACAATCGAGCGGAAATTGAAAAAAAAATAAAAAATCTTAACCGCAACTCAATACACTGTACAATATTGTTTAACACTGAAATCAACTGACGCATAAACTTCCCAACAATCATACATACCTGTAGTTTAATCTCTTTGTCTTAAATTACAGAGAGGGCGACTCCCTGGGTGGACTACTAAATACCTGACTTTACTATCACAGCAGGACTTCAGCATATTTCACCATGTTACATATAAAGTTACACAGACACAAAGACTCAGACAAAATAGCCATTCAGAAGTTGGACATTAACAAAATAATGCAGAGAACATACAGGTGTTTCCTTCTGACAGTTATGGGTGTAATTTGAAATATTGAGATGGATCACATATCATACTAAATTGTTAGGTCAAGTTATATAAGAGCAAGGTCATTGGGTACACTGGAAAGGGCAGATAGATAGATAGATAGATAGATAGATAGATGGAGAGATAGAGAGATAGAGAGATAGAGAGATAGAGAGATAGATATATAGATAGATAGATCGATAGATAGATCGATATATTGGTAGATAGACAGATAGATAGTTAGATATATAGATAGATAGATACTTTATATAGATAGATAGATAGATATATAGATAGATAAGACAGATCGATAGATTGATAGATAGATAGATAGATATAACTGAACCAACAATAACTATATCAATAATTTTCTTGATAAAGGCATTTAATTCTGCATAAAACACCTTTAAACACAATTACATTTAGTGCATAAATGACACCCTTTTTAATGTCATAAACAATTTCAGGTTGCCTTGACAACAGGTACATCCTTTCTATTGTCAATTGTTCTTTTCAGTTTCTATGGCAATTGTCTTTTTATGGTAGATTTAATTTCACCATTAAGATTTTGATTAGATAAATAGTTTAACAGCTCATGTGTATAATGGCCTTCCAAAT